>SJYX01018355.1:25057-45219 GCA_006410675.1 Oreotragus oreotragus
ATTCTTTGCAACCCCATGAACTGCAGCATGCTAGGCTTCTTTGTCCCTGTCTCTTATACACATCTAGATGTGTATAAGAGACAGCTGTTAGGTCCAGACCATTTCTGTCCTTTATGGAGCCCATCTTTTCATGAAATGTTCCTTTGGTATCTCTAATTTTCTTGAAGAGATCTCTAGTCTTTCCCATTCTGTTCTGTTCCTCTATTTCTTTGCATTTATCGTTGAGGAAGGCTTTCTTATCTCTTCTTGCCATTCTTTGGAACTCTGCATTCAGATGCTATATCTTTCCGTTTCTCCTTTGCTTTTCGCTTCTCTTCTTTTCACAGCTATTTGTAAGGCCTCCNCTGTTCTGTTCCTCTATTTCTTTGCATTTATCGTTGAGGAAGGCTTTCTTATCTCTTCTTGCCATTCTTTGGAACTCTGCATTCAGATGCTATATCTTTCCGTTTCTCCTTTGCTTTTCGCTTCTCTTCTTTTCACCTATTTGTAAGGCCTCCCCAGACAGCCATTTTGCTTTTTTGCATTTCTTTTCCATGGGGATGGTCTTGATCCCTGTCTCCTGTACAGTGTCACGAACTTCATTCCATAGTTCATCAGGAACTCTATCTATCAGATCTAGTTCCTTGAATCTATTAAAAACTTTAGGCCTCCTTTATTCTATCAGCTAATTTTTATTTCCTCAGTGTTTTTTAAAGCACACGGGGTAAATATGGCCTTGTCTTCCAACTCTCTAGGCACACATCCACTGCACTTCTTAGTTGATGTTTTTAAACCTGCCTCAGGCTTCCCAGCTGTTCCTAGTGGTAAAGAACCCGCCTGCCAACACAGGAGACATAAGATACAGGTTCTGTCCTGAGGTTGGGAAGATCCCCTGGAGGAGGAAAAGGGCAACCCACTGCAGTATTCTTGCCTGGGAAATCCCATGGACAGAGGAGCCTGGCGGGCAACAGTCCATGGGGTCACAAAGAGTCGGATATGACTGAAGCAACTTAGCACACACTCAGACCTGCCAGATTTATAAGGATTTAATAAATGCTTGGACTGTGAAGATGGCTGAGTGCTGACGAACTGATGCTTTTGAACTGTGGTGTTGGAGAAGACTCTTGAGAGTCCCTTGGACTGCAAGGAGATCCAACCAGTCCATTCTGAAGGAGATCAGCCCTGGGATTTCTTTGGAAGGAATGATGCTAAAGCTGAAACTCCAGTACTTTGGCCACCTCATGCCAAGAGTTGACTCATTGGAAAAGACCCTGATGCTGGGAGGGGTTGGGGGCAGGAGGAGAAGGGGCCGACAGAGGGGGAGATGGCTGGATGGCATCAGGGACTCGATGGATGCGAGTCTGAGTGAACTCCGGGAGATGGTGATGGACAGGGAGGCCTGGCGTGCTGCGATTCATGGGGTCGCAAAGAGTCAGACACGACTGAGCAACTGAACTGAACTGAACTGAATAAATACTTGATGACTGTTTAATTGAAAACAGAACACAATAATATTTCATCTTTCTCCAAATACTTTAGAATTAAAAAAATAAAATAGAATTAATAAAGAGCATAAATGAGACAATTAATTCAGTGTTTCTAGTGTTACTGCTTCCCTCTGAAGAGGCCAGAATATGCCAGGTTCCAATATTCCACTTTAGCATAAGGATTGCTTTCAGTTGAAGGCAATCAACTCTCTGCCTTCTCCTTTTCTTTTTAAAAGAGGGACTTAAGCGTCTGTCATGGTGCCTCCCTCTCCCTTTCCAGGAAGAGAAGAGAACTACTCTGGAGACAACTCTGGACACCAGAGCAGACTTTATATTGTTTTTCTCTATTTTTGACAGTTTTCTATTCTTTTGAATTCTATTCATATCTAGATTATTTAGTTCTTTAGTTAATTTGGATTTTAAAAATCTACAACACTGATTTTTTTTGTTTGTTTGTTTTACAACTTGATTACACCTTAGAGTTTTATTTGGTGAACAGAGGATAGTACACCCCCAAGGCGTGAGAGTGGGCCAACCACAAAGGGGAATCCTACAACACTCATTTTAGTTGCTTTTTTTTTTTTTTAATAAAGCACTAACGCCATAAATTTCCTTCTAACTGCTGATTTACCTGTATCCTATAACAAGTTTATGTCTTCATAGAATTTAGTTTAACATATGTTCTAATTTCCCTAGTAATTTATTATTTGACTCAGGCTTATTTAGAAGTACATTAATTTGAAGAATTTCCTGGTATCTTTCTGTTATTAACGTCTACTTAACACTACTGATAAAGAATATACTCTGTAATTTCAATTTTTAAAATTGATTGAGATGTGTTTTGTGGTCCTGCACAAGGTCTGTCTTGGTGACTGTTCTGTGTGCACTGAAAAAGAATATGTAATTTTATTCTTGATTGCAATGTTCTAAATATTTTATCTATTTTTAGTATCAATCACTGAGAGAGGTGTTAGTATTGTATCTTCAAGTAGAGTTATGGATTTTTTTTTGTTTTTAGTTCTGCAAGTGTTAATTTATGTATCTTGAAGCTTTATTATTAGCTGAAAACACATTCAGGATTTTTATACCCTCTGGTAAATTGACTTTGTCATTATAAAATGGCCTTCTTTTTAATAAAATTTCTGGTTCTAAACTCTACTTTATCTGATACTTATTGTTTTCATAGTGTGCCCTCTTCTATTTTTGAATATGTTTTTTATCTTTAAAGTGAAATATCTCTCAAATAGTATAAAGTGGGAATGCCTTTTTTTTGACAATCCAGATTAACAGTCGTTTCCTTCTAATTGTAGTATTATGTTACACGAATGTAATTATCAATACAGTTGTATTTAATTCTGCCATTTTGCTGTTTGTTTTCAATTAGTTTCACTTGTCCTTTATTCTTTCTCATTGAGTATGTATGTCTTAGGAACCAAATTCAGCTGCACTATTTGCTTATTAGCATTTTTTTTCTTCTGTATCTTAATTTATTGATTTTGCTCTCTCCTCCTCTCTGACTCTCATTGCTTGAGGTTTTACAATATTCAACTTAAAATTATCTCCAGATACCTAAAAATAGTATAAAATTTCACAAATAAGAGACTGATACCAATATACTACCATTTCCCCCTCCTGTTCCTTGTGATTATGATATCATACATTTTTCACTACATATGTTATAAACCCTCTCAAAAAACACTGTAACTGTCTTTGTTTTAGATAGTCTATTATTCCTTAAATATATTAAAAGTGAGGGAAAATATTTTCTTATATTTACCTACGTATTCACCAATTTTATGTTCTTTGTGTAAATTCTAGTTCCATTTTCTTCCTGAAAAATTCCCTTAAACCTTTCTTTCATTTCTTGTATGCTGATGATGAGTTCTCTCAGTTTCTGTTTGCCTGAAAAAGTTTTTACTTAGCATTTATTCTTCAAAAGTATTTTTCTGTACATTGAATTTCTAGATTGATATGTCACTTTTTCTTTCAGCATGCTGAAGGTTTTTTCTGTTGCCATCAGGTTTAGATAGTTTCTGACAAGGGCATAGATTTTCTTAATCTTACTCTATTGTATGCCATGTGTCTTTTGTGACTTGCTGTTTTTATTTTCTTTGTCATTCATTATTTTTGTTTGATTTTTACATCATTGTGTGATTTTCTTTATCATGCTTTGAGTTCGTTGAGTTTCTTGAGTTTGTACATTTAGAATATTCACCAAAATCTAAAAAAGTCTGCCATTAATTGCTGTCTTTATTTTTTTTAATTTTTTTTTGTATTTATTAATTTTTTTACACGAACTCCCAAACATGAACCTCCCTCCCAACTCCCACCCCACATCTTCCCTCCAGATCATCCCCATACACCAGCCCCAAGCATCCTGCATCCTGCATTGAACATAGACTGGCAATTCATTTCTTACATGATAGTATACATATTTCAATGCTATTCTCCCAAATCATCCCTCCCTCTCCCTCTCCCTCTCCTTCTCCCTCAGAGTCCATAAGTCCGCTCTACACATCTGTATCTCTTTTGCTGTCTTGCATACAGGGTCCTCATTACCATCTTTCTAAATTCCATATATATGTGTTAGTATACTGTATTGGTGTTTTTCTTTCTGGCTTACTTCACTCTGTATAATTGGTTCCAGTTTCATCCATCTTATTAGAACTGATTCAAATGTATTCTTTTTAATGGCTGAGTAATACTCCATTGTGTATATATACCACAGCTTTCTTATCCATTCATCCGCTGATGGACATCTAGGTTGTTTCCATGTCCTGGCTATTATAAACAGTGCTGCAATGAACATTGGGGTACATGTGTCTCTTTCTATTCTGGTTTCCTCGGTGTGTATGCCCAGCAGTGGGATTGCTGGGTCATAAGGCAGTTCTATTTGCAATTTCTTAAGGAATCTCCACACTGTTCTCCATAGTGGCTGTACTAGTTTGCATTCCCACCAACAGTGTAAAAGGGTTCCCTTTTCTCCACACCCTCTCCAGCATTTATTGCTTGCAGACTTTTGGATCGCAGCCATTCTGACTGGTGTGAAGTGGTATCTCATTGTGGTCTTGATTTGCATTTCTCTGATAATGAGTGACGTTGAGCATCTTTTCATGTGTTTGTTAGCCATCCGTATGTCTTCTTTGGAGAAATGTCTATTTAGTTCTTTGGCCCATTTTTTGATTGGGTCGTTTATTTTTCTGGAATTGAGCTGTATAAGTTGCTTGTATATTTTTGAGATTAGTTGTTTGTCAGTTGCTTCATTTGCTATTATTTTCTCCCATTCAGAGGGTTGTCTTTTCACCTTGCTTATAGTTTCCTTTGTTGTGCAGAAGCTTTTAATTTTAATTAGATCTTTAAATATCTGTCTCTCCTCTCTTCAGGTTTCTTTCTTTTGGGACTTTTCTTGTAGATATGATATAAATAAACATATAGATAACATAAAGATAGAAATATACAGGTATAGATATTCAGCAAGTCACTGAAGCTCTGTTAATATTTTTCAGTCCTTTTTCTTTTCTATTAATGCTTAAATAGTTTCATTTGTTATAAATCTATGTTGACTAATGGTTTCTTCTGTAGTGTCTATTCTACTACAACTATTATACCGTTAAATTTTCATTTCTTATATATATATATATATATATTGCCAGGAGAAATATCAATAACCTCAGATGTGCATATGACACCACCCTTATGGCAGAAAGTGAAGAAGAACTAAAGAGCCTCTTGATGAAAGTGAAAGAAGAGAGTGAAAAAGTTGGCTTAAAGCTCAACATTCAGAAAATGAAGGTCATGGCATCTGGTCCCATCACTTCATGGCAAATAGATGGGGAAACAGTGGAAACAGTGCCTGACTTTATTTTTCTGGGCTCCAAAATCACTGAAGATGGTGACTGCAGCCATGAAATTGAAAGACACTTACTCTCTGGAAGGAATGTTATGACCAATCTAGACAGCATATTAAAAAGCAGAGACATTACTTTGCCAACAAAGGTCCATCTAGTCAAGGCTATGGTTTTTCCAGTGGTCATGTATGGACGTGAGACTTGAACTATAAAGAAAGCTGGGTGCTGAAGAACTGATGCTTTTGAACTGTGGTGTTGGAGAAGACTCTTGAGAGTCCCTTGGACTGCAAGGAGATCCAACCAGTCCATCCTAAAGGAGATCAGTCCTGGATATTCATCGAAAGGACTGATGTTGTAGCTTAAACTCCAATACTTTGGCCACCTGATGTGAAGAGCTGACTCATTTGAAAATACCCTGATGCTAGGAAGATTGAGGGCATGAGAAGAAGACGACAGAGGATGAGATGGTTAGATGGCATCACCGACTCGATGGACATAGTTTGGGTGGACTCCAGGAGTTGCTGATGGACAGGGAGGCCTGGCGTGCTGTGGTTAATGGGGTCTCAAAGAGTCAGATATGACTGAGTGACTGAACCAAACTGAACTTTTCTTATTTGGAAGTTGTATTTGGAACTTCTAACATTTTTATATCTTTCATTTTTTCCTCATTAGTTTCATGTTTGTCTTTATATCATTGTGCACATTCAAATATATAACAGTAGCTTTCAAATTATCTGCTAATTTTATCATTTTGGGTCTATTTCTGATAGCTAATTTTCTCTTGATTATGAGTCTCAATTTTCTGTTTCTTTGCTTATCTAGCAATTTTTGAATGGATACAGAACATTTTGACTCTGTCACTTGTATGTACGTTGTTGAGTGATGAATTTTGTTGTACTTCTTTAAAAATGTTGGACTTTGTCTAAAGGGGCTGTTATTTGTAGATCAGCCTAATCATTTTGAGAATTTTTTTTTTTAATTTTTGAAGGCAGCCCTAGAGAAGCCTTTACTCTAGAACTACTTTAGCCATACCACCAAGGTATATGGCACTTTAGATACCTTGTACAGTAAACAGGTCTCCCTAATCTTGTTGGTGGGAAGATGAATGATTCCTAGCCCTGTGTAACTCTAGAAATTGTCCAATCTAGTTTTTTTTTTTTAATTTTTGAAGGCAGCCCTAGAGAAGCCTTTACTCTAGAACTACTTTAGCCATACCACCAAGGTATATGGCACTTTAGATACCTTGTACAGTAAACAGGTCTCCCTAATCTTGTTGGTGGGAAGATGAATGATTCCTAGCCCTGTGTAACTCTAGAAATTGTCCAATCTAGAGCTCTTTTGGAATTGTAATTGCACAACAGGATACTACTCTCTGTGCTACATGATGGAATTTCACCTTTTATTCTGATTGGGTTTTTTTTGTTCTTCTTGTTTTTCAGTAGCTCAGTCCTATGTGATTCTTTGCAACCCCATGAACTGCAGCATGCTAGGCTTCTTTGTCCTTTGCTATTTCCCTGAGCTTGCTCAAACTCATGTCCATTGAGTCAGTGATGCCATCCAACCATCTTATCCTCTGTTGCCCCCTTCTCCTCGTTTCCTCAATCTTTCCTAGCATCAGGGTCTTTTCAAATGAGTCAGTTCTTCATGTCAATTAGCAAAAGCATTGGAGTTTCAGCTTCAACATCAGTCCTTCCGATGAATATTCAGGATTAATTTAATTTAAGATTGATTGGTTTGATTTCCTTGCTGTCCAAGAGACTCTCAGGAGTCTTCTCCAGCACTACAACTTGAAAGTACCAGTTCTTCCATGCTCAATCTTCTTTATGATCCAACTCTCACATCCATACATGACTACTAGAAAAACCATAGCCTTGACAAGACGGACCTTTGTTGACAAATTAATGTCTCTGCTTTTGAATATGCTATCTAGGTTGGTCATAACTTTCCTTCCAAGGAGTGTCTTTTAATTTCATGGCTGCAGTCACCATCTGCAGTGATTTTGCAGCCCCCAAAAATAAAGTCTGACTGTTTCCACTGTTTCCCCATCTATTTCCCATGAAGTGATGGGACCAGACGCCATGACCTTCGTTTTCTGAATGTTGAGCTTTAAGCCAACTTTTTCACTCTCCTCTTTCACTTTCATCAAGAGGCTTTTTAGCTCCTCTTCACTTTCTGCCATATGGGTGGTGTCATCTGCATACCTGAGGTTATTGATATTTCTCCTGGCAATCTTGATTCCAGCTTGTGTTTCTTCCAGTCCAGCGTTTCTCATGATAGACTGTGCATAGAAGTTAAATAAGCAGGTTGACAATAGACAGCCTTGACGTAGTCCTTTTCCTATTTGGAACCAGTCTGTTGTTCCATGTGCAGTTCTAACTGTTGCTTCCTGACCTGCATACAGGTTTCTCAAGAGGCAGGTCAAGTGGTCTGGTATTCCCATCTCTTTCAGAATTTTCCACAGTTTATTGTGATCCACTGTGCAGATATCTGGAGTTGTTTCTTTGTTTAGCTCTCTTATCTCATGTATCATCTCCACATAGTGCTGTCTTATTTTTACCAAAGTTTAATCTCTATCTTTTCAACTCTGGATATATGTAGGCCCTTCCTCCTTCCATCATATTCTGAAAATTGCTCCTGGATAGAAATCCAGGATAATTATATGGTTCACCTTATTTGATTCCTTTTTCTCAGGGATTACAATCCAAACACCCTATGGTCCAATATCTGAAAGTAATTGTTTCAGATATTTCATCCAGTTGACTAGTTCTATGTTAGAAAGTAAGTGAAACAGAATTTCCCTCATAAGCAGAGCAGAAGTGTTACAAGCTTTCTGAACAGCAATTTAGCAAAATATATATGAAGTACATTAAATACTTCATATTAAATAGTGATCATACCATGTGAAATTTCCCAGGAAATTTTCCAAGACAATAATCAGAAAAGTATGCAAATAAGTTTATACCAAAATATTTATCAGTGTTTTTTATAATATAAAAATATAAGCAATAAAATACTAGCAATAGGAGATTTTTAAAATAATTTATAAAATAGTATAGTGGAGTAATCTTCAAGTGTTAATGCAGGATTATTCACTGACTTACAAAATATTTAATACATTATTGTGGTATATTTTTTATCAAAATATATGATAAATGCTAAAATATTAAAAGACAGTTGCTACATTGTAGAATTAATGGTTATCATCTAATTTCATCTTTACATCCTTAAAACAAATTATGTACTACTTAAATAATCAAAGAAAGTATTCACTTACTATTTTAAGAAAAAAGTCTTATTTATTTTTCTGGACTATTCTTCATATTAAATTAGAAAGATAAAAGCCAAGAGACTCTAAAACGTGCTTTAGGAAACTGCCAAAGTTATCTATATAATTTACCTCTAATTTATGTCTCTGAAATTTCTAAATGGAATCTGAGCTTCTTAGTGTTGGCAAATAGCTAACATATAAAAACATATTTTTTTGTGTATAAATAGGGTGGCAGTAGTGGTAAAGTATCTGCCTGATGATGCAGGAGATGCCAGAGATGTGGGTTTGATCCCTGGGCAGGAAAGATCCCCTGGAGTAGAAAATGACAGCCCTCTCCAGTATTCTTGGCTGGAGAATCCCATGGACAGAGGACCCTGGCCAGCTACATTGCATGCAGCCACAGAGTCGGATATGACTGAGTGACTGAACATGTTCACTCAAATAGGTTTTAATAAGTGTTTGGTAAATAAGGAAAGAAATTGTTGTAAACTTTATTAAGCATTCTTAAAAGGGATCTAGGAGGAAAAACTGTCATATAATTTAAAAGCTATAAAACTTGGATGTTCTATTGAACAGGAAGGTGGCTATAAATGTCACTCAGCCGATATTTCACAGCTTGCTTCTTAGAAATGCACACTTTTACAAAGAATAATGCAAGTGTCTTAACCACCATGTTGATTTGGGGGATTTTAGTTAGAAAAGAGAAACAGCAGGACAGTTTTGGTTGAGCCGTAGAAGAAAGCAAAAAAGAAGCCACCTAAGGAAAAACTGTCACTCTTCAGAGACCTAGCAAAATTAGAAAATGAGCTTAACATTTCCTGCTCTTTAGAAACCAAATAAAGATTATCTTCTTATAAACATTAATAATATATCATCATGAACAAAAGTACAGACAGTAAAAAATGAAATTTAAATAACAAATGATTTTGTTCTCAGAATTATTCAGTATTAACTTTTAACTATACATGCTAGCGAGAAAGAGGGAAAGCCATGTTGTACGGGTAGATTACTACAGAAATAGAGAGATACATATATACATATGGTCACAGGTGTAGGCATGAATAGAGATATAAATTCTAATAATTTGCAAAACATTTTAAAAATAAGGTTTTTTTTTTCTGTTAAAATTACACAGTGGATATCATTCCACTGACATCTTTTGTATGGATTTTAGAGTCAGGGAATTGTGGATTTAGGTCCCAGTCACAACTAACTCCTCATGTGACCTTTAGCAAATTATTGCACTTCTCAGTGCTTTGATATTTTCTTCATTAAAATGTAGAAAACATCTGAACCTCCACATGGATTGAGGTGATGTGTATGTGTGTGTGCGTCTTAAGTCACTTCAGTCTTGTCTGACTCTTTGTGACCATATGGACTGTAGCCTGCCAGGATCCTCTGTCCATGGGATTCTCCAGGCAAGAATACTGGAGTGCGTTGCCATGCCCTACTCCAGGGGATCTTCCTGAGCCAGGGATCAAACCTGAACCACTTATGTCTCCTGAACTGGCAGGAGGGTTCTTTACCGCTAGCACCACCGAGGTGACAGTTTCAAATAATAATGCAGGGCTTGATCTAAAAAGGCTCTCAACAAACTATAACTGTTATAACTATAATTGACTATAATGATTATTTTTGTTTTATTGTTATTATAAGACTTACAGACTACTGTGATACAATTTTTGGAAGGTTTTCCCAAGTCAAATGATCCTCTCTTATCTATCCCCCAAATCTATAGTAGGGGAGTGTTTTCTTCTATAAAACATAGCTCTTTCCACAAGTTACTATTGATTGGACCAGTATGTACCTGAAGTTCCAGCTAGGGAGATAAGAGATTTTGTCTCCTGGAAATCTGGGAGAGAACCAAGGTTTGACTCATAATATGTAAAGGCAGATGGCACAGCCATGTTCAGCCATGAGACCAAGGACCATAGAACAGCAATTCACNCAGTATGTACCTGAAGTTCCAGCTAGGGAGATAAGAGATTTTGTCTCCTGGAAATCTGGGAGAGAACCAAGGTTTGACTCATAATATGTAAAGGCAGATGGCACAGCCATGTTCAGCCATGAGACCAAGGACCATAGAACAGCAATTCACAGAAAGCAGAATAATGAAGCTGATTTGTAGGAAAATAGAGATAAAAGATAAAGAGAGAAATTGCCTTGAATTATTATTAATTTCTGTAGTTCCAGAAGACTGTCATCTTTCAGAAGATCTAGCCTTTGGATTCTATGATATAGTGACTTAAACATATGTACCAGACTATTTGGACTCCTTGTTTGAATGAATATAATAATACCTGTTTGACCCTACACAAATTAAATTCATAAAGAAATGGTTTCAAAAGCCTATTCTGTTAACTTTCAGATCTCTTAGTCCAACCAATAATTAGAGAGAGTGTAAGAGAATGTTGGGTGAAGGAACTGATGAACAGCTTTCTTTGTAGAGAGCAACTGCTATGCTGTGAGACTAATCCATCTTCTGGGGGGAAAACTGGCAGAATGTTAACTTTGAGTCATGAGCCTGAGTAGAGGGATTTCAGGGGGACCATATGGAATGTTTTAGAATGTAAAATGCATGTGCTACCACTGGAAGGTAAAAATGGAAGAATCCTGGTTCATGCCTTATACGACTTAATCTAAAGAAAACTCAATCTAGATGGCTGGATTTTTTTAACAGTAGACAGACCAGATACAGTAGGCAGTTCAATGACCCCAAAAGACAGCCAAGCCCTAAGCCTTTGGACTTGTGTATTTATCATGTTACAGGAAAAAAAGGGAATTAAGGTTGTATATGTGATTAGAGTTGCTAACCAAATAATGGAGAATTTACACTGAATGACCTTGATGGGCCCAATCTAAGGACATGAGTCCTTGAGTCCTTAAAAGTAGAAGAGAAACAGACAGAAAGGAGGGTCAGAGATCTGCAGTCTGGAAAAGACTTGATCTGCTATTGTTTAACATGGAGGAAGGGGACATAAAACAATGAATGCAAGTGGCCTCTACAAGTTGAGAAAGGCAGATTCTTCCTCAGGCTTCCAGTTACCTCAGTCTTAGCCCGGGGAAGTCCACGCTGGACTTCTGATCTATAGAACTGTAAGATAAGGAATCTGTGTTTTTCAAGATGTTTTTGTAATGTCTGACTCTGTGACCCTGTGGACTGTAGCATACCAGGCTTCTCTGTCTATGGGGATTCTCCAGGCAAGAATAGTGGAGTGTGTTGCCATGCTCTCCTCCAGCGGGGGTCTTTCCAACCCAGGGATTAAACCCAGGTCACCTGCTTTGCAGGAGACTCTTTACCATCTGAGCTACCAGGTAAGCCCAGGAATACTGGAGTGGGTAACTTATCCTCTCTCCAGGGGACCTTCTTGACCCAGGAACTGAACCAGGGTCTCCTGCATTGCAGGTGGATTCTTCACCAGCTGAGCTCCCAGGGAAGCCTTTTGTTGTTATAACAATAATGAAAAATGAATGCACCAGCATATTCTAGTTACTAAATTGAAATTATGTTTGTGATTTAAAATGACTATGCCTGGGTCGGGAAGATCCCTGGAGAAGAAAATGGCAACCCACTCCAGTATTCATGCCTGGGAAATTTCATGGACAGAGGAGCCTGGTGGGCTACAATTCATGGGGTTGAATGAGTCGGACATGACTTAGTGACCAAACCACCATAGGACTCTTTCATCCTGTGGCAGTGAAAAGAAAAGCCATCATATCTGCCAGTATTTTCATCCAAGAAAGGAAAAGACTGAATCCATAAAGTTTAAAGGGGCAAAGAAGAACAAGAGTAAATTTAGATTGTCAACATAACATGAATAGTTCTTGTTCAATCTTCTAGTTATAATAAGTTTGCTTTCATTAATTTATTAATTCATTTAGGCTAACTTTAGTTTGAATTTGATCTAGTTATTTATAGCCAAATAGTTTTAATGACTAAAATTATTAAGGATATTTATCTCAACAACAGGTACAGATGGCCACAAGCAGGGCCCTGAATAGGAACTGCAGTCCTAGAATAGGTACAATAACTAAGGCTGCTTCTTTTTTTTTTTTATCAAAATTTTATTTATTTTGTTTATTTATATTTGGCTGTGCTGGGTCTTCAATGTTGTGCAGACTTTCCTCTAGCTGCAGTGTTTATCAAAATTTTATTTATTTTGTTTATTTATTTTTGGCTGTGCTGGGTCTTCAATGTTGTACAGACTTTTCTCTAGATGCAGTGAGCCGAGGCTACTCTAGTCACTATGCGAGAGCATCTCAGTATAGTGGCTTCTCTTGTGGCAGAGTTGGGCTCTAGGACACTCAGGCTTCTTGAACTCTGGTAGTTGTGGTGTGTAGGCTCAGTAGTTATGGCTCCTGGGCTCTAGAGCACAGGTTCAATAGTGTCACACAGTCAAGTTCAGTCTTTCTGATATCAGAGCTCTATATCACTCATTCATTCAGCAAATGCTTATGTATTAATTAGTAGGCATCAGACACTGTGATATTTATCTTTCTGATGTTTAATAAGGCCTTATTGTGTACCAAGTAATTTATATATTTTAATCCATGCAGTCCTTGTTCTATTATTCTAATTGTTCTAATTACAATGTCCATTTTAGAAATGACACCCAGAAAGGATAAGAAGCTTGCCTAAGATTTTGCAAATGACAGAGTCAGGATTCAAACCAACCAACGTGGTTTTTAGTGACTCAGCCATTCATCTCTTACTGCTGCCTGTCCAAGGTTTTGAATATCCAGATGAAGTCTGTCTCACCAAAATTATATTCCAGTTGGAGAGACCGATAAGAACAAAGCAAACAAGCAAAGACTCAATATAACAGGGTAATGTAAGACAAGGGCAGGATGTGACGTGAAAGAATAATAAGAAATCAAAAGACTGTTAGGGAAATAATATTTAGAACAGAGAGAAAATATGAGGAGCCAGCCATAAGAATATTTGAAGAGTAGTGGGGGAGTGGGGAGCATAATGGGCAACATGAGAGATAGTGGAGATAGGAAAGAACTCGTCCTCACTTCCAGTTGACAGAAGACCATTCTGCCTGAAGCAAAGGTTTAGTTAAACAGGATTGAACAATAAGAACTACAGCTCTAAATGGATAAATTTAATATTGGTTTTATAGTTCTTTATTACTTAAAAATTTCCCACAAAATTAAGAATTCTTTATCAAAAAATCTTATTTTCAAAATAAATTAGGCATGTCTAATAAAATAAATAATTTCAACTGTCTTCCATTTATCTGTGTTGGAGGAACAGCATTGTCATTTGGCTCCATAAGCAACTAAAGCACAGCCATTTCTGAATGGTTCCTATTCCTGTTGTAGATCCAAAGGCCTGTATTGCATAAATAATAACCAAGAGGTTCACAAAGTCAATTTACTCTTAATTTACTGATTATCTGGTCAGTTTTAGTTTATGGTAAATTAATTAAATTAACTTTATCATTTTCACTATTGGCTATAAGTTAACTATGTCGATGCATGATATATAGGCTATTGCAAATATTTACAGGTTAACATGTATAACCCTTAACAATATAATTTAAAAAACAACCAGTCATAACTTCTCATGCATTTGGAATGTAATATATTGCATATTTCAAAATTTTGCTTTATTTTTCTTTTTTTTTTTTTTTTTAGTAAAATTCATAGCCAAAATCAGAATGTTGTTTAGAAATTTTGTGGAAAAGAATCAATCATCAGTAACATTCTTTTGTTTTCAAGGGTACACACTGAGAGTGCCTTCTTCACATGAATTCATTAAAGGTAAAATCAAATAATAATCCCTTATAATTATTGGGCTTCCTTAGTGGCTCAGATGGTAAAGAATCTGAATGGTAATGTGATTATAATTACTAATAATTAATCAATAAAAATACTGAACTCTCTACNCATCAGTAACATTCTTTTGTTTTCAAGGGTACACACTGAGAGTGCCTTCTTCACATGAATTCATTAAAGGTAAAATCAAATAATAATCCCTTATAATTATTGGGCTTCCTTAGTGGCTCAGATGGTAAAGAATCTGAATGGTAATGTGATTATAATTACTAATAATTAATCAATAAAAATACTGAACTCTCTACATAGAAACTAAATTTTTCTAGTTATAATTTTAGTGTAACTGATATTAAAAATAAGTGATGTATCACTAAACAAAATCATATGTAATTAAAATCATAAAAAGAGTAAGAAATAGCTTATAAAACTCAATCTAATATTAATAATTCACCAAAATTTATATGTGATTACTCCCCTGTATCTCTGAACCCCAAGAACAATGAGTTGAAAACCATGGAAAAATAAATCCATCTGGCTTATAGAAGATGCTTAGAATTGATCAATTTTTAAAATAACTAGACTTCAAGTTTATTTTATAGAATCTCTCAAATATGTACTAGCCTCTTCAAAGATTAAAAAGAATGAAAAATATAGATTATAAACTGATATTCATTAAGAATAATTTGGGTTACATAAAATATCTTATAATTTTTTTCCTGATAATAAAGAATAATATAGGCACATGAGAATGGGATTGTTCTTATATTTACTAGACAGATATACTCTTGGGGAAAGATGATGTTAAACTATCATTCCATTTTTCCAGTACATATACATATATGTATTTTGTAGGTATTTTATATGTAATACATGTAAAATCTGTTCACTAATGTTTTCCTAGGTAGTAAACATTTCTGAAACAATTTATGTCTTAAAATGTTGGAATACTGTATTGCTGTATATTTGGATTCAATGGTCTTTTGTACATTTGCCCTCTATTAATACTATAGCCTTATACTCCAGCAGGGAACATAAGATGTCTGCTTAACAAGAATTTGGGTTGGCAAAAAAAAAAAAAATTCCTCAGATGGAACATTTAATTAGAGTCACCCAATAATAAAAATTACAAGGATTTTTTTTTTAAGGAAAAGAAGGAGTTGTACTTTTGCCATTTGTACACACACACAAAAGAGATAAAATGTAAACACTTGAGAGGAAGAGCAAACTTGGTTTTAAATTATATCCACTTTGATGGCAGTAAATTCTTCCAAAAGCATGCATTTATAAAGATATAAACTACTTTAATCTTTTACATCATCTTAACAGCTTTAGCATAAATTATTTGCATTAAGTATACAAATTTGTTATAATCCAGTGAAAAGACAAGGGACACAGAATTTCTGTGTGTTTTTTGCTTTTTTTTTTTTTTTGGTCCTGTTATTTGGAAAAAAACATTCTGTCTTTCCAAATAGGTCAAGAAAAAAATTAAATACTTGTGATAGAAAAATAAGGACTAAAAATGAATTGCCAGCAAAACAAAAGAGTCCACACTATATGTTCCTTAACCATGCAAGTCAGCAGTTCTTTCCCCAGACCCTCAGTGTGCCCACAGTGATACTCCTGGTTGAGTATCAGAGAACAAGATACACCATCCACACCTCCTTGCCTTTGCACCTACATTTCCCTGTACAGAATATGCACCTGCACCTGCCACAGATAAATACATCCACAGATACATGCTATACCCCATATCATTCAGGATGCAGCTCAGCCCAGAGGGTCACTCTTCTGAGCTGCTTTTCCCCAGCATCCTCCTGACCCCAGGGCCTTTCTGGCTCTGTGTGTTCCTCTCACTGTGATGCAGTTCATTTCTGGGCAGAGGTTATAAAAGTCTATGCAGGAGCCAGAGTAGCCCTGGCAAACTTTATACTTGGCCCAGAAGGTGTTGTTTTCATTTGAAACGGGTCCAAATATTTTTTATAAAATGTGATCTACCATAAAATTCCATATTTCTAACTTTGCTGGAGAGAAAAATATGATCTACCACATTTTTATACTCATTACAGCAAAAATCTGTTGGGGGTAGAGCAGTTCCCATGCAACAGGTAGAAGCTGTGAGGTTCACCACCCTTTCCTGTCTCACCTGGGTCTATCAGCTTTCATATACTGTTATATTTACAGTGCATGTGTGTGTATGCACGCCCACCCATTTTTATTATGGATAACTTTTTCTCTGTACCTAGCCCACGCTTCATACTTATTTTTGCCAATCTAGCTTGTATATTATCTGATACCAGTCCCCCAGGATGTGGGAACATGAACATTACAGAAACTTTAAATATTCAATACATACATCATGTATTACTACTATTAGCTTCGACTGCAACCAGTTTTAAACATAACTTCATTACTTCACTTCAAGCTCATTTTCAAAGCAACTAACAATACCTATTTATCCCCTCCCCTGCTGCTCTTCTTCTGTGTAATGTGTTAAACATGTAATGACCCAAATAGGGGCTGTCAGAAGGTAAAGCTATTGATAATTCTCAATCTGGTTAATTAATCCATACATATAGAAATTGGAGTAAACAGTGTCCCATGTTGTTACCTTCCTTCCAGATAATTGGCTCTGTGCCCAGAGTTGAGCACAGACGGCACAAAGAAGCACCGGAAGTTCTAGCATAAGCTTCTGGAGTCAGCTGACACCCACAGGGTCCTCTGGGAAGTCAGAACTCGGTCTAATTGCCTGAAACTCCTCCAGGCCTAACTAGGATTGATTTCAGTGACTAGTGGCTCATTTGCTCAATCTGTCTGTTAGCTCGCCAGGGGAAAACAGGGTCTTCATCACTTGTTAAATAAGAAATGTTACATTTTTTTTTTAAACCTTCTCCAGTCTCTGTGTAAGGTATAGAAGAGAGCATGTATTTATATTTAAACTTTAATGAAAAGAAGAGCAAACGGTTATCTGATTACCCACTATATGCCAAGTGCTAAAATAGGTGACATATGTATTTTTTCATTATATTGCTCCACCTTGAGATAGGTATTATTATTCATATTTCCACAGATGAGGGAGCTGAATCTTCAAGCAAAGGGGAAACATGGTGCCTAGTATAATAGGATGAGTAACCTAAAGCCTGGGATGCAAACCCACATAGTTTTGTTAGGTAGGAAGTTAGGCATGAGCAATGAGAGGTGGCCTAACCAAAAATGATGCAAGCTGATCTGTAAACCTCACACTAGACATGCCCAGGAGAGCTCACAGATATGCTATAAAAATAACCACAAAGACTTCTCCAACTCTGGCACATGCGCCCTTGATGCACAGCTGTGTTCTCAAGTAACCTTCAGCAGCTAGGAGCCCATTAAGTTCATAAATATTCTGTACATACATACATCTGATTATGACAGACTGAAATATGGCAAAAACAAGTGCAATAGAGCCTGTTATTATGTAACTTGCAACTGTAAATCAAAACTCTCACCTAGATGAATATGCAAAAGCCCTATTTTGCGTCAGCCCAGACATACTCCCTTTCCTGATTGGCCTTGAGCATATGCCCATTTGCATCTTGCACAGGTCAGAACCAGAGGAGAACAGAGTATATAAAGGGAAGCCAAGTGGGATTAAGGCCACTCCTTCAGGGTTGGCCCACTCCCATGTCTCAGGAGTGTACTCTCTGCTGTTTAATAAAAGATCTGTTTGTTTGAGCTATAACTGAGCTGTAACCAGCCTGTTGTTTCAAATCCTTGCTATGACGAGACAGGACCCCAAAAACCTACCTGCTTAGGTGTAATCAGTCCCTCGTTTCAAATCTTTGTTAGGATGAGACAGAACCAAAGGATAGAAATAAACTGACCTGACAGTTTGATTTTACTAAGCTATGCCGTGCCTTCTCCCAAACATCAAAGTTTCTCATCTCCAGTCTCCTCAGGGGAGCAGGGCCTTAGTTAATGAGCAAATGGGACCAAAAATCTCATAGTTGATGAGATCTCATACTGAAGACATCATACTGAAAAGTATCTGAGGATGATTCTTTACCTGACAAAGAGAAGAAAAAAACCTAATGCCTGTTTCTGAATATTTGAGGGATGAACTAATTGTTTGAGGGTTTAAAGTTGATGCAATTTGAGAAAAATTGGCTTTCTATGAAAATTAATACAAAATTACAAAGGCAAAATTAGTTGTTAAAGAGAATATTTAGAATGACAAAAATTCTCAAAATTAAAAAATATGAACATATACCATACTTATTTTAAAATCCAGAAAAATAACATATACTATTTTTAATAAATTAAATGAATGGTACAACTTTATAGCACTCTTTTCCCTACATTTTTTGCTCTGCATTCTTGATTGCCCCTTCAATTTCACTTTATGGCAAAGATTTTATTATGTTTTCTACAGAAATAATAGAGAGATAATTAGGTTCTTTGGCATGGTTGCTTGAAATTTGTTTCTTATTAATGATGTTTTAGAAAGATTGGTCAGTTTCACAAGTCATTATTGAAATACCATATAAATGTTTAGGTTTGTTGATGAATTAGGGAAAACCACTTCAAGTTTCTTTCATTTATGAACTGTCACAGATGAACTCAGTATTTATAGTACTGCTACAATTTTATACACTAACTTCACAAGAATTCTGAAGAATTCAATTTTGTGCAATTCCCAGAGAAAATAAAAGAATATATTTGGTGTTTATAATCATATATGCTCCATTATAGAGTATATTTCTGAGAATAGAAAATGTAGCTACAGAAGCTTCCATTTAACAATTTTACATACCTAAAAATTAGACAAATCTTGATCAACTAGCTTCTGACGCCACACATTCAAACATCCACTACCCACATACTTCTGGTGTGAGACTTCTTAGGATGCATTCATATTATGAATGACATGACCTTCAGGTCACAAAAGAGGCATGAACTCTGGTGACACATCTCAGTGTCCTAAAAGAGTGAACAGCATCAATTTTCTAAAAATCATTCCTATGTATTGGAATGGATAGCAATAACTCAGGTATACATGAGAAATACTGCAAGTCCCCCAAACAGATTCCCCCTAACCCAAAATAAGTGTATTCCCAACTGAAGGTCCCTATAATCAGTTCCAAAACTGTTGCAGTCCCACTGACACCATTAACATGAGAGGAACTCTTATTGAGAAGTTGGAACAGGAAGAAAGCATTCTCCTAATTGACTTGCTTCATATATATATATATATATATATATATGTATGTATATATATGTTTTTGCTAATCTAAATTACATATGACCTTCAGAACTATTTCTGGCGCCCCTCCCAGGGTTTTGGAAGTTGTTCATGCATGTGAGGCGGAGAAGGCAATGGCAACCCACTCCAGTATTCTTGCCTGGAAAATCCCATGGATGGAGGAGCCTGGTAGGCTGCAGTCCATGGGGTCACAAAGAGTCGGATATGGCTGAGCAACTTCACTTTGACTTTTCACTTTCATGCATTGGAGAAGGAAATGGCAACCCACTACAGTATTCTTGCCTAGAGAATCCCAGGGACAGAGGAGCCTGGAGGGCTGCCGTCTATGGGGTCGCACAGTCGGACACGACTGAAGTGACTTAGCAGCAGCAGCAGCATGCACGTGAGGGGCTCAAAGCTTAAGCTTTACTGTATGTGTGCTCAGTTGCTCAATCGTGTCCAACTCTATGTGACCCCATGGACTGAAGCCCACCAGGCTGCTCTGTCCATAGAATTTTCCAGGCAAGACTACTGGAGTGGGTTGCCATTTCCCTCTCCAGGGGATTTTCTAACCCAGG
>SJYX01018355.1:61562-77762 GCA_006410675.1 Oreotragus oreotragus
TGGACTGTAAAGAAAGTTGAGCACCGAAGAATTGATGCTTTTGAACTGTGGTGTTGGAGAAGACTCTTGATAGTCCCTTGGACCGCAAGGAGATCCAACCAGTCCATTCTGAAGGAGATCAACCCTGGGATTTCTTTGGAAGGAATGATGCTAAAGCTGAAACTCCAGTACTTTGGCCACCTCATGTGAAGAGTTGACTCATTGGAAAAGACTCTGATGCTGGGAGGGATTGGGGGCAGGAGAAGAAGGAGACGACAGAGGATGAGATGGCTGGATGGCATCACGGACTCGATGAATGTGAATCTGAGTGAATTCTGGGAGTTGGTGATGGACAGGGAGGCCTGGCGTGCTGCGATTCATGGGGTCGCAGAGTCGGACACGACTGAGCTACTGAACTGAACTGAACTGAATATCCGGAGAGATACACTCAGGAAAATATGATTCAGGAAAACAAACAATTTTATATAGTAGTAGAGGTTCAAGAAATGTCAACTAGCTTACATACAATTTAAGTATTATCTATCTACCCTAGCGTAATCTTTATTGTGATACAAAATGTCAATCTATTTCCCAATGATTCCTTTGTAATTTAAGCATCATGATCATGTCACTTTCTTGAACATAATGCTAAGAAAATATTTTGTATAAATTGACTCATTGTGAAGGTATCAGTGAAAATTCTTGGCAACTTTCTAAGCATTTGGTCACTATAGAAAGGTCAATATTCATCAAAATTTTTATTGTGCTTTTATAAAGTGAAATGGTAGAATCTGAACATTTTTAACAATTCAAGAAAGATAGAGTCCTAAGTTCTTGCCATACTATTTTAGGTTACATCCTAATAGGCTGGACAGAAATTTCATTGACTATACATAAAAATTTCATTGTTTTCACACAACATGGTTCTTTTTAACAGAAAGCTGCTGCTGCTATATTCTAGCAACCAAAAAGGAAACTATAGTCTAGGACACTTTCAATGCAAATGGAGACTACAAATATATCCCTATTACCATTCCCATATCTGACCTTTTATCTCATTGCCTATTTTGATTTCCTACTTGCTTCAGTTTTACAATATAGATTTTATTAGGCTTTTAAAAACTATTTCCATTGAAAATATCTATTCACATAATACTCATTTAACTTTTCAAAATGACTGGGGACCCACTAGGTAAATGTGTAGTGAGAACAAAACAAAATAGGATACAAACCTGGACAACACACATGAGAAAAGTTTTTCAGAAATCTGTGGTTGTATAAATTACACTTTAAATGTGATTTTAAAACCTACTTTATAACACACAAGCAGAAGATCTCAAAGTTTGGATGGACTGCATAAACATAGATACATACCAATACACACACCCAGAGACATACACAGTCACCCCACATCATCATCACCACACACACACATTTTTTACTTTTTTAAATGAATATAGTTTTATAAACTAGATTATTAAAGCTTTTTCTAAAGCAAATCCTGTTTTTCCATCATCTTCCATTAAATAAGTAGAGATGCTTCTTCATAGGGGGAAATAATCCACCAACTAGAAATGTGTAACGAGAAAGGTATCAAGAGTGACAGCCAGGATCTTGAAAGGCTAGAAGTTTTGGAAAAGCCCAACTGATTTATTATGGAGATTAAATAAGGGTAGTTGTTCTAGTGACTTTCTTTTGCAGATTTTCTCAATTGTATGATGTAATATATATTGAATACACTGTCTAGCTCATATAGTTTCATAAATGGGAATGTTCTAAAATTCTTTAAAATCTACTAGAAAGGAGACTCTGAGTTTTACCTTTTTCTCTTTTGCTTCATTTGAATATTTGCATCTCTGCATGATATATTAGCAGAACTGAACAGTCACAGAACACTGTTTGAGGAAGTGATTAAGTGAGATACAAAGAGGCCTTGTTTAATGATTTTTTGGCCTTTCATTTTCATATTGTGGGGAATAAACTGATAATCCATTTTGTTAACTCCATAAATGTTAACTTCTCTGATGAATTTGCTATGTTAAATGGCATCTGTAAGTCAAAATTTTAATTTGTTTTTTTTAATTTAATTTAATTTTTTTATTTTAAAATTTTATTTAATCTGTTATTAGTTAATTTTTTTTACAATGTTACGTAGGTTTTTGCCATACAACAGTGCAAATCATCCATAATTATACATACACCCCCTTCTTCCCTAACCTCTCTCTCCCCACCCTACATTCCATCCCTCTATGTCCTCACAGCGTACCAGATTGGGCTCCCTGTGCTACACAGCTATCCATCTTATCCCTGATAGTGCATATAATGTTGGTGCTACTTTCTTCATTCATCCCACTCTCTCCCACCCTCAGATTCAAAATATGAAACTATTCATTGGCCATTAACAATATTTCCACAATTCTAAAAACACTGCAAATTTCAAGCAAATCTTATTTCCTTTTTAGGGATTATGCATCGATATAAAAATTCAAAAGCCAGATATTTTTAGAGGACAAAATTTAAAATTCTATGCCTTAAATAAAACCACATAGTAACTTAGTTTAGGCTTCATATTAGTCATAAATCCCACTACTGCCACTGTGTATATGTGTGTGTGTGTCTGTGTGTGTATACAAGACAATGGAAATAAAAGAGATAAGCAAAGTATTATTTTTAACCTTAAGTATATATAGAAATTTATTGCCTTTCTTTTCAGATTTATTTTAATTGAGGGTATCTTTATGAGAATGTTTCAAATCTCAGTAATTACCTACAGTTTAGCTAAAAAGGGAATAAAAATTAAGGCTATGCCAAAGAGAATGAGGAAAACAAAGAAATAAAGTTTTTATTGTTAAATCTGTTCATTTCTACTGATATTTGGACTATTTATACATACTTGCAAATTACAAATTCATGGCAAAAGATTTCTTGAAGCTTTCAGCATGGCCACATATCAAGCAAGCAAATTATAAAAGAAAAACACATACAGGGGAAGAGCAAAACAGAAGAATATTTTAGCACAAATTAAATTTTACATCCAGTGACTGTTGTATCTGATAAAATGAGCTGACTATTATCCTTCTGCTTCAGCTCAGACACAGCTGAGTGCATTGCATAGGCAAGAACCAGAACTTACTACTAACAGATATAAGTCCTATCCAATAGACTTATCAGTGTTCTTTCACTTCACTGTGCAATGTGTGTATACATTTTTGTTAGTTAGAAGCACAGGTTGAATATTTCAAAGCAAGATTATTATGGTATTCATGCAGAAAAAAATAGGGTAGTAAAAATAATGATGTTAGAGATAGTTCTTATTCAATTAAAGTAGCACTTCATAAAGATCTAATATGTGAGCTATACTTCAATATATTTCAAATCCTCTAAAGGCTAAAACACAAAAACACACAAGCACATTTCTAATGAATGAATTCTTAATGAAGAGTATATATTCATACTCAGGTCTTAGAACACTCAAGTTCAGGTTCAAATTTTCTCATTTATCTTATGAGCAAGTAAAATCACCTGTTTACTTTTGTGTCTGTTCCCTAATAAATAATTGGAAATAATGATGCTTGTCCTGTCTTGTTTACCAAATAGGCTATGGTTTTTCCAGTGGTCATGTATGGATGTGAGAGTTGGACTATAAAGAAAGCTGAGCACCAAAGAATTGATGATTTTGAACTGAGGTGTTGGAGAAGACTCTTGAGAGTCCCTTAGACTGCAAGGAGATCCAACCAGTCCATCCTAAAGGAGATCAGTCCTGGGTGTGTTCATTGGAAGGACTGATGTTGAAGCTGAAACTCCAATTTTGGCCACCTGATGCGAAGAACTGACTCATTTGAAAAGACCCTGATGCTGGGAAAGATTGAGGGCAGGAGGTGNAACTGCAGAATAAAAGAAATATATAAATTAGTTATATGGATATACATTTAGCTTGAAAAAAACAAATGTATCATTCTGAAAATTCTATTACCACACAAAACTCTGAGAAAGCAATAAAGTACAGTGGAAAGTACTGGGCTCTGGAGTCAAATAATCCTAGTTTTGAATCCCATTTTCAAAGGGATTCTTTGAAACCCTGGATATCCCAGGGTTGTTAAATGTGATCCATCATGAAGAAAAGACTAGTTTGATTCTTTTGGAATCAGAAAAGATTCTAATTCTTAGTGCCAAAAATTAAACTGGACTAATTTCTCACACTGTAGCAAAAATAAAATGGATTAAATATTTATATATCAAACCTGAAACTGTAAAATTTTTAGAAGAAAACATAAGCAGTATGCATTTGACATTGGTCTTAGTAATATTTTGGGGATACAGTTCCTCAAGCAACAGAAACAAAAGCAAAAATAAACAAATGGGACTAAATCAACTAAGAAATTTTTGCACAGTGAAGAAAGCTATCAACAAAACAAAACATCCACCTATTGAATGGGAGAAGATATTTACAAACAATGTATCTAGTAAGGGATTAATATCCAAAATAGACAAAAATACATAGAAACTCAACATCATTAAGTCAAACAACCCAACTGAAAAATGGGTAGATATCCTGAATAGAGATTTTTTCAGGAAGACAGGCAGATGGCCAATAGGCACATGNGGATTAATATCCAAAATAGACAAAAATACATAGAAACTCAACATCATTAAGTCAAACAACCCAACTGAAAAATGGGTAGATATCCTGAATAGAGATTTTTTCAGGAAGACAGGCAGATGGCCAATAGGCACATGAAAATATGTGTAATGTCACAAATCATCAGGGAAATGTAAACCAAAATCACAATGTGATATCACTTCCCAACTGTGAGAATTGCTAATATCAGTTTTCATTCCAATCCCAAAGAAGGGCAATACCAAAGAATTTTCAAACTGCTGTTTAGTGACACTCACTTCACATGCTAGCAAGGTAATGCTCAAAATCCTTCAAACTAGGCTTCAACAGTTTGTGATCCAAGAATTTTCAAATATATAAGCTGGGTTTAGAAAACGCAAAGGAACCAATAGCCAACATTCTTTGGATCATAGAGAAAACAAGGGAATTCCAGAAAAGCATCTACTTCTGCTTCACTGACAATGCTAAAGCCTTTGTCTGTGTAGATCACAACAAACTGTGGGAAATTCTTAAAGAGATGGGAATACCAGACCACCTTACCTATCATCTGAGAAACCTGTATGCAGGTCAAGAAGCACCAGTTAGAACCAGACATGGAACAATAGGCTGGTCCAAAACTGGGAAAGGCGTATGTCAAGGCTGTATATTGTCACCCTGCTTATATGAAGAGTACAGAATGCAAAATGCCAGGCTGGATGAATCACAAGCTGGAATCAAGATTGCTAAGAGAAATATCAGCAACCTCGGATATGCACATGACACAACTCCAATGGCAGAAAGCGAAGAGGAACTAAAGAGTCTCTTGATAAGAGTGAAAAAGCTGGCTTGGGAACTCAAGTACATCTGGGGCAGATTCATGTCAATGTATGACAAAACCAATACAGTATTGTAAAGCAAAATAAAGTAAAAATTAAAAAAAAACCTTAAGTAATGCAGGAAATGAAAGGAAACTACTACAGTATGATAAAGAATATTTCATAAATGTGAAGTAGTAAATAATAAAATACTAGAGCCATGTGCATCAAAAAAAAAAAAAAAACAACTCTAAGATTACAGCATCTAGTTCCACCACTTCATGGCAAACAGAAGGAGAAAAAGTGGAAGCAGTGATAAATTGTATTTTCTTGGTCTCCAAGAAAATGGACCATGACTGCAACCATGAAAATAAAAGACACTTGTTCCTTAGAAGGGGAACTATGACAAACCTAGACAGCATATTAAAAAGCAGAAACATCAGTTTGCTGACAAAAGTCCATATCGTCAAAGCTGTGGTTTTTCCAGTAGTCATGTATGGATGTGAGAGTTGGACCATAAAGATGGCTGAGCACTGAAGAATTGATGGTTTTGAATTGTGGTGTTGGAGAAGACTCATGAGAGTTCCTTGGAGAGAAAGGAGATCAAATCAGTCAATCCTAAAGGAAATCAACCCTAAATATTCATTAGAAGTACTGATGCTGAAGCTGAACCTCCAGTACTTTGGCCTCCTGATGCAAAGCTGACTGATTGGATGATAAGAAAGACCCTGATGCTGGGAAAGATTGAGGGCAGGAGGTGAAGGGGGCAACAAAGGAGAAGATGGTTGGATGGCATCCCCAACTCAATGGACATGAGTTTGAGCAAACTTCCAGACGTAGTGAAGGACAGGGAAGCCTGGTGTGCTGCAGTCTATGAGATAGCAAAGATTCGGAAAGACTTAGTGACTGAACAAAAACAAAATTATCAAAAAGACAACAAATAACAAATGTTTGTAAAGATGTAGAGAAATGGGAAACCTTGTTCAATGTTGATGGGAATGTAAATTGGTGTAGCCAATATGGAAAACAATATGATGGTTCCTCAAAAAATAAAGATAGAACTATCATATGATCTAGCAATTTTACTCCTGGGTATTTATCTGAAGAAAATTAAAACACTAATTCAAAAACATATATGCACCCCAATCTCATTGAAGCATTATTTACAGTAGACAAGATATGAATGCAACCTAAGTGAGCTCTGACAGATGAATGGATAAAGATATGGTCTACACTCAGACCACACACACACACACACACAATGGAATATTACTCAATCATAATAAAGAATTAAATACTCCCATTTTCAGCAACATAGATGAACCTATAGGATATTATGTTAACAGAAAATAATTCAGACAAAATCAAATGCCATATGATTTCACTTATATGTGAAATCTAAAAAACAAAAAAAAATGAGCAGACAAAACAGAAACAGATTCATAGATACAGAGAAAAAATGTGGTTGTCAGAAATGAGTGGTGTGGGGGAACAAGAGAGGTAGGTGAAGAGGATTAAGAGATACAAATTTCCAGTTACAAAATAAATGTCATGTATGAAATGTATAGTATAGGGTGGTGGTGGAGGCTTAGTTGCTAAGTTGTGTCCAATCTTGAGATCCCATGGACTGTCCTGCCAGGCTCCTCTGTCCATGGGATTGTCCAAGCAAGAATACTGGAGTGGGTTGCCATTTCCTTCTCCAATAGTATGGGGTAACAAGACATTGTGGTAATCATTTTGTAATGTAATGTCTAGAAATACTGAATCACTATGCTGGATCATTGGAATACACCCTGATGCTGGGAAAGATTGAAGGCAACAGAAGGGGGCGGCAGAAGATGAGATGGATAGATAGCCTCATCGACTCTATGGACATGGACATGAGCAAACTCCAGGAGACAGCAAAAGACAGAGAAGCCTGGTGTGCTGCAGTCCATGGGGTCGTGAAGAGTCGGACACAATTGAGCGACTGAACGACAACAATATGCTATGTACCAGGAACTAACGTAGTGCTATAGCTAGCTCAATCATACTTCAACAAACATAGAAAAAAGAAGTCAGATTTGTGGCTACAGGTACAGAAGAAGTGGAACTGGGAGAAAGTGGTTAAAAGCCATAAACTTCCAGTTACAAGTACAAGGGATATAATGCACAACATAATTAATATAATTTGCACTGCTGTGTGTTATATATGAAAGTTGATAAGAGAGTTACTCCTACAGATTCTCNTACTTCAACAAACATAGAAAAAAGAAGTCAGATTTGTGGCTACAGGTACAGAAGAAGTGGAACTGGGAGAAAGTGGTTAAAAGCCATAAACTTCCAGTTACAAGTACAAGGGATATAATGCACAACATAATTAATATAATTTGCACTGCTGTGTGTTATATATGAAAGTTGATAAGAGAGTTACTCCTACAGATTCTCATCACAAAGAAAAAATATATATATTTTTTTATTTTATACCTATAGGAGATAATGGATAGTCACTAAACTGATTTGTGACCATTTTTTAGTGTATATAGGTCAAATTATTATCCTGAACATATTAAACTTATATAGAGCTGGAAGAAAAAAATTTAAATATTACTCCTACAGATTCTCATCACAAAGAAAAAATATATATATTTTTTTATTTTATACCTATAGGAGATAATGGATAGTCACTAAACTGATTTGTGACCATTTTTTAGTGTATATAGGTCAAATTATTATCCTGAACATATTAAACTTATATAGAGCTGGAAGAAAAAAATTTAAATATTTAGATTAAAAAGAAAAAGAAAGGACTTGTGGTTCCCACTCCGGAAAATGCCATTACCAAAGAATCTTCAGCCATTAGTCTCTGCAATGTTAGACTTTAGAGGTAGAGACTCACCTAGCCCTCACTGATATCTTGGGTGTCCATATTGAATGATTAACTTACATGGAAAATGGGGAAAAAGGCTCTGCCCATCTAGGCCTGACTCAGGAAAACTCTCAAGAGTCATTCTAGCTCCAGATCTCTGTGTGGTGTTAGGAAGACTGTCACTGGGACTATGGGAGTAGTTAACTTTGGCTCAATCCTGCTTCCTCTCCTTCCTTCCACAGTTATTAATTCTAGGGTACTCCATTCCAAACATCCTGTACCCTAAACTCATCAGAGTCAGCTTTGTGTGGAGGCCAACTTGTGACATAGGATTAGTGATGATATATAGGAAGTCTCTAATAAATCATTCATCAAATAAGTAAGCCAACGCTGCTATGGCTATCCTCAAGCAATTAAGCTATAAACTTCCACAATGGTCAATAATTACTGCTGCTATGAAGGCAGGAAATTCACCTGAATCAAAAACAAAGTTAGTTGAAGAACTTTGATAATTAATAGGATAATTCAGGGCCAATATAGATTACAGAGAACTGGGTAATCAAAGGATAACTTAGGTCAAAATATACTTTTATATAAAATGCCTACAGAATAGAAGCAGGAAGTTGTTTTTTTTTTTTTTCTGGGAGATTATGAAGTTTAATAGTTTTATTTGTTCTCAGTGTGAAAATACAGTCTCAGATGGCAAACTTTGATGAAATAATTCATTGAGTTCTCCAATAGTCTCTAAAAATTGGTCTGTATTTCACAGTTGATTATGCTTTTATAACAAAATGCTTAAAGAAAATTAGTAAATAAAGCTATGAAAAATGGCACAATGGAAGCTTGACAGAATAGAGTCAAACTGATAAATAATAACTCCTGATATGTTCATATGTAATATTATTACTAAAAGAAGAAAATACTTGACAGCCATAATTAGTTAATAGGAGAGCAGCATCAGTCAGTCAGTTCAGTTGTTCAGTCATGTCCAACTCTTTGTGACCGCACGAACCACAGCACGCCAGGCCTTCCTGTCCATCACCAGAGTCTATCCAAACCCATGTCCATTGAGTCAGAGATGTCATCCAACCATCTCATCCTCTGTCATCCCCTTCTCCTCCTGCCCTCAATCTTTCCCAAGGCTACTCTGTCCATTGGATTTTCCAGGCAAGAGTACTGGGGTGGGGTGCCATTGCCTTCCCCGTTTTAATGCATAAGTTGCACTTAAAAGACTAGATACCCAAAGGACAAGAGTGGCTATTGAGGACTGGTAGAATGTTGAATAACTTTTCTCATCTGCATGTGCTAATACTACTTACCTATGTAACAAAGAGAAAACAATACAATTTAATTTCTACATTCTGAAGAGAGAAAAATTATTTTTTCCCTCAGAGAGGAAATTGCAATTTCACTGAAGCATCTAAAAACAAAAAGAGCTCTGTCTCTTCAAAGAGACAAACAGGTGTGGATTTTCATTAATTTACTAATAAACACAAAGAATTATAGAAAATTGCAAATATTATTGTCAAGACTAGTACTATAGAGCACATCATCTATTGCTAAAATACTTTGAGCTCTATTACCAATAATGAAAACATAGGAAGAAATGCTAGGGAAGGAGGGAGGGTGGAAGGAAGGAAAGGGAGGAAGAGAAAGAGGCTCTAGGATTTATTTTATTCTTTCTAGTATTATATTTTTAAAAGTTTAAGCTCATATTTCTCTATACTTTGCATTTCTTTTTTATTATTAACCATTCGTAAAATACAAATACATGATAAAATGCATAAATCTAACAATTTTGCTCTTTGCTTTACTTAGGATATCTATCTTCAGTAAGAAATATTTACTATTATTAAGAAATGAATGCATCTACTGTCTGCTTTCCCTTCATGAAATTTATAAAGGTAATTAGATTAAATGACTTAGTATATTAAATTCACCCCTCCATTTTTTCTTATTTACCGTGAAAACACGAGCACATGGAAGCAAAATTATATTGTTCATATAATAAAGAAACTGGGAAAACAAAGTAGACAGTAGGTCAAGTTACAGTGGGTTATTTGTGGTAACAAACACCCCCTCCAAATCTCAGTGACTTAAACAAATATTACATTTGCTCACTCACTTACTGGTCCACGATTCTGCTCTGCTCATGGTAGTCACTATAGGTCCTGGGTGATAGACAGCCACCACCTCCACTGTTGCCACCTGCCATCTCAGAGAGAGGGAGAGCTCAGAAAGGTTCTGCAGTCATTTAAACACCTCAGCGTGAAAGTGGTGAACTTCCTGCGTGGTTATTGATCCAGTGGCCCTCCTAAACACACGGACCAGAAATGACGCCCTACCATGTGCCTGGACAGCTGAGGGAAGACGTATTTGGAGAAGGGCACAGATTTTATCATGGAAAGGAAGCACATGAGATAGAACCCTAATATCAGATAACATGTGTGGAAATGCACATAATTGCTAATATCCTACTTTGACCTACAAAAATGGCAATCTCATAATCTCACACTAACAAGGTTAAAACACCTTGTCTTTTATTCTGACACAAAGTCTGACACTCAACATGTGCTTTCCCTATACCAGTTCTCCAATTCTCCAATATCAACTGGATGTCCAAAAGTTCAATTCAGTTCAACACTGACTCCTAGAGAAGTGTAGACTCTACAACCTAAGGCCTCAGTCCCACCTCACTGGCCCCACCTTAAACCCCACTGGCAAGTGGAGTTCCCAGGCTACCCTACAGCAGACCAACTATAAATTCTGCCAAGTCAGGTGTAAATTTTGGGATTCCCACAACTTCTTCTCCTGGAATTTGATGATTTGATAGAATGACTTATGAACTCTGGAAAACACTGTACCTGTTACTACAGTTTATCATAAAGGATATAAAGAGGACATCCAGAGATACATAGGATGAGGTTCTGAAAGTCCCTAAGTATAGGAGCCTCAGTCTCTGTGGAATTAGGGTGCACCACCATCCTGGCATGTGGGTGTATTCATCATCTTGGAAGTCCCTTTAAACACTGCCATTTAGGGTTTTATTTTTTTTTCTTAATTGGAGTATAGTTGCTTCACAGTGTCTGTCTCTTATACACATCTAGATGTGTATAAGAGACAGGGGCCAATATCTGTGTTTATAGTTTACATTGACCTTCTCTCCATCTTCCCATCCCCAGTTCCTCCTGCCATACATTCACATCCACGCCCCCAATTCAGCCTCTTACACAGTTTGACCTTGGCCAGAGGGAATCACCCCCACCGGTCACATTCTGTGTTTGCTGAAAAAAGCAGGTTACCTAAAACCTGCAGAAGTCTTTTAATGCATAACGTTAGTTTCTGCTCTACGGCAAAGTGAATCAGCTGTATGCGTACATATATTCCCTCCTTCGTTTAGGGGTTTTTATGGAGGCTTCATTATATAGACATAAATGATTGAATCACTGGTCAACTCCAGCCCCTCTTACCTCACTGCAATTTGAAACTTTCAACTCTTTAATCACATCTTTGGTTTTTCTGGCTGGCCAGCCCTCATCCTGAAGGGGTCCACTGAGAGTTACTTCAGTAGCATAAATTCAGGTATGGTTGGAGAGAAGGCATAAATTCAGGTATGGTTGAAGAGAAGGGTGGGACTCATTGTGAATAACAAAAGCACTCCCATCATGCAGGAAATTCCAAGGGTTTTAGTTGCTCTGTGCCAGGAATGAAGAACTAATGGACAGAGGTTCCTGACATTGTACAGGAAGCAGTGATCAAGACCAGCCCCAAGGGCTGGTGTATGGGGATGATCTGGAGGGATGATGTGGGGTGGGAGGTGGGAGGGGGGTTCATGTTTGGGAGTTCGTGTAAAAAAATAAATAAATACAAAAAAAAAAAAGACCAGCCCCAAGAAAAAGAATCGCAAAAAGGCAAAATGGTTGTCTGATGAGGCCTTACAAATAGCCTCCCATCTTGCTGTGGATGCCGTTTCCTTCAGGAGGCTTCGTCTGAGACTCCAGACCTGGAGACCCATTTACTGCTCTCTCTTGGCTCTTCCCTACAATACACAATATTTTAGAGTTCCAAGAAGTAAACATCTATTTCTGCTTTATTGACTATGCCAAAGCTTTTGACTGTGTGGATCACAATCAACTGTGGAAAATTCTGAAAGAGATGGGAATACCAGACCACCTAACCTGCCTCTNTTCTCAAGCACTTAAAAGTAAGGTCAAAATCTAAGCTGTCTGACAACACACAGCTGGTCTAATATAGCTAAGAGAGCAAAGCAGTGATTCTCGGCAGGGGGATAGCAGGTGGATAGCCTAGGTGGTGACTGGCAATGTTTGAAGGCACGTTTTGGTTTTCACAGTGGCTGACTGCTACTGACATCTGGTGCATAAATGCCAGGATCCCTACAGTGCCCAGGACAGCCCCCACAATGAAGAATTATCCTGCTCAAAAATTGAGAGGCACAGTACTCACGCTGTGTATCATCACAGCATGGCTGCTGCCTTCCCCTCGCGCAGGTGAGCTGGAAGGTGGAAGCTGCAGTGCCTTTATGACTTAGCCTGAGAGGTCACACGTCCTCATTCCCACCACAAGACTAGCTCTGACTGGGAGCAAGGGGAGGGAAGGGAACTTCATAATGATGTGAACACCAGGAGGTGGGGATCTCTGGGAGCCATCTTAGGAGGCTGATTAAAAATCTACCAAAAGAAGCATAGATATTCGAAGAAGTCCATCACCCCTCAGTGGCGAAAACTCTCTGCTCCCAGTGCAGGGGGCTTGGGTTCAACTAGATCCCACATGGTGCAGCTAAGAGAGAAGATTCTGTGTCCTACAACTGAGACCTAGTGCAGGCAAATAGATGATTTTAAAAAATTAAAAATTTTTTTCAAAAAGAGAGGCATGCCATAAAAATAAAAAAGAAATCTAAGATCACATTTGAAGATGTCCAATTGTTGAACTAAAAAACTGCAGTGATTCAACTGAAATAGTATTAGAATTTAAAAATTAAGTAATATGTATCAGGACACAAAATCAGTATAATAGATATCAACAGATTTCATCTAAACCAAGAATATCAAGTTGGAAAATGTGAGGGAAAGAAAATTCTATTTATAAAGTACCTAGAGATAGCTTTAAAAAGAATACATTTGAATCAGTTCTAGTAAGATGGATGAAACTGGAACCGACTATACAAAGTGAAGTAAGCCAGAAAGAAAAACACCAATACAGTATACTAACACATGTATATGGAATTTAGAAAGATGGTAATGAGGACCCTGTATGCAAGACAGCAAAAGAGACACAGATGTGTAGCTCGGACTTTTGGACTCTGAGGGAGAGGGAGAAGGTGGGATGATTTGGGAGAATAGCATTGAAATATGTATACTATCATGTAAGAAACAAATCGCCAGTCTATGTTCGATGCAGGATGCTTGGGGTTGGTGCATGGGGATGATCCGGAGGGTTGCTGTAGGTTGGGAGGTGGGAGGGGGGTTCATGTTTGGGAGTTCATGTATACCCGTGGCGGATTCATGTCAATGTATGCCAAAACCAATACAGTACTGTAAAGTAAAATAAAGTAAAAATAAAGATAAAAAAGAAGTAGGTGGAAATTCTGAAGAAAAATATAAAATCTCACTAAGGGACATAAGATTGAGATATATTAGAGCTCTGCCAATTGGCTGGGGTGGAAACATGACCTTTCTGTAACTTCAGTTTTCCACTGAAATTTTTCACTGTAACTTTCAGTTTTCATTTATACAGGTTGGCTTAAAATCTAAAGTCTAAAGGAGATAGATTAATATGAATATAACACATATAAATGGTATGTATTTCATTAAACAAGTCTAGAAATTGTCTAGAAGAATAAATGGAACAACATAACCAAGAAACTTAGGGGAAAGAAGTGTACTTGTTCAGTTTAACATTAATATGTTATAAAGTAATTGAGATGGTGTGGTTTTACTATAGTCATATAATGGAAGAACAGTGGAACCATATAAATAGCCCAGAAATTGACCCTAATAAAAATTTGTAAATAATAGTAGTGGAAACAAATATGAATATAAAACATATTACACAACAAATTAACTACTTTGAAAGACCCTAAATATACTTTTCTTCCTTTAGCCATACACCAGTCCCTAGTAGATTTGAGTTAAATTTAAATGTGACATCATAAGTCAAAAGAAAATATGAATGAATATTGTCTTGAGTTGGAAAGAGTGTGTGATTTCAAGCATAAAATAACAATGATAACAATGGAAAAGAAATCCAAATATTTACTAATATAAAATTTTAAACTCTCTGTAACTTGAAAAAAACACAAAAATGAAAAAACAAGTACATATTGATGAATTTCGTCATACTTATTAAAAGGGATGAATATCCCCTGTAGTTCAGTTGGTAAAGAATCCACCTGCAATGCAGGAGACCCAGTTCTATTCCTGGGTTGGGACGATCTGCTGGAGAAGGCATAGGCTACCCACGCCGGTATTCTTGGGCTTCCCTTATGGCTCAGCTGGTAAAGAATTCACCTGCAATATGGGAGACCTGGATTTGATCCCTGGGTTGGGAAGATCCTCTGGAGAAGGGAAAGACTACCCACTCCAGTGTTCTGGCCTGGCGAATTCCATGGGCTGTATAGTCCATGGGGTTGCAGAGTTGGACATGACTGAGTGACTTTCACTTTCACATCCTAAATATAGGCGAGAAGTAGTAAAAAGTGCTTTGTGATAATAAGAAAAGCAGTAAAATCCTAGTTCAAAAGTAGGAAAGACATGAGTCATCTCCCCATTGATTATTCATCTGATATATATTTATCCAGCACCTATGATGTCCCAGACACTGTGATGGGTGTGAGTCATACATGTGAAAGATTATTAAACCAGTGAGAATATATTTAGCCTTACTGAGAAACAAAACACAAATTAATGAAAAAATACTCTGCCATTTTGCCTACCAAACTGAACATTTAAAACAATACTACACAATGCCACTGAAGATGTACTGGGTCAGGCACTCAAAAAATGCAGAGGAAGTGTACATGAGCCGAGTTCCTGTGCTTTAGCTGGCTGTTTGGCAGGTCACATCAAGACTATGCTGAATCTTCAGAGAATAACTAAACAGGACAGATACTGGTACAAAGAATAAGCATTAGTTGTTTATTTGCTGTGTATTTACAATAGCGAAAAATTAGAAATATCTTACAGAATCCAGCAACATTACTTAAAGTACTGAAAGTAACATAATATGAAATGATGATATATAACCTTTATAAAACAGACCTCCTAAGAATATTTAGTAAGACACTTCCCTGGTGGTCCAGCGGTTGGTACACCAACCTTCCACTGCAGGGAAACAGGTTTGATCCCTGGTCAGGGAATTAAGATTTAGCACACCTCTTGGTCTGGCCAAAAAGTAAAAAAAAAAAAAAAAAAAAGATTTAATAAAATAAAAATTTTTTCTGACATGATATAGAAGTCTAGTGCACTATTATTGCTATATGCAGCATAATAATTTTTTAAAGATTCTTTTATGTGGACCATTTAAAAAGTCTTTATTGAATTTGTTACAAAGTTGCTTCTGTTTAACATTGTGGAATCTTAGCCCCCTAGTCCGCATTGAACTCCCACCCACTGCGTTGGAAGAGGGAGTCTTAACCACTGTACCACCAGGGAAGTCCCTGTAGCACAGTATTTTTGGCTTAAAAAGCACTTACACTTGCACTGAAAATAGTTGGGAAGGAAATTTCTGATGTATCAGTAGTGTTTATCTTGGGGTGATGGGACTTGAGGTGGTTTTTTGTTTCTCTCTGTTTGCTTTTGTTTATTGTATATTTATAACTAGCATTGTTTTTTTTATCATAAGTAATGTCGATACAAGAAGCATCTCCCCAAATGATGGAGCTGCCTTACAGCCTGGTCAGTCATCAGTTCATCCCTACTGATTACTCACAGTCTGTCTCTTAT
>SJYX01018355.1:77951-94998 GCA_006410675.1 Oreotragus oreotragus
ACACACACACACACACACACACACACACACACCCCATGCCACCCTCCTGCAGACACACACACACACACACACACACACACACACACCCCATGCCACCCTCCTGCAGCAGATCTGGTCGTTTTTCTCTCACTGAATAGGCAGCTTTACGCTTAGTCAAATACTTTGCAGCATTTTTGCCAATATTCTGCTAATTGATCCATGGAGCTGTTTCCTCTAGTAATTTATAGCATTTTTGTGGTGTCAGCTTCTATTGAATTTCCTTAGTGGATTTTTGTCGTTACAATTGTTTCATAAATTGAGAGCTGTTGTAGTGAATGGCATTCGATACTGGCGCTGGGAGGAAGCAAAGGCAATTTTCAAGAACTGATTGTGCAGAACACCTCCTGTCAAAGGGCTCACTCTAGTTCCAGCTGATGGAGGCCCTGTGGTGAGAGGTGACCCTTTATTTATCTTGTTGTCTGTAAGGATAGCAGAAACAGTGGGAAATTGTGTTACATGAAAACCATGTGGTGGACCGTTGGTTTGGGATCAATCTAACAGACTGACTGACTGCCTGGCCTGTTCTTCAAAAGTGTCTACAGGCCAGCAGCATTGATTTCCATGCCAGAACTCATAAATCCTTGTACGTGCGGCTCCCCCAGAGAATTCCCCTTCTGCTTCAGCAAGTGCCTAGAGACCCTGGTGATGCTGATCCCAGTTTGTCATTGATTTTAAAAATTTAATCATCTCACATAGTGGCTTATAGAATTTAAATAGATGTTAAATTTAAAATTCTATGTTGTCACATGCTATTTGAAATAAAATGTAAGCAGAAATTCACCTGATTATATTTTAAAGGTTGTGATAAGTAGCCCTTTCTCCTATACTAAGGAGAATTCCATCATCTTTATGTCATCATCAATTATGAATCCCAATAAAATGTGGTTGGGTAGTTGGATCATACTATTTATTTTTATATAGCTAGGTGCCTTAAGCCAAACATAGTCTTCTGGGATCAGGCCACGAATATGGGGAACATGTGGGAATGTCAGAACCTCTCCCAAGAATATGCCTATCCACTGACATATTTATTCCACATTTGAAGTAGACTTCAAACTGAAGCCAATTAACATTTGATAGTTTATGTAGAATTAGCTCAGCTTTGCTGTCTTTAACTTCCCTGGTGGCTCAGATGGTAAAGAATCTGCCTACAATGCGGGAGACGTGGGTTCAGTTCCTGGGCTGGGAAGATCTCCTGGAGAAGGAGATGGCAACCCACTTCAGTATTCTTGCCTGGAAAATCCCATGGATGGAGGAACCTGGTAGGCTGCAGTCCATGGGGTCACAGAGAGTCAGACACAACTGAGCGACTTCACTTCGCTGTCTCCTGAGAAGTGATTTCTGTCTTTGGCACATGCTCTGGTATTCTCTTCTCTGTTTTGCTTTCCTAAAGTGCAGTCAGCTAACCTGAGACACACAGAATGCACTTAGCCTTCAGAAGAGAAAGTTTTTCAGCCAAAGCGCCGATATCTCTTATCCTGCTTTGTCAGGCTCTGTTTGTCTCAGAAGACATCAGTTACTCTTCTCCGTGTCCGCCAGAAACTTCATTTGGAGTTTCTCTTGGGCTCTCAGGGTGCTCTGGGCTCTTTCTTCTCCTCCTTTTCTGTCTTGCCCATCTTCTTTCTCCATATAACATAGGAACAGATTTTGTATTTGTAAAAGAAAACCAAGCCATTAATTAATTAAAATGTGATGATGGATAAATTTCCATCATCTCCTTCCCATCCTCCTACTCAGATGATAGATGACCCAGAACTCACTTTCTGAGACAACTGAAAGGATCAGAAAAACCTCCCTGCCTTGTATGGTGGAAAAACTACCCATGCCCCTCTCTAAACCGCTTGTGCGCCAGACCCTACCCTCCACCTCCTACTGACAGCACCACGCAGCACTCACTCCCTCTCTGTGATTTCACTCTCAGCTCTCTCCTCCACATCTCCTCATCTCATCACCAATGTCCCTTGCGTCTCCCACCCAACTCCTCCTCTTCCTCACGGCAGAATTTCCTGAGTCAGGGGTCTGGACTGTCTCCAGGTCCCCTCCAGTTCTCTGCTCAAGCATCCTTAACTTGAGCTCTCATTAGTCACCATTGGCCCCTACTTTGGAAAATCCATCGGTCAGCTTTCAGTTCTCACCTTCCTGCACTTCACGTGGTTGACATGTCACAAAAGTCTGCTCTCTCCGCTTCCAGGATAACATCCCTTCCTGGATTTTTTCTTAATTTACTGATTACATCTTGAGCTTTTACCCTCAGCCCTCCGAAACTTTGGACTGTGGGCTGCCTCAGGACACATAGCTTGGCCCCTTCATCCTGTCTATACACACACCTCCTGCTTTGTGGTCTCATCCACTCTTACGAAAAACATTTGTAGTCTAGTGGCTCCTGCATTTATATGTCCATTGCTGACCTTTCCCCTGAACTCCAAGCTTGAATTCAACTCCTGTTTGAGATCTCCAGTAGGATGCCTAATACACACCTCATGTTTAAGTTGTCCAGCCAACATCCTCATCTGCTCACTAACCCCCTCTGCTCACAGTTGCCTTGGTGTCATCTGATGGCACATTCTGTCCTTCCTGTTTCTCATGACAAAAACTATAGTGTCATCCTTGCCTCATTCTTACTCTACACCTCACACCCAAACCTCTGTCCTCAAAAATATGTTATTTCTCAGTATGTCCACAGCTACCCAGTCTGGCCATCAGCTTTTCTCCCCTGATTACTACAGCAGCTTCTAACTGTCCTACCTGCATCCACCATTGGCACATATGGCAACAAATCCACCACCATATGCCTTTTCCAACCTGATCTGGAGCATGTCACTTCTCTAGTGGAGCCTCCCATGGCTCCCAAGCTGGTTCAATGGCCAGGCAGGCCCTACATGATCCAGTCCTCTTTCCTTGGTCACTGTGCTCCAGCCACATGGGCCTCCTGCTGTCCCTCTTGCACTCTAGGCACCCTTGCCTGGGGATTTCTTCTTTGATCTCCCCTCTGTGCCAGAAGCTCTTTCCCCTAAAGTCCAGGCAGCATATTTCCTTCCTCTTCTCTTCAGACACCACCTCCAGGAGGCCTTCCCTGACCACCCCATGTAAAACTGAAGCTACCCCCACTCCCTAACACCTTTTCCTTCTTGTCTTTCTCCACAGCCCTTATCCCTTTAAAATACAGTCTGTAGTGTATTTAATCGGAGAAGGCAATGGCATCCCACTCCAGTACTCTTGCCTGGAAACTCCCATGGATGGAGGAGCCTGGTGGGCGACAGTCCATGGGGTCGCTGAGAGTCGGACATGACTGAGCGACTTCACTTTCACTTTTCACTTTCATGCATTGGAGAAGGAAATGGCAACCCACTCCAGTGTTCTTGCCTGGCGAATCCCAGGGATGGCAGAGCCCAATGCGCTGCCGTCTGTGGGGTTGCACAGAGTCGGACACGACTGACGTGACTTAGCAGCAGCAGCAGTGTATTTAATTGCCTCACTTGCAGTCTCTCCCCTTTAGAATTTAAGCTCTCTGAGGGCAGAGGTGTTTGTCTATTATTTGATGCTTTATCTAGTGTGCCTAGCACAACAGGTACAAATAAAAGCAGTTGCGTGAATGAATAAATCCAATGGTTGTCAGTGATTAAGAACAAAGACACAGGTGCGAATGCAAATATAATTCCTTTGAGTTGGGTCTAGACTACATTTCCTACTCGTTTTATCTCATATGCAACCTTTAGGGTGGGCTCAAGGGACAGGTATTTGATTTGAGTTGTAAATAAGGCCACTTTCTTTCCAGCCAAGGTGACACTGTGATAGTGAACTAAGTTTCATTTTCATGAGCTCATTTTGAGTAAGTAGCAGGACAGTCTTGGGCTTTTGTATTGCCACTTTTTTCTTTCTTTCATTTTAAATTACTACTTAATGTATAAGAAGAAATTGTACATTTCCAATTCCCATCTCAGAGCCTTCACCTGTGCTCTGCTTCTACCTAGGAATGCATCTCCTTCTTGGTTCACTTGGTTCATTTGCTCTCAAGTCTCAGATGGTGTATCACCTCTACAGTGTGGTCTCTGCCACTATCTTCAAGGTAACCTTTGTCTTGAGCCTCTTAGTGTGGCTGATCTTTCTCCTTCGTGGCAAATTGCAATTCTTTTTTTAAAGTATTTTTATTTATTTGGCTGCACCGGGTCTTAGCTGCAACATGTGAACACTCAGCTGTGGCATGTGGGATCTTAGTTCTCTGACTGGGGATCAAATCCAGACCCCATGCATTGCGGGTACAGAGTTTTAACCACTGACCACCAGGGAAGTCCCTGCAGTTCTTAAGGATATTTTTATGTGTATGTTTCTTTCCTTGACTGTCTTGCCTAAGCTGTAAGTTGCCTGAGGACAGGGCCATGCCTGTTGTGTTCCGCTGGGTGGCAGTCACAGTGAATGCTCACTGGGCACTTCCCTGTGGTCAAGGGTCACCAGCACTCCCTCCACTGGGTGTGCAGAGCCCATCTGGGATGCAGAAGGGAAAAAGACCAGAGAGAGATGGGAGTGCATCAGATGTAGAAAGAGAGTGGTGAGTGCGAGAAGTCTGGCTCCTGCCGTGAGGCTATCCCAGACACTGGGTCAGGACCAGGAATCCTTTCATTAGTCACGCACACACACATGTCCAGGGCACAGATCTCGCTGACACCAGTGCAGCAGAGCCCACCTGTGCTTCCTCTTTCATTGGCGAATTATAGTGACTGGAAGTACAAGGAGACACATTTCACAAATTTAACCAAGTCATATAAGAGCATACTCAGAAGTCTCTCAGGAGAAGGTGCAACCAGCTATGCGAATTCTAGCAAAATGAGAAAGCCAGCACCTTCTCTCTGGGTCATCATTTCAGTCCATGTGAGGTAATATAATTATTTTGCATAGAATGCTATCCATGTGTGTTATTATTGTTTTTAATGAGTTAATATGTATACTTAAATACTTTTCAGTTTCAGTATCATTTCTAATATGACAAATATTGATAGGTAAAGTCCTTTGAGTTCCTCAGTATTTGAGAGTGTAGAGCAATCTTGAAAACAAAATATTTAGAGCTACAGGAATACCAATTTAAGAGTAATAGGTATTGCTTAATAATATGAATGTCCCACAGCCTCTAACCTATAAGGTCCTAAGACCTCTACGACCCTGAATTGGAACAAGAAGAGAAGTAAGAGCTCAACTTTGCTGGGAAAGGGTACTTTATTGTGCAGTAATCTATTTTATTTATGCTTTCTGAGAGACACATTTGGCAAGTTAATTAAGTCTTTTCCTAGGCTACTTCTGGGTCAGCAGCAGACCCCTTCCTGGTGCTCAGACACAGTGGCTGCCTTTGAGTAAAGGACGAGGGGCTCAGGAGGGGGTATGTCTTTGGGGTCTGGGGTCCCAGAAGCAGGGGCTGTCCTGTGTTTGAGATTCGTGGCTTCTCTAAAGCAGAGTCCCGAGGCTTGGAGCCTTTCTTTTGGGTCAGTAGGCTCTCCTAGTCACAGGTCATCTTATTGTAAGAAGTGGGAGGACTGCTTCCCCGAGGGTCTGAAATAATTTTCATTCTCTTCTGAATAGAACAATAACTTTATAAGATAAATCCACAAGCACTATTCCATTGTCTTCCCACCTGTGAAGTCATAGTATTTCCATTTTGATGTTACAGATGAGGAAATTGAGGAGGTTATAGATTACAAATCTAGCAAGCAGTAGAGCAAAGCTGTTAGCAGGATTTATCATTCAGAATCTTAAAGAGCTCTGATCTTATTCATTTTTGTGTTTTATTCACATCTGTCTGCTTTGTATATGGGTTTTTCTTCTTGTTTTAAGGCTCTGATTTTTACTTAAATTTGTTAAACTAAGTTATATGAACTTAGTATAACTTTTGTTATAAAATGAGCTGGCTCTTTTTAAAAAGAACAAGCCTTACCAATAACTGGGAATTGCTAGGAAAATATTTATAGACATAAGATAATTAATTCCTTGAGCCTTCAAGGCAAAGACAGGGGCTGGGGGGGTTAGGAAAGGGAAATAGGTCATTGTGAGAGCTTCCTGCTATTAGATGCTAGACAAACTGAATCAGAATCTCACCTGGGGAGCTTTGAAAAACTGGGATGCCCAGGCCATGTGTGTGCTAAGTCACTTCAGTTGTGTCCAACTCTTTGCAACACTATGGATTATAGCCTGCAAGTTTCCTCTGTCCGTGGGATTCTCTACGCAAGAATACTGGAGGGGGTTGCCATGCCATCCTCCAGGGAATCTTCCCAACTCAGGGATCGAACATCTTTTACATCTCTTTCATTGGTAGGTGGGCTCTTTATCATTAATGCCACCAGGGAAGGCCCCAGGCCACACTACCAGCCAATTAAGTCTGAGTCCCTGGGGGTGGGAACCAGGCATGAGCTACTTCTTGTTCAGTTGCTAAGTCGTTTCCAAGTCTTTGTGACCCGATATACTACAGCGTGCCAGGCTTCCCTGTCCTTCACCATCTCCCAGAGATCGTTCAAACTCTTGTTCACTGAGTCAGTGATGCCATCCAACCATCTCATCCTCTGTCGTTCCCTTCTCCTCCTGCCTTGGGCTACCAAGTGCTTCCTGAGTGATGACCAGTGGACTGGAAAATCAAGAACCACCCCTGAAAGATCAGTGGGAATACCTGAAGTTCTTGAATCGTATGCTGCTTGGATTCTAACTACTTCTGGGAGTTCAGTCAGAAATGAAGTTGCTCAGAGTCACAAAAATGAAAGGAGTCAGGGTGGTCTGAGGGGAAGAAAAGCAAATAGCAGCGAGCTTTAATCTCTGTACTCCAAGGAAAATGCTTAGACATGGAAGAATAGGTCATGCTGAAGGCATGAGGAATCCAAGTTGAGCAAAGGTCAGTGGATTAAATGGGAGTACTGGGCAGAAGTCTCTTAGCCTATACTTACACCTTAAAAATAAATGAGAGAGCACAGAGATGAGATCACAGAGGTCTTGAACCTGTGTCCAAAAGTGAAAGGACAGACCAGGGACAAGTACATCATTGTCCTTGGTTCCAAGGGAGAACACTGAGGGTTGAGGAGTCATGGAAGGCAGGTAGAGAGGCAAATTGAACAGAAATAGAATGAGACATCAGCACAGTCCCAACAAGCTGCACTGGGGCTGAGGGCAGCAGAGAACGTGAAGCCCAGTGTTGATGCTGCCAAGACTGACCTATCCTGCAGTGATGGGAGCCCTTAGGATGCCCCCCTTTGGTCTGCAGTTAGGTTGGGGCCTCTGAAGAGTGTGGCACAGCAGGAAGCATGGCTGTGACATTCTCTGATCTTGCTTCCTTTCTCCTGATTATTTAGTTGATCATAGCTCAGTTTATACCCTGGAGAAAGTAAAGTCAGTTTCATTTTATATTTATATGGTTTATACATTTTTTGTTTCATTATATTTATAAATATTTAAAAGAATATTTCACAAAAATGCTGACAAATCATAAACTCTCAAAAATTGTCACTATTGTTTTTTCGTTACTACTCCTATTGGCAGATACACAGAGTTTCTGTTTGCCACTCTTAAAATGTTTTGTATCCAATAGGAATCCAGACTGCCACCCCTAAAAGAAATATCTCTCACCTAGAATCACACCATTTAGCTCTGCTGGAAGGTTGTGGTTACAGTTAGAAAGCAATGGATAGGGTTCAGGAGGTTCCATGATGCTCCATAAATGCCTGCCATGAAGCACTCTGAACTTCCCAGGGTGGTCCTTTAAGGTCTCCATACTAATTAAATGGGAAAATCAATAGATGTGCAAAGGATTTACAACCACGATGGCAGTAACAACACTCCTTTATGCACCCACTCAAAAGTTATTGAGTGATTTGTTGTGTCCCGGGCTTCAGGGAGATACAGTAGTGAGCAAAACAGCCCTGACTCTCAGGAAATGTGCCTTATAATGGAAGAAGATGGACAGTGAACAGATGGGTGCATATTTGTTGGTCACTGGTGCAAAGTGCTATGAAGAGAGTGCAGGGGAAGGTGAACGTGAGAAAAGAATGCTAGTTGCTTCAGGGCAATTAGGGATGAGTAGATGAGCAGGCGATGAGTGATGTTGGAACAGAGGCCTGAGGGAAGGGAGATGGAGAGGTGTAGGAAGAGCACCTTCTTCCCCTGGAGGAAGAGCACCTTGGCCAACGGAGCACGAAGGGCAGAGGCCCTGTGGCACCACTTTGATCAGCGGACTGGAGGAATAGTCATGAAGTTGTGGCTGCTGGAGCCGAGGGAGGAGGAGGAGAAAGATGGGAGCTGAGGTCAGGGAAGCAGGGCAGGAGAATGGATCAGGGAGGTCTTAAAGGTTTTGAATTTAGACTGTGTGAGAAGGAAACTATGGAGAGCTTGGCAGAGTGGAATGCATACGATTTATATTTTTTAAAGATTGCTCTGACTGTTGAGTGGGAAATAGAATATCGGTGGAGGGAGAGAGAGCCATCAGTCTGGAGGAGACTCTGGCAGCTGAAGTTAGGAAGACCGCAGTGAGGGCGGGTGAGAAGTTGTCAGAGGCAAGGCATATTTTGAAGCGAGCGTTGTTGGGTTTAGGCCAAGTTGATCTGAGGTGTGAGCAGGAGAGGTAAGGATGTCTCCACATGTTCAGACTGAGCACCTGGAATAGTGGAGTCACCATCTCCTGAGATGGGGAAGAGCAGACCACGGGCTGGGTTGACCAGAGCTTGTTTAGACTTGCTGTGTTTGAAATGCCGTTAGATATTCATGGAGATGCAGCTGGTTGGAAGGGGAAACCCACCAGCATTAGTCATATGGTTTTACTCATGTTACAAATGGGGACACTCTCCCCATGTCTTTTCTTATCAGGAGTGTTATATTAACATCTTTCTCTTAGGGTTTAACATCTTCTCCTAGAGTTTCTCTTGAACCACCAGGACTGCTTTGTTAATGAGGGGAGGAGCAGGATTAGTGGACAGACTGTAGCAAAGGCTGATAGATGCTAGAGTCACAGATCTCCTGAAAATTGGATGCGTTGAGGTGACACTGTCAGAATTTGGTGGGCAGAGCAGGTAGGGAGGAACAAGGTGCCCATATGAATCTGGGGGGGAAAAAAACAACAACAGGGAATTCTGGTAGCATTTCTCTTGCTTGATATTTTTTCTGGGAACATTATAATAAAGTTTTCCAAATCTTATTCTTGAAGATAAAATATGTATTTGGAGTAAATAACATTTTTGCTGGAAAGGAAATACACAGACTAGAAGTCTAGGAGTTGCAAGCGTGAGGTCCAAAGCTCCACTTTGCTGCTCTTTATCTCTAGGACCCCAGGCAAGTCCCCCGTCAAATCCCAGCTTCTCCTCTGATGGGGACTATGATCTGTCTCTCTGGCCACTGCCACCAAGAGGATTATGTGGCATGACAGCTGAGGAAGCCTTTTATAATATGACAAATGTTATGCAAAAACTTGCTATTATTATTCACCCACCTCTTCTATCAGAGTTGTTTTTCTAGAAGTTTGTGTCATCTCATTACCACCCACCCTTCCTGGAGAATGTATAATGGCATGTTCTTCCCTATCTGGGATAGTAAATTCCAAAGATAAACTCCTCTGCCCACATTTGAGGCTCCCCAAACCCGGCCCCAGCCTGCCTCTCCTGCCTTATCCTCACCTTCCAATTAGGTCAGTATTCTGGTGTGCTGGGCTTGACTGGATGCAGGCTTCATATGGGCAGAACCTTCTGGTCTCTGTAGTTCACTGGTTTGTCCCATTGTGCACAACGGTGCTGGCTGGTAGCAGGCATTCAGCAAATATTGTCCAATGAAGGAATGGAGCGCAGACTCCTAGGACTTGCTAGTGCTATTCCTGTATAAATGGTAGCACCACCCAACAAGGTGGGCGTTCTGACCCCTTTCTTAGGCTTTGCTGATCTTCTTACTTGCCAGGAGTCTAGACTGGAAGAGAAAGAGGACCTGGAGACAGGTATTAAACCTGTTGGTGGATCAAGTGTGTACAGGATTGGCCTGGCCCACAGGTGGCACAGGAGAAGTGGGTGGGATGGTCCTAATGTCCAGATCCCATACTGACAAGTGGCAGGTCCCTGACAGCAGAGTGTCCGTGAAACCCAACAAGGAGTATCCAGTGTATGAGGCAGCAGAGGGAGTCTTGGGTGCAGCATTTGGGGAGACTGGGTGTTGACATGGTAGAGACCTGAGAGCTGATGGTAGGACTGAACTGCAAGGGCAGTTCCCTGTCCAAATAGAATGGCAGGACAAGGCAGGGACTCAGTTTCAGAGGATAAAGGAGAGACATGAGGCTTCCATCAAGATAAGAGTAAGAATACTCAATAGTGAAGCTGAAACTTCAACACTTTGGCCACGTGATGTGAAGAACTGACTCGTTTGAAAAGACTCTGATCCTGGGAAAGATTGAAGATGGGAGGAGAAGGGGATGACAGAGGATGAGATGGTTGGATGGCATCACCGACTCGAAGGACATGAGTCTGAGTAAGCTCTGGGAGTGGTAACTGACAGGGAAGCCTGGCGTACTGCAGTCCATGGGGTCGCAGAGAGTGGGACATGACTGAGTGACTGAGCTGAACATGTACCGTTGTCCCACCTGGCCCTATTACCTCACCTCAGTTCTCTTCAATTCTTACAACCATCTGGGGTAGTTGTCCAGCTGATGAAACTGAAGCTCAGAGGAAGGAAACATTAGGCCTTTCTGGCTGAGCATAGCTGACTTATGACTGCATCGCTCGTCACTGATACAGCCACCACTTTGCATAGGGGTGACCCACTCCGGTATTCTTGCCTGGAGAATCCCAGGGAGGGGGAGCCTGGTGGGCTGCCGTCCATGGGGTCACACAGAGTCGGACACGACTGAAGTGACTTAGCAGCAGCAGCAGTCCTGATCCAAAGCAGGTGCTCTTTCCTCCATTTCGTGTGGTCCCAGGGAACCAGCCACAGTCACAGGGAGCCAAGGAGGAGATACATTACTAGAACAACCAAAGCCCAGATAATAACCAAGTTACAAGGTCGCAGCAGAATGGAAGCAAATTGGATTTCATGCTGCATCACCGAAGTTCCCTACTAAGGACTAAGCATAGGGGTGGTCCAGAGCCTCAGAAGGAGCTCAGGGAACCACCAGTAATGAGAGGAGTGCTGGAGTACATAGCTGGGCAGGTTGCTGATCTTGGATAACACCCTCCTCCACCCAGCTCTCTTCATGCCACCCTGTGCTCTTCTCTGACTTTGCCATGGATGCAGGAAACATCTCCCAGGGAGTTGTGGTTGCTCTGCTTTCAGCTCAACTCCTCTGTTAGTACAAGGTAAACTTGGGAAGTGTGTATCAAAAATGCTGTATTGCCGGCATCTCCACCTTCCCAAAGTCTAGTCCTCAATCTTGAGCATCTTGTGCTTTAGGGCACTCTCCAGAACTAAAATGAGTTCTCTGGTATGGCAGTGAGATTTTGTTTCTCTAAATTAGGAACAACTTTAAGTGCATTATATAACCCAACTTTAAACCCAGAGGGAAAAAGTCTAACACACATTAAAGGAGAAGCCTCTTGGTGCCAGCTGGCCAAAACATACTGCTGCATCTCCTGTGTCCTCAGATGCTCAGGTACTTTGCACATTCCCCTCATCTCTCTTTGAAAGCAACATGCACATCCACACAGGTGACCACAAGACCACAAGAGGGAAAACCTTCAAGACAATGGTAGCAGTCCTACAGCCAGCCTTTCTGGGGCTTGCAAGTGGGTGGGAGGGAGGATGTTTCTGAGAGAGCATTTTCTGGGCAGAGAGGAGTGAAATGACTCAGAGAAATCCTCAGGGATTGGCTGTCACTGTTGCTGTAAAACTAGCTCCTTCCAGTCCTGTGGGAAGCAGCCTTATGTAAGGCTAAGCCAATGCAGGTTCGTCTCTTCGCTCNGGTGGGAGGGAGGATGTTTCTGAGAGAGCATTTTCTGGGCAGAGAGGAGTGAAATGACTCAGAGAAATCCTCAGGGATTGGCTGTCACTGTTGCTGTAAAACTAGCTCCTTCCAGTCCTGTGGGAAGCAGCCTTATGTAAGGCTAAGCCAATGCAGGTTCGTCTCTTCGCTCACACCTGGCTCTTTAATCCCCATCCCAGTCCAGCTTTGGCTGTAGCAACCAGCCAAAGGAGGAGGAGGTCAAGTCTTATTTTGTTGAATCAACTGAAGTTTGGAGGGTCCTCCCACGTGGCTCGGATGGTAAGGAATCTGCCTGCAATGCAGGAGACCTGAGTTTGATCCCTGGGTCAGGAATATCACCTGGAGAAGGGAATGACTACCCACTCCACTACTCTTGGAGAGGGCCAGTGATTTGTTTAGGATCACAGAGCAGGTGGAAGAGTATTTAGGCCCAAGTCAGTCTGACTTCAGAAGCATTTTGCCCCAATACCTAGCCTTTATACTGACTGGGAAGGACATTCCCTTGTTCTGCCATCTTGGGTGCAGGCAGTAGGACTGACTGAGGAACATACAGGCTCGTCCCCTGGATCAGCCCCTTCTTGGAGGTGAGCCTTTCCATAGAATGCAGGGAAGACCAGAGGACAGAGAGGCAGCCAGAGGCAAGAGGGAGCCTGGATGATTGGTGGAGGAGGATGTCTATGTTACACACGTATTTTCCAGCCTCTCTAAAGACTTCCAGATCAACCTTTGTTTCTATTCAGTTATCTCTCCATCTCGTAGCCCATAGTCAATCAATAGTGTCTACGTCTCTCCATCTCAGTCAATAGTTTCTACATCACTTCGGTGAGAGAGAAACAAAGAGATAGCAAGCCTATTCATACAAGACAAACAAAAGGAGATTCACTGAATCAGTTTTGAATATTAATGGCATCTGTGACATCACCATATTGGTGTTATAAATGACTTTTTATTGGAGTACAGTTGTTTTACCTTGTTGTGTTTCTACTGTATAGCAAAATGAATCAGCTCTACATGTACATACATATCGTTTTTACGTATTTTTAAAATCCCAAATCTATAAATGAAATAATGCTTTTGACTTGAACATTTTCACTGATACATGGTCATGCCAGCTTAATAGCATTACTTATAATGGAGAAAAGTTCACTTCAGTCGCTCAGTCGTATCCAACTCTTTGCGACCTCATGCCTCTAGGCCTCCCTGTCCATCACCAACTCCCGGAGTTTACCCAAACTCATGTCCATTTGATTCAGTGATGCCATCCAACCATCGCATCCTCTGTTGTTAGAGCAATCTAAATTTCTAAAAATAGAATTAGTGTGATGATTATTATGAATATATGTTAAAATATAACTTTGAAATTTACATGATGTATTTTTAATAAGAAGGGGAAATTCTTATATATTGTAACAGCTAAATGTAAAAACCAGAATGCAAAAACGAGTGTTGTCAATTATCTAACAAAATGCATAAATAGAAAAGGAAGGACATATTGGCAAATGACCACTCTGGTATTCTCTGTGTAGCAAAATTAAGGAGGCATGAATTTAAATTTTTTTAAATTTAAATTTAAACATATTTAATTTTTGCATATTTTTTAAACTTTTAGCATGCTTCTTTAAAAAAAATTTTTTGCCACATCCCTTGACGTGTGGGACCTTAGTTCCCCCACCAAAGATCAAATCCATGCCCCTTGTATTGGAAGATGGAGTCTTAACCACTGGATCGCCAGGGTTAAGTCCCAGCATGTATCTTTTTTATACTCAAAAGTCTGAACTCAGAATTTCCTCAAGTGCTTAGAATTTGCAGAACGTGGCTCAGCTTTCCTTGATGGCCAGGAAAGGCTGTGGCCGTGTCTTCCCAGTGGCAAGGGCGAGGTGCTGTGGTCCTTGCAAGACACACCCACATGTTTGACTTTGAGGTCAGCAGCACAGCCATTGACACCATGGGGCAGTTCCAGCTAAAAGAACTGCTGGAGACAGTCTCTGCTCTCACCCACCACTGGTGCTGTCAGGTCCAGAGCAAACTTTCCTGTTACTTTCACTTGACAGCTAAGGTTTGTGGCCCCTCTGACCACTCTAGGTCAAGAAATGAGGCCAGATGTGAACTAAAGTTGGTCAATCCATTTAGGAAAAAACTGTTCCAAGGTTCTTCCTGGCACCTCTCAAGATGCTGCAGCCCTCAGGCTGTGCTTGGCAGCTTCAGTAGACCTGCTTCTGGCTGGAAACTGCCTCCTTCTCCATCCTTTGCTTCTCCAAGTCTGACCCATGCCTTCAAGGCACTTAATACACAGTTGTTGCTAAAATATCCCAATAGCCAGCTCCTCTTTGTAGCTTTCTGTGATCACCACCCATTAGAGATAGTGATGAATGCTCCTGGGGGTATTAAAATACAGGTACCTGAACCCCATCCCAGTCTGCTGAATCAGAATCTCCACGAAGGTGGGTCATTTGTTTTATTTTTAATTTTGCTCATACAGTCAGCTTTTTCTGCCTCAGTTGTCTTGACTTGAGTCCAGGGATCATGTCTCAAACAGCTAGCACAGACTAACCAGACCACATATTCAGTGGAGATTGTTAAAGAGAATTGAATTATATACAACTGAAGCAAGGGCACAGTGCAGTCCTGGTATTTAAGTCCTTGCCAAAATGCCACAATAACTTTTATTTCTGACGCTTCCTAATGGGCAGATGGAAACATGTTAATTATAGAGACTGCTTTTCATCGTCTTTCAGATGGTTTTTGCATCCTGTGAAGCAGAGACTGTGTGGAACTAGCCTTTTTGTTGTATGTGGCCAGTATTCTTTAGGGATAGTGCTGCAGAGGCGGCCAAGAGGAGAAATGGTTCAGGTATACTCAGAAAGAGCCAGTCATTGAAATGCTTTGCAGGGCTTTCCAATCATCACCAGTCCCAGCAAAGATTCTTCATACCTCCTCCCCTGCATAGGTAAAAATGAAAATTGCTACCCAGATTTTGATGGTATCTCAAGAGGGGGGAAGTGTTTTCTTAGCTACATGAGGAGCTGCATGGGGTTTGGCTCCAGGCATCCTTCTTCAGTGTGTTGATAATATGTCCATTGAGGGACTTCCCTGTTGGTGGTCCACTGGTTAAGGCTCCACACTTCCACTGCAGAGGCCATGGGTTCAATCCCTGGTTGGGGAATTACCCCCCAAATATACAGTTGTGTGGTTTTTTAAATCCAGTTTAAAAATATGTCCATTGAAGCACATAAGAAATAGAGGAATTCAGTTCAGTTCAGTCACTCAGTCGTGTCTGACTCTTTGCAACCCCATGAACTGCAGCACGCCAGGCTTCCTTGTCCATCACCAACTCCTGGAGTCCACCCAAACCCATATCCATTGAGTCGGTGATGCCATCCAACCATCTCATCNAGCCCACCAGGCTACTCTGTCCATTGGATTTTCCAGGCAAGAGTACTGGGGTGGGGTGCCATGTGTTAGTTTCTACTGTATAGCAAAACGAATCAGCTCTACATGTACATGCATATCGTTTTTACGTATTTTTAAAATCCCAAATCTATAAATGAAATAATGCTTTTGACTTGAACATTTTCACTGATACATGGTCATGCCAGCTTAATAGCATTACTTATAATGGAGAAAAGTTCACTTCAGTCGCTCAGTCGTATCCAACTTCTTTGCGACCTCATGCCTCTAGGCCTCCCTGTCCATCACCAACTCCTGGAGTTTACCCAAACTCGTGTCCATTTGAGTCAGTGATGCCATCCAACCATCGCATCCTCTGTTGTTAGAGCAATCTAAATGTCTAAAAATAGAATTAGTGTGATGATTATTATGAATATATGTTAAAATATAACTTTGAAATTTACATGATATATTTTTAATAAGAAGGGGAAATTCTTATATATTGTAACAGCTAAATGTAAAAACCAGAATGCAAAAACGAGTGTTGTCAACTATCTAACAAAATGCATAAATAGAAAAGGAAGGACATATTGGCAAATGACCACTCTGGTATTCTCTGTGTAGCAAAATTAAGGAGGCATGAATTTAAATTTTTTTTAATTTAAATTTAAACATATTTAATTTTTGCATATTTTTTAAACTTTTAGCATGCTTCTTTAAAAAATTTTTTTTGCCACATCCCTTGACGTGTGGAACCTTAGTTCCCCCACCAAAGATCAAATCCATGCCCCTTGTATTGGAAGATGGAATCTTAACCACTGGATCGCCAAGGTTAAGTCCCAGCATGTATCTTTTTTATACTCAAAAGTCTGAACTCAGAATTTCCTCAAGTGCTTAGAATTTGCAGAATGTGGCTCAGCTTTCCTTGATGGCCAGGAAAGGCTGTGGCCGTGTCTTCCCAGTGGCAAGGGCGAGGTGCTGTGGTCCTTGCAAGNGGTTAAGTCCCAGCATGTATCTTTTTTATACTCAAAAGTCTGAACTCAGAATTTCCTCAAGTGCTTAGAATTTGCAGAACGTGGCTCAGCTTTCCTTGATGGCCAGGAAAGGCTGTGGCCGTGTCTTCCCAGTGGCAAGGGCGAGGTGCTGTGGTCCTTGCAAGACACACCCACATGTTTGACTTTGAGGTCAGCAGCACAGCCATTGACACCATGGGGCAGTTCCAGCTAAAAGAACTGCTGGAGACAGTCTCTGCTCTCACCCACCACTGGTGCTGTCAGGTCCAGAGCAAACTTTCCTGTTACTTTCACTTGACAGCTAAGGTTTGTGGCCCCTCTGACCACTCTAGGTCAAGAAATGAGGCCAGATGTGAACTAAAGTTGGTCAATCCATTTAGGAAAAAACTGTTCCAAGGTTCTTCCTGGCACCTCTCAAGATGCTGCAGCCCTCAGGCTGTGCTTGGCAGCTTCAGTAGACCTGCTTCTGGCTGGAAACTGCCTCCTTCTCCATCCTTTGCTTCGCCAAGTCTGACCCATGCCTTCAAGGCACTTAATACACAGTTGTTGCTAAAATATCCCAATAGCCAGCTCCTCTTTGTAGCTTTCTGTGATCACCACCCATTAGAGATAGTGATGAATGCTTCTGGGGGTATTAAAATACAGGTACCTGAACCCCATCCCAGTCTGCTGAATCAGAATCTCCACGAAGGTGGGT
>SJYX01018356.1:18083-31281 GCA_006410675.1 Oreotragus oreotragus
TATTATTTATTTATATTCATTATATATAAAATATATTTATACTTTTCATCAATTAAGTAATAAATTCAGAGATGCATATATAAACCAATCAATTCTAATGAAAAAGTATGAATTCTAAAACTTTTGCTACATTTCTCCTGGAAAATGGTGGGTACTGATAAGAGATCTGGAACTATTGTTGTCAGTTGATTCCATGAGCAGAAAATGAAAAAATGCAGAGCTGAGAGGGTCACAGGAAAATGTGGTCAGAATCAGGATAACATTGAGTCCAAGATCAAAGTATTCCTGAAAACAGATCTCCCCGTCTTTCAATTCAAGCCAAGTTGGCTTGCAAGTTGTGTAGTCTGTGACCTTCAATGAAAAGAATTCTAACATACATTGGAAATGGTTTTCCTTTGGACACGACTGTTCTGAACACTCTTCCCTGTTTGCCCAAGTCCTATTTATCCTTCAAAGCTTAAGCTAGCTCTTATTTTCTCAGTGAAAGTTTGTCTGACTCTCCACTAGCCCTACCTCCCTCAGCCAGAGATATTTGCTTTTCTTAATGCTCTTGAAATGCTTCATATCAATTTTTCCACATGTTGCAATTATTCATTTAAATGAATATCTGCTCCAGAAGGCCTAACAACCGTGAACAATTTAAGATAGAAGATCATATCTCTTTTTGCCATAAATTCTAATCTAGCAGTATGTTTGAACTATCAGCACTCAATACATTTGTTATTCTTAATACGTGAAGGAGACAGCAGAGTTTATTTCAGTTAGTAGTAGAAAAAAAAATTACTTAAAATTAGATCTTTTTGCAGTTGGAATTTTTGAGTCAGTTAACCCCTTGAGGGGCTGAATCAAACTCTGAAGGCCCTGCTTACTGTTGTAAATTCATGGTGGGGGTTTCCTTTCAATTCTGAGATTTTTCTGAGTGATTTCTCATTTCAGTCTGCTTAATTCAGTCTGTATGATGATTGGAATAAAATCAAAGTGATCACAAAATTGAACCCAAAAGGCTAGAGGAAAGTTTGGTTAAAGCCAACACATGGGGACTTCCCTGGCTGCCCAGTGGTTAATACTTTGCCTTCCAGTGCAGGGGATGTAGGTTTGGTTCCTGGCTGGGGGGCTAAGATCCTGCATGCATGGCGGCCAAAGGAAACCAAAACAGAAAACAGAAAAAATATTGTAACAAATTCAATAAAGATTAAAAAAAAACAACACATGTTTAAAATGTCACACATTACTCAGACCTACCACAAAAACAATTTTTTTTTGCACTCATGTATTCTCTCTCTCTTTTTTTTAAACCAATATCTACTTTTTTTTGTATGAACCTTGAAATTTTCATAGCTTTCCAAATAATTAATACCTCTCATCTAGGACAATTTAAGAATACTGCATCTTGAAGACAAAGGTCTGGGTACAGAGACTTTTGTGATTTTATTCCTTCTGTCCTGGGTTCCATGAATAAATCATCAAAATATGTGGGTGTTTCAAGATTTGGTGTGCTCAATCTCAGGTAGGCTGGGACTTTGGCAATCTTAAGTCCAGGGAGCAGGTATAAATGTGTTCGCTGTGAAATAAGTCAGAGCCTGGTCCTGGAAAGAATAATTGGGCATGTCAAGTAAAGTTGTTAGACGTGATTTAGTTACTACCAGATGGTCCAATTGCCTGGTCCAGCCTAGCAGAGCAACACTAAGATGGAGGATACATTCTCATGCTGAGTCACTCTGACATTTCTGCCAGGATGCAGCCCAGCTTCAACAAGAAGGCAGGATGCTGACATAGGAAAGGTCAAAGTAAGAATTTGATCTCACCTAGGCATACTGGGCTTCAAAGTAGTGTGCTTAGAAACCTACACATTGACTGTGGAGTCCTCATAGAGAAGCCCAGGCATGAGAGTTGGACCAACCCAGGAACTGAAAGTGATGAAACTTGAATACAATTGGGCCCTAAGGCTCACCTTTGTGAAACTGACTTACTTAGTTGGTGCTGAAGGAGTCTCAGAACTAGGGAGACCAATTAATTGGGTCGTGAGTATAACTTAGTTCAGACTCCTGTGGACTCTGGAGTGAAGTCTATTAGATATGTTTAAAGATTTTCCAGGACTGAAAAGATAGGGCAGGCATGGTTCTTCATGAGGAGTATGACAATCAAAAACAGATTTAAAGAGCTAAGACCAAGGCAGAAAAAAGTAAAATCAGAGGCCTGTGGAGAAAAGCATTTGATCCTGTTGGAGAAATGTAGAGCTCTTCTAAATATCCATTAATAGACATGTTAACAGTCAGCTGAGTACCCCTCTTGCATACCATGATCACTGTTCACTATGATACTGGCAATTGTTTTAAATTTAATATTAAGTCTGCATCCCAGAGGGCTTCCCAGGTGGCTCAGTGGTAAGGAATCTACCTGCAATTCAGAAGCCGTTGGAGACATGGGTTCTATCCCTGGGTCAGGAAGATTCCCTGGAGGAGGGCATGGCAACCCACTCCAGTATTCTTGCCTGGAAAATCCCATGGACAGGGGAGACTGATGGGCTACAGTCCTTAGGATCACAAAGAGTCAGACACAGCTGAAGCGATTTAGTATGAATGCGCTCCATCCCAGTACTAAGTTTCCATATGTCCTGTACCAAGTGTTCACATAGTGAATTAAAATAAATATACAGACTTCCTACTTTTGCTTTCCATTTAGAGTTGGGCTAGCAGTACATTTTCTTTGACCTCTCTATAGAATAAAAGATCCATTTACATTTTGATAAGATAATTCAAATATGTCTAGGATCTTTTTCTCTCATAAAAATCTCTGACATAAACCCTTATACTTCTTTCTCTCTGATTGGATCATCATTTCTGCATCACAACATAAACAAAGGCAGAGATGTGTTCACCAATTATCCTAGTGTAGAACCTGGTACCTAGCACACAGCACTTGTTTACAAAATATCTGTTGAATGAACTTCAGTGTTAGCAGCTGAGAGGTGTGTGAGTGAGTTTCTTTTCTATTTCATTCTCTTATATTTTCTTATCTCTTTGAGCTCATGTTTGTTAAAGCCTCTACTAAGTATACGAGATTTTAAGACCTATTCTGACTGCAAAATTACTTGGGAAAAATTATTTAGGAATCTTTAATTAAAAAGAAAAATGAAGCACCCACTACAGGCAAAATATTAAGCCAGGCACTGTGAGAACCTCAAACATGAAAAGTCTAAGATCCTATTTTTAATTGTTTGTTACCTAAAGAGGGTTCCTGGACCCACTTCCAACCTATGTATGTGGAGGCTTCCCCACACCCACAAGCAATTGTTGGAATCCAGCAAGGTTTCTAACAATCCAACTCAATTGTGACCCTATCTACATATAGCTACAACTAGATTCCACAGGCAAAGGACTCAGTCCCACAAAACTGACCCATCCCCCATTCCAGATGTTAGTCATAGGTTCCAGATGTTACCTGTGCTTTTGACCCACAGATTACAAATCAGAGGGTCCCACAACCCCCTCCACAGGCTTAATTAATTTGCTAGAACGACTCACAGAACTTGGAAAATCTCACTTACTCACTAGATTATCTATTTATTATAAAAGGATGTTGCAAAATACAACCAGATGAAGAGATATATGAGGCAAGTTCCCCCAAAAAGGAACTTCTGTCTTCTTGGAACTTAGGGCTTGGCATGGAGGCACTCAGAAGCCTTCTGGTTTCCCAATGTGGAAACTATCCCAAAAAAGGATAAAAAGCTGTGCTTTGGGTTTTTTAAGGAAGCTTCATATAGTCGTGATTAACTAAATCATTGGCCACTGGCAATTGATTCAACCTCCAACCCCTCATACCTTCCTGGAAATCAGGGGGTGGGACTGAAAGCTCCAACTTGGTTAATTCTTCTGGCAAACAGTAGTCATCTTCTCTGAAGTGTTTTCAAGAACTGAGGACATGAGGCCACATACTTTGCTATTATGGCTTAGGAAATTCCAAGGGTTTGAGGAGCTGTGAGCCAGAAACTGTGGATGAGGACCAAATATATATGAGAAACATATCTGGTCATCTGAATGACCAAATACATGTTTTTCCCATAAACCACCTTTATTGTAAACAAGGAGATACAATATTCATAAGTCACTGTAATATGAAATGTTATGAGATATATGGTTGGGGAAGAAGTATATAATCAGTATTGTGATCTAGGGATGGTTATAGTCACTTGTACGTATGCAAAAATTCCTGAAACTATATACTTAAGACTGTAAATTTTATTTCATATTGATGTGTAATTGGAAGCCATCATTTTGAAAAAGGAGGTATGATTTTAAAGTATTCAGAGAGACTTTATGACAATGAGAAAGACTTCACTCATGAATACTTCATCTAATTAGGCAGCTAGTTGCCTGGATTTGCTTGGTATCAACGTGTCACAAACACGGATAAAAAACAAAACAAAACACCAACGTATGTTTTTGCCATGCGTAAAAGTCCCTGCTATGTTTGCTTGAACTGTCCAGTTTTCATTTTTAAAGATGATCTTCCATAATTTTAAGTGAATGCTAAGCAAATGTCTCCTTGGATTGGCCTGATGCTGACCAGTTGCTAGGCAAGTGAGCAACATCGCTAGTATCTTTAATATATTTCTGAAGGTGGAATGCTTCCTAGAACTTATTGGTCTTAGCAAAAAAGAGCCAGTAGCTAATACCTTGGAAGCCCTGGGCATAGCCCCCACTGGGGACTGATGGCCAGCTGTCAGGTCTGAGTGACTGACTGACCATTGGCTGGGTCCCTGCAGGTGGTGGTGACATTGATGGAGGATGATGAATGACTCTGACAGGGTCCCACCCCACCCACTTACCCATATGCATGACAGAAGGGCTCCCAGCCTAGATGCCCTGGCTAATAATGCCTCCAAGTAGGCATTCAGATGTGTAGAGACAGTGCATTCAGATCCAGCCGTGATTCAGCTACAAGTATAGAGGCATTTAATGAGTTGCTAATGTGAAAATAATTTTCTTTTCTGACTTTAGAATTGTAGGGCTAAAGACAGAGAGAAGCCATACAACTGATAATGACTCGGCTGAAAAAAAGCAAGGAACTTTCAGGAAATGTAAAAGAGATAGACCCAGCCCAGTCAGAGGTTGATAGGAGCTCATTGATATTTTCCTCCTTTATTTTTCTTCTAATTTTTCTTCTATTTCTCTTCTCATCCCAACCCATCCAGCTTTGTGCAAGTGTATGTATTCATGACCTCTTCTTTCCTCCATCTCAACTGAATCCTCTCTACCTCTCTGATGCATTTTTCCTCCTTCCCTTCCGTCTCCACTACCCTCAGCTTGACCTTCTATTTTTTCCTCATCCCTTAATCTCTCTCACCATCTCCCTCTCTCAGATGAGATTGTTTCTTCCTTGATTTCTGTTTCATATTTCATCATCATTTTGGCAAAGATTTCAGGGCAAATGTGTCTCTAGAAATACAACTCAGGAAATGTGTAGACTAAAAAGAGAAGAAAAAACCAAGAAAGGATTTTTCAAACTTAAAAGCTACCCCTGAGTAAGGAAAGAATGAAGTACCCAGGATTGTGTTTTCTGTTGTCCACCTAGGAACTTGATGGGGGGAAAGCCTCTTGGGATGGGTCAGCTAACTAGAGGATGCGAATTATGGGGTGCAACTTGCACTGATTTGCCCCGACATGTTCAGATGGGAAAACTGCATGTGGAGCTGCAAACCTCACCACCTAGAACTCATTTTCTGCAAAATGCTGGCTAACTAGGGAAGAGTCTGAATTATCAAGCCCTTCTAAAGAAGTGAAACTCTATTAACTGTTAAGTATACACAGCAAGAGAAATAGAATCTTCTCTTTTGTACATAAATTATCATTTCTGCTAAAGTTGCTTGAGAATGGTTTACTTTCACAGTCAACTGGAAACTGCTCTCTTGAGTTTTCTTTATGCTATTCATGCACATGGTAAACTTTCCTTTTAGAGAAAATATCAGGTTAAACCCTATCTTAGGCATCTTTCAAATAATCAGAAATTCTGATTTTATGAGGTCCATATTAATATATCTTTATCTTTAAATAACCTTTACTGCAAATATTTACATATCAGACATATTGACTGAAAATATCTGTAACTTCTTTCTAGCTTTAGGTTACTGACAAGTAAATGGAGTTGCATGTGACAAAGCTTATGTGAGAACCAGCTCCATATCTTTGAACTTGGTGATTATTAGAATGATTGCTCTGCACAGCATAGGACTTGGGCAATGTTTTTAGGATAACTGACAAAATGTTACCAACTGGCTGTGTCTTCACAGATACCCAAGAGCCTGTTCTTTTGTCTAAGCATTAGCATCTGCTCTTGCACTGAATCATGGGGATTTATCTTACCAGCTTACTCTAATAAGTCACTGAGAAGTTCTGAAAGAAACACAGAATACCCAAGGTGGAAAGTCATTGCCTAATTAGGCCTTCAAATAAGGAAAAGGTTGACAACATAAGAGAGACTTTTGGGGTCCTTGAGGGCTAATTTTGAAGCCCTTTCCTATTAGTGGGAGGTTAGGAGAGAGGACACAGAAAGAATGTGATGTGAATAAAGAGGAACTCAGGGTTCTAGTTTTATATGCCTCCCCCAAAATTCTAGAATGGGCCCACAGAAGCCACTCTTCAGATGACCAAAAGGTACATGAGAAAATGTTCAGCATCGCTAATTATCCATTGTGCCGTTCAGTCGCTAAGTCATGTTTGTGACTGCGTGGACTACAGCACACCAGGCCTTTCTCTCTTCCGCTAGCTCCAGGAGTTTGCTCAAATGCACTTCCATTGAGTCAGTGATGCTATCTAACCATCTGTTGCCTGCTTCTCCTTTTGCCTTCAATCATTCCTAGCAACACGCTTTTTATTTTATTTTTTCCAGTAAGTCAACTCTTTGCATCAGATGGCCAAAGTACTGGAGCTTCTATCCCAGATGTGGAAGCAACAAAAATGTCCATCAACAGGTGAACGGATAAAAAAGGTGTAGTACATATATACAATGGAATATACTCAACAACAACAAAGAGTGAAATAAAGCCATTTGGAGTCCACATGGGTGGGCCTAGAAATAATCATATTAAGTAGGATGGAGAGAGAGAGGCAAATATCGCATGACATTGCTTAGATGTGGAATTTTAAAAAACGACACAAATGAACTTACGTACAAAACAGAAATAGACTCACAAACATAGGAAACAAACACAGGTGCCAAAGGGGGGAGGGATAAATTAGGAGTTTGAGATTAACATATACACACTACTATATATAAAATAGATAATCAATAAAGATACAGTATAACATAGGGAACCATACTCTAGCTGGGTCTGAAAATTCAACTGATAAAAACTTATTAGCAGGAGAAAAGCATCCACATTTATTCAGTCCAAGTTTTACATGACATAGGAGCCTTCACAAGGAAATGAAGAATCTAAGAGACAGTTAAACCCGAGTGATTTTATGTTAAGTTTGATGAAAGGTGGAGAGCTGTGGAGAAATATATTAGGTTGAGGAGTATGGTGTAAGCATAGAAAGTTTTTCTGCAGTTAGGGGAAACTAAGACCTGCCTGTTGGGACTCTTCTCAGGGCTGGACCATGTTTGTAGCAAAGATGTTCCTTTCCTCCAGGGAGGCATTTCTCACATGACGGTCTTATGACCTGCTTCAGGGGCGACGTTAGGGGGACTGTAGAAGGTCAGAAAGACTATTCTGCTTCTGTTCTTTCTCAAACTCTCAGCTTAAAATATTCAACACGTCAAAGCACCATTTCTTATGGTAACGTGTCCTGAATCCCATCAGTTCTAAATGAGCTAGATTTATGATCCCTGGGAATATCCATGGCACATTGTCAGGAAGGCCAATAGAAATGAGAATTTGGTTCATCACTGAGCCCCTTTTCTCGTTGTTAACACGTGTTAAAAACATATACTCTTCTTAAAGTAGAAGTACACATAAAATAGAGAAAAATAAAATATCTAATTAAGAAAGTTCTTCCTGAACTTTCAAAGCTGAATATAATTGAGTTAAGAAAGAAATTAAATTCTGGGACATATTCTTGTAGATAATAAATTGAATTGTGTGTGGTTTGTGTGTAATAGACATTTCCTGATTGTCTCCTCCAGATTCCATATCTGTCTCTATACACACACACACACACACACAGAAAATGTTTTCCCTATTCATCAACACAGCAGAAAGAAAGCATGGTGCTGAGAAAGGAGAAGATGATCACGCTCAGCCTCCTGGTTTGATTAATAAGCAACAGAATCGTGTTCCTGTTTGCAGGGAGCTTTCCTATCATGGCTGTAGTCTCTGGAGAGCTCAAGCCTACAAAGCGATAACATCTGGTGCCCATTATTTCCCCAGATCTGTTGTGATTAGTCCATATGATAAGCCTGGCCAATTGCTATGGGCAAGGGATTGCTACATTCCCCCCCATCAGGGGACTGGAGCTGTCACTTCTGGTTTGTGGCCCCTGCTAATTTGCCACCACAATTTCCAATATCTGCCAGAATTCCACAAGGACATCTCAATGCCTCACAGGGGTAATAGGCTGTGTGGCTGTAGACAGAAGGCGAGCACTGATCATAAAAAGGAGAGGTTTATCAATTAACTCAAGCACCACTGTGTAGACAGTGGCTGGCTGTCCACCCCTACTTTCATTGTGCCAGGCTGACAAAGCGGTCCAGAACTTTAGATCTGCTAATGACAGAAACAGCAAAGTCTCCAAAAGTTATAAGAAAATAAAGACCAGAATATAAAAGTAAGTTTATCTTATATTCCCATTTGCTCTCTAATAAGGTGAGTTTTCTGGCTTTCCAAATGCTTTCTGATCTCCTTCCTTCACCCTCCCTCACAAGCAATGATATGAAAGAATAATGGTTGGAGGCCATCCAGGTGGCAGAATGTCTTGTCATTTCCGATGACAGAAGAAGATTCAAGGTCCTAAGAACTCAGTCATGCTGTTTGAAAGAACTCATTAGTATCAGAGCTGACTACTGAATTACAAGTCCCTTTAAAACCTTTTACACACGAGTTTTGCAAATTTATTAGGAGCAACAATGGACTGACTGCAAAAAAGTTTAAAAAATTTCAGTTGAATAACTGTATTTTTTACAGAATCCTAATAATTTAATTAATATCTTTTTCTCTGAAATGAATGCTAATTTTGTCATTAAATAAATTCTGAAGATGAAATTTACAACATGTTACCAAGAAGGGTTTCCGTTATAGCTCAGTGGTAAAGAATCTGCCTGCAATTCAGAAGCCACTGGAAACATGGGTTCTATCCCTGGGTCAGGAAGATTCCCTGGAGAAGGAAATGGCGACCCACTCCAGTATCCTTGCCTGGAAAATCTCATGGACAGAGGAGCCTGGTGGGTTGTAGTCCATGGGGTCGCAAAGAGTCGGGCGTGACTGAGCGACTAACACACTTAACACCAAACAGAGATAAGAGACAGATTGTTAGCTCTTTATCTTTTTCTGTGATCTTGGTAGTCACTTAAACATCACTTGGCTCAAAAATAGTTTTAGAAGTATAAGCTTGTTTTGGTACCTATATAGGTCTGATCAGCTAATAATGTGAAATTTGAAGTGAAATAGTAAAATAAAACAGCTTGATTTCACTTAGTAGAACCTATAGCTCCTAACTAATCACATTCCAAGTGCTGTGACTCACCCTGAGGTGAGGTGAAGTCGCTCAGTCGTGTCCGACTCTTTGCGATCCTGAGGACTGTAACCTACTAGGCTTCTCTGTCCACAGGATTCTCCAGGCAAGAATACTGGAGTGGATTGCCATTTCCTTCTCCAGGGGATCTTCCTGACCCAGGGATCGGACCCAGGTCTCCCGCATTGGAGGCAGACGCTTTAGCCTCTGAGCCACCAGGGAAGCCCCCTTATTAGAGAGCAAAATAAGGTAGACTTATTTTTATATTCTGATTTTCTTGGAACTTTTGGAGACTTCACATGTTACAAATTGCTCAAGTTCATGTGTCTCTTAAAGTTGCATAAAGAAAGTAAGACTGTCAGTCATATAACAAAAAGACAGTGAGACCATTGCCTGAATTTCTGCTCTGCCATCTAGGCATTTTGCCATCAACAAACATGGACTTCAGATCTAGAGTGGAAGGTTAGCTTGAAAACTAATATCAAAGATGTCAAGAGCAACCAATTGCCAAATGCTTAATAATATATAGATCATGTTTTATAGCCAGAATCACTCCAGTAAGTGTAAAAATGAATAAAATGGTGTTAGAAAGGTAGAGGAAAAATTTTGGCCTGACTTATCAAGAAATTACGTCTATTTTTTCTTATCATGAGCAGCAATGCCCAGAAAGAAATATTGATTTAGGCAAAAATGCAAACGGTCCTTCAATATTACCTTGCCTTTTTCCTTTCTTTATCGTTATTAATTCAGTCCTATTCTTACTCATGCTGCCCCAAACACTTTGAACTCTGGATTGCTGGCAGGCCAGGCTATCATGCATTTCCTTGGCCCCTGTACTAGTTAATTCTCTCCCTATTCCTCTCTTAATCTCTGGCTTTTATTCAGGGCTCAGAGATCACATACAATGACCAGGTGCATCTCTTAAGGTTAAGCAACTTTAGTGGCAAAGCTGTCATTCTCTGAATTGTGAAATGTAATCATTTAGGCCCCAACTGGATTTGGAGAGGCCTCAATGTTATCGATTAGTTGCATGCAAACTACACTTGCTCAGTAATTAACTCTTTTCCACTTTGAATGTTGGTGATTTAATCAAGAAGTGCCCCGTAGGCAGGTTTCTGTAGGGAATGGAATGAAAAATTTATCATTAATAAAATTGCCTCCTGACATAGATCCAGGATCCTGAAGACAGGTCTTGGTTGGTTCGGGTCAAAGCTGAAGTCCAGTATGTACAAAATGTTGGGCCAATAATTTGGATTAATGTCGGCTCCTAAGTCCTTCTTCAATCATGAAACTCTTTCCTTTTTTTTTTTTTTTTAAATTACATACTAACGTATCACTTCCATCAAAGAACTATCTGAACAAGAAAGATTTTGCTGTTGTCATGAGTAAATCAAAGTGCAAAACTGATCTACAGAACTACATAAATGATATAAAAATGTTGTAATCAAATGTGACATTTTATTTCCTCTGCACTTCTTTAAAGTTGAAAACTATTGTCAATATTTCAATTTTTCTATGGAAGAATAGTTACATTTATCTCTTTTTATAACAATGTCAGTCCATCTTACAAGAGTGATGATTCCTGTACAAGGTTAAAATTTTCAGAAATGAGAATATTTTTCAAGCTTTCACATACATAAAACAGATTCTGGTTACAGTCAAGCTGCCAGTAGGAGACAATGACAATTTCTTAGGCATAGATTGATTCTTTTACAGGCTATTATAATTACTATTGCAGAACTCTTCACTTTTCTTTAATAAATACATTTTATTACTCATTTTTCTTTTAAAAAGAAACAATCAACTTAATAACTTAAGCATGGTGGACAATTTTTTTTAAAAACCCAGAAGTTGTTTTCATAGTGACTTCAAATTACATTAACTATTTTTCCAGCAAATGTGTTTTGATGAATCCCCAATTGCTTCTTATGATTCGTTGTTCAAAAAACTCCAAAGTCAGGTGGAGGATCCAATAACCAATGGTCATATAAATCCATTCAATAAAGGATAGACGTGGAAGCAACCTAGATGTCCATTGACAGATGGATGCATAAAGAAGTCGTGGCACATTTACACAATGGAAAATTGCTCAGCCATAAAAAGGAACCAATATGAGTCAGTTGTAGTGAGGTGGATGAACCTAGAGCCTCTTATACACAGTGTAGTAAGTTAGAGAAAAACTAGTACTGTATATTAATACATATATACGGAATCTGGAAAAATGATGCCCATGTACCTCATAGAGAATGGGCGTGTGAACACAGTGAGGAAAGGTGAGGGGGCGACGGACTGAGAAAGTAACATTGCCGCATGCACACTGAGCTCAGCCACTCAGCCGTGTCTGACTCTCGGTCATGCGACCCCATGGAGGGTAGCCCACCGGGCTCCTCTGTCCATGGAATTCTTCAGGCAAGAATCCTGAAGTGGGTTGCCATTTCCTACTCCAATATATAGACTTTCACGTGTAAAATAGACAGTGGGAAGTTGCTAAATAACACAAGAGAGCCCAGCCTGGCACTGTGTAATGACCTAGAGACGTGGGATGGGGGAGGGGAGGGAGAGAAAGGATATATATATAATTATGACTGATTAACATTGTTTTACGGCAGAAACCAACAAAAAAAACTGTAAAGCAACTTTCCACCAATTAAAAAATAAATTTTTAAAAATATTGTTAATCATTGTCAATGTTCCATATCTTAACTCACGTAGTGGTGACATGGGTGCTCACCATATTCTGCACGTACTCTTCTGCACTTATATTTCACAGTGTACTAACATAAAAGAAAAACATATTAAATCTGTAAAACCTGGGAAAAAAGAATTTCATTTCAAGGGAAAAAAGAAAAAAAAGCCAAACTTCACAGCAAAAAGTGAAAAACAAATTTGATTCACGTTAACATCAGTAGAGTTTTGAAAGTGTGAGTGATGTCACTTTGGTATGATGAAAACACAGTCGTCCTGCTGGTTTAAAATATTCTGTTTTAATAAATAAATTATCTGCTGTAATTTTAAAGAATCAGGTGTATATTAAACTGTTTAAATATTTTTAGCAGTCTCAACAGTCTTTAACTGTTTAAGACTTTTAGCAAAGTCTTCAACTTTGCTAAAATTATGCTTTGCCCACTGAAAGGGGAATTATTCTTGTTTTTTTGCATTTAATGCATCGTGATGTCAAGCAAAGTCTCCTGGGGTAGAGACACCGTCTTCCAGTCCAAGTGCAGCCCTGGTTGTTCCACTTGACTAGGCTTGCAGAGCAGCCGAAGGAGGTCAGACCCTCTCCATTGACACTAATGGACCATTTTATGCAAAACTGTTCATTTTCCGGAAGGGACCATGTCTGACTGGTGGAGTGATTCACAAAAATCACTTCATTAAACGATTACTCCTCATGCATGGCCGTATTCCCTTTAGTGGGCTGGACACTGTGAGCCACGCATGGATACGCAAGGCAGGGAAGCTCTTCCTCGCACTGTGAATTCAACGCCTTGTTCCAGGTCCTGCTCTCAGACAATGACATCCTGGGGCTG
>SJYX01018358.1:20466-41504 GCA_006410675.1 Oreotragus oreotragus
TTTTTTTTTTTTTTTTTTTTGCATTGATCACTGAGGAAGGTTTTCTTATCTCTCCTTGCTAGATAGTGTTTAATCAAACTCTTGGTTGCAACTCATTCATGGGCCACGAGATCAATTTTGTTGGTCGTAACAAGCATCTTTTTCCCAGAATAGGAAAAAAAAAAATCATAATACAATACACAGAGTGTGAAATTTATTTTATGAAATGTATGTTTTATGTATGTATAAGGAAAGGAAAGTGAAGTCGCTCAGTCGTGTCCAACTCTTTGCCACCCCATGGACTGTAGCCTACCAGGCTCCTCTGTCCATGGGATTTTCCAGGCAATAGTACTGGAGTGGATTGCCATTTCCTTCTCCAGGGGATCTTCCCAACCCAGGGATCGAACCCAGGTCTCCCGTACTGTAGACAGACGCTTTACTGTCTGAGCCATCAGGGAAGTCCTATGTATGTATATCAACCTAGTTATATGTATTTATATATGAGGTCATGTATTTTTTACCATTTTAGGAAATAAACTCTGAATATTCATTGGAAGGACTGATGCTGAAGCTGAAGCTCCAGTACTCTGGCCACCTGATGCAAAGAGCCAGAGACTGCTCATTGGAAAAGATCCTGATGCTGGGAAAGATTGCAGGCCTGAGGAGAAGACGATGACAGAGGATGAGATGGTTGGATGGCATCATCCACTCAATGGACATGAGTTTAAGCAAACTCCGGGAAATAGGGAAAGACAGTGAAGCCTGGCATGCTGCAGTCCATGGGATCACAAAGAGTAGGACATGACTGAACAACTGAACAACAACAATTTTTTACCATGAATTAAAGATAAAAACACTATGAAATCTTCATATGTTGGGGAGGAGTAAGGGAGCGGGTCACTTGTAGGTGCAAAAGTGAGAGAAAAAGTTAAGTTTTATAAATCAAATAAAGTTCATATTAAAACTTTTCAAAATGGTAATCTGCTTATACATTTTTGTTTTATTAATCATTTGAGTGAGAAGTGTTATGACCAGATGTACTCACTTTTAATTCAGAAAATTGATGCTGATTTAAAACAAACCTTTTTTTAACCTCTCTTTCTCTTAGACCTAAAATATTCTGTTCAGAAATAAAACTAAAGGCATTCTGAGTTTATCTTCAGATTCCATTTCTAGCTTTAAAGTACCTTAATCACCATAAAGATTTAGCAATCCAAGATCCTTTGTCTCCTCCCAGGGAGAGTGATCCTTCCTTCCTTTATAAACTAACAAGTAAATACCTAGGGCAAAGATTAACCTCATTGTAAAACAAAACAAACAAATGTTCCTACCTTAACAGTTGGTAAATTCAGGTTTCCCAACCTCAGGCTTCTTACTTTTGAACTGAAAAATTATTTGTAGTGCCTTGTAAATATTATTTGAAATAGGAGCCCCTATATCAGGAAAGTCATTTCTTAGGATATTAATTCACATCCTTTGAATGTTATTTATTTACATGGCTTTAAAAGCAATTAAGACATTTAGGGAACACATTAAACCACAGATTAATGTACATTTTTCTCTCAGCCAATCTATCATTCAAAGGCTTACCCCTACCCTTTTCCACCCAGGGAGATAAATGTTTCAGAACCACAGAGGCATATTTCCTTTCTGTCTGGTTTCTTAGAATTCATTTAAACATGCTTGTTGAAATTTCCTATCATGTAATATTTTAGCAAGATTCCCTAAATATATACAGCATGCAGACTGTAAATATTGCATGACAAGATTGCTACCAAGTTTTCTTCCTTAGGCAAACAATACCACAGTCAAAATCCCCTACATAAACAACTCCAGTTAGTATGTAAATGAGATTAACATAATAAAAGAGTAAGCATAGCTGTTTTTCTCTAAGTCTTTTAAATAAATAGGACTGAATATTCAAAAAAAATGGTAAATGCCTTGGGGGCACCACGGTTGTCTGTGAGTTATCACCACAGGTCTACAGGAGAACAAGAGGACTGCCCATCTCCAAATTAAAGATCACTTTCTCTCCACAACACCCAAATCAGAGCACAAAGAAAACTGTTTCCTCTTTAAGGTACTGTGTTCAATAATTTTTGAATTCCTAAAAGGTCCCAATGAGTTACAGATTGATATGACTGCCAGAGACAAATTTCAGGACTTTTTTGAGACTAATTTCTTATTCCTGAAAGATACATACAAAACTAAATATAATTCCCTTTAAACAAGTGTAAAATCAAGGTGGCTCAGAGGTTAAAGCATCTGCCCGCAATACAGGAGACCTCAGTTCCATTCCAGGGTCGAGAAGATTCCCCTAGAGAAGGAAATGGCAACCCACTTCATTATTGTCTGGAGAATCCCATGGATGGAGGAACCTGATGCGCTACAGTCCACGGGGTCGCGAAGAGTCGGACACGACTGAGCAACTTCACTTCACTTAAAAGTAAAGATATCTAAACTAATACACAAGAAATCATTTCCTTATAGAATAATTGATTCTCAGGATGATCAGGCCTCATAGAATGATCTCGTGGCCATCATTTGGTATAAAACACTCTAGGAAAAAAGATCAATATCAGGTATTTGTTAATGCCACCCTTTTAGCAGCTCATTATAGGTAGTGATGGGAGAGAGGGACTGGGCTGACTTCTTCCTCCTCTCTAGCTACTTAAAAGTGGCAAACTAATCCGGTCTCCCTGGAACCAGCTCATTTCATAGGCTAAGACTGCTTAGAGAAGTTAGAATCTTGATCTTGCTTTAAACTTCAGGGTTTAACCTCCTTTGTTTTAAAGGAAAATAAACACTGAAATTATAATTATTTTATAGTTACTATATTGGTTTCCACAAGAATTAGAGGCCTAGATCAGTTTTCTGTTTATCTATATCCACCAGGTTGGGGCATAGACTTGGATTACTGTAATATTGAACGGTTTGCCTTGGAAATGAACAGAGATCATTCTGTTGTTTTTGAAACTGCAGCCAAGTATTGTATTTCAGACTCTTTTCTTGACTATGAGGACTACTATTCCATTTCTTCCAAAGGATTCTTGCCCACAGTAGTGGATATGGTCATCTGAGTTAAATTCCCCCTTTCCAGTCCATTTTAGTTCACTGATTCCTAAAGTGTCGATGTTCACTCTTGCCACCTGTTTGACCACTTTCAATTTACCTTGATTCATGGGCCTAACATTCCAGGTTCCTATGCAATATTGTTCTTTACAGCTGATGACTTTACTTGGATCACCAGTCACATCCACAACTGGGCTTTGTTTTCACTTTGGCTCCATCCCTTCATTCTTTCTGGAGTTATCTCTCCACTGGTCTCCAACAGCATATTGGGTAGATTTAAGGGCCTAGATCTGATAGACAGAGTTCCTGATGAACTATGGAATGAGGTTCGTGACATTGTACAGGAGACAGGGATCAAGACCATCCCCATGGAAAAGAAATGCAAAAAAGCAAAATGGCTGTCTGGAAAAGCCTTACAAATAGCACTGAAAAGAAGAGAGGCGAAAAGCAAAGGAGAAAAGAAAAGATATAAGCATCTGAATGCAGAGTTCCAAAGAATAGCAAGAAGAGATAAGAAAGCCTTCTTCAGCAATCAATGCAAAGAAATAGAGGAAAACAACAGAATGGGAAAGACTAGAGATCTCTTCAAGAGAATTAGAGATACCAAGGGAACATTTCATGCAAAGATGGGCTCGATAAAGGATAGAAATGGTATGGACCTAACAGAAGCAGAAGATATTAAGAAGAGGTGGCAAGAATACACAGAAGAACTGTACAGAAAAGATCTTCANTAAATAATCTAAAAATTAATTTGGAAAATAAACTGCCTGACAGTGGCATTATTTTTTCACTGTTCAAAGAAAAAAATAAACCCCCTCTCTTTATTTCACATCATTTACATATACTGACCTTAGTCTGGGTCACATAATGGTAATATTATTGCAGTTAGCATGATTAATTCACTTATTTGTTTATTTAGTTTGTAAATCATTTTAATTAAACAGAAATGTCAAGGGACTTGAGCCCTGGCATTTAGAGCTTGAAAAAAAAAATGAAATGAGGTGGAAAGATCATTTTAATCATGACAAAAATATGGGAGTTTTGGAAAGCATTTTTTCACACTGAAATCACAAACAATTAAAAAAGCTCTGACCCTTTCCCCCAACAAGCCCTCGTTAATTGTGATAAATGCAAGTTTATAAAAGTGCCAGAGTCCCTACTGAGAAACTAGAAAAAACTGGGCTCACAGAGTCTCAGTAGAGACCCCCTTCACCAGACATTTCTTCATCTACTGACAGCAAAAGCATAAGCAGAAAAGAACATGCAGTCACTCACACGTGCCTTCAAACAGGCGAGACGCCTACCAGCCAACTGATGCTCATAATCTGTCAGGCTTTTCAAACGACTGATAATGTGATCTCCAGCCCCAAAACTCTGTACAATGGCTTATCTCCCCAAACCTCATTTCTTCACTTCCGAAACTTAGATAATGACAGTATGGACCTCATCGAGTTGGGCTTATTAAGTAAGATAATGCATGTGGAATGGTCACAGTGCCTGGAATTAAAAAATAAAAACACTCAAAACTGAATATAAAAAAAATAAAACTTCAGTAGTTATAAAATTAATTTTTTCTTCTATTTGTTGTCATCACTTGAGGTTCTGGGTCTAGCTCAAGAAAGACAAAATGATTCTGTAGGTGGAATTCTTGACCCGCAAACCCCTGAACCACCTCCTCTTTCCTGGGCCTCCCCACTTCAACCTGCCAAGAAGAGGATGTGGTAAGAGATAATGTCAGGAACCAGCTGTGGTGACCAATTTAAGAAAAAAAAAATGTAAAATGACAAACACAGAATTATATGCAAACGTGTATACTTATTTAGAACGATGAGAAATTATAAAAATTGTCTATAAAAATCTGGAAAATACCACCAAATGCCGCAAAATCCAAACACATGACATTTTCATTAATTAGGTGCCTAACACACATCCAGAAAGTATCTTTCTGCTTTTTTTTCCAACCTTCATACTATTTGATTGCTTTCTCATACGGCAACAATTTTGTCATTTCATGTTCTCTAGAAAGAACAGAATGTTAATTTAGTCTTTCCTCTAGTATGTTTGATCAAACTTTTTCTTATTTTGATGGTTGGTGTTCATAAAACATGCAACCTCACATACAGATGTACTTTCTGTTTTCAGCAGCACTACTAGAGGAGAGTTGCCTCACAAACGTAGAAATTCTGATAAATTCGATTTCACACTGTTAACCAAAAGAATGTAGATAGCTTTTATAATTTTATATGCTGCATATATTCTTGTGAAAAAATGAGAGATTAGAGAAACATGCCTGAGGTTCTGCAGCTGGCAGACTGCTGAGCTGGGACTCCATTCCTGGCAGCCAGCATTGGTTTCTGTTCACATGTCTACGCCACCACCTTCACCAGTGCAAAACCATGCCTTCCAAACTAATCCCCGAGCCTCTGACACCTCCATCATCCGTGAAGAGGAGGGAGAGAGGGAGGAAGGCAAACTAGCACCTGCAGATATTTTGCTGCATTTGGCACCTTCCTCATCTCCTCTACGCCTGAAAGGAAGTTCTGAAAGGCCAGTGTCACTTCCCCAATTTACAAAGGAGGAAAGTGACAATTGAGAAGTTCAAGGTTACAGTGCTGAAACAGAGTCAACTGTGTGGCTCCAAATTCCAAGCTCTTTACACTGTACATGGGCTTCCCTTGTGGCTCAGCTGCTAAAGAATCTGCCTGCAGTGCGGGAGACCCAGGTTCGACCCCTGGGTTGGAAAGATCCCCTGAAGAAGAAAACGGCTGCCCACTCCAGTACTCTGGCCTGGAGAATTCCATGGACTGTACAGTCCATGGGGTTGCAAAGAGTCGGGCACGACTGAGTGACTTTTACTCACACTGTACATATCCGATTCCTTAAAAATGGTAAGAGTGAAAAGGTAGTGTCTGGGATAAATGTTTAAACTTGAACATCTAACTTTTTTATTTTTTAAAACCAACTCCTAACCAACTAACCAACTCCTGTTAGTTCCTGGCCTTTCCAAGATTGTAGATGGATCAAGGAAAGAAATCAGCAACTGCCGCACCACACACGCCTGGAAGATGGTGAACCTCATGGAGACCTGCAGGGGCTCCTGGCCAAACTCATGCCTGCCGGTGAGGAAGGGAAAGAAAGTACTGGAAATACAAAGCTGCATATTTTGGCATTTACAGCATATGTGCATTCTTCCTTAACCCCTGCAATGCTGAGTGCCATACCCAAAAAGCACTTCAAATCCCTCAAAATCATGGGGCCACTTACTAGCCCACGACTCCATGCACTTGTCCACAGTACATATATCCTCTGCTTTTTGAAAGTTTGTTCTATGCCACTTCACTTTTAAGAAAGACCTACATTAGCACCTGTTTCCACCAATGAAAATAAATCAGAAGAGGATTTCCACTTTTGTGGAAAAGAAAGGTGAAAAGCCTTCAATGTCGGTTTTACAAGTGAGTTGAGCCCATCTATCAGGGCTGTATATTGTCACCCTGCTTATTTAACTTATATGCAGAGTACATCATGAGAAACGCTGGACTGGAAGAAACACAAGCTGGAATCAAGATTGCTGGGAGAAATACCAATAACCTCAGATATGCAGATGACACCACCCTTATGGCAGAAAGTGAAGAGGAACTAAAAAGCCTCTTAATGAAAGTGAAAGAGGAGAGTGAAAAAGTTGGCTTAAAGCTCAACATTCAGAAAACGAAGATCATGGCACCTAGTCCCATCACTTCCTGGCAAATAGATGGGGAAACAGTGGAAACAGTGTCAGACTTTATTTTGAGGGGCTCCAAAATTGCTGCAGATGGTGACTGCAGCCATGAAATTAAAAGACGCTTACTCCTTGGAAGAAAAGTTATGACCAACCTAGATAACATATTCAAAAGCAGAGACATTACTTTGCCGACTAAGGTCCATCTAGTCAAGGCTATGGTTTTCCCAGTAGTCATGTACGGATGTGAGAGCTGGACTGTAAAGAAAGCTGGAGATTCTGATTGCTAGAATTTTGTTAAGGATTTTTGCATCTATGTTCATCAGTGATATTGGTCTGTAGTTTTCTTTTTTTGTGGCATCTTTGTTAGGTTTTGGTATTAGGGTGATGGTGGCCTCATAGAATGAATTTGGAAGTTTACTTAGCTCTGCAATTTTCTGGAAAGAGTTTGAGNAGTATATTCAAAAGCAGAGATATTACTTTGCCGACCAAGGTCCGCCTAGTCAAGGCTATGGTTTTTCCAGTGGTCATGTATGGATGTGAAAGTTGGACTGTGAAGAAAGCTGAGCGCCGAAGAATCGATGCTTTTGAACTGTGGTGTTGGAGAAGACTCTTGAGAGTCCCTTGGACTGCAAGGAGATCCAACCAGTCCATTCTGAATGAGATCAACCCTGGGATTTCTTTGGAAGGAATGATGCTAAAGCTGAAACTCCAGTACTTTGGCCACCTCATGCGAAGAGTTGACTCATTGGAAAAGACTCTGATGCTGGGAGGGATTGGGGGCAGGAGGAGAAAGGGACGACCGAGGATGAGATGGTTGGATGGCATCATGGACTCGATGGACGTGCGTGAGTCTGAGTGAACTCCGGGAAATGGTGATGAACAGGGAGGCCTGGCGTGCTGCGATTCATGGGGTCGCAAGGAGTCGGACACGACTGAGCGACTGAACTGAACTGCCCTCTGAGGGATAAGGATAAGAAGCTTATGGAAGTTTCCTGATGGGAGAGGCTGACTGAAGGGGAAACTGGGTCTTGTTCTGATGGGCAGGGCCATGCTCAGTAAATCTTTAATCCAATTTTCGGTTGATGGGCAGGGCTGTGTTCCCTCCCTGATGTTTGACCAAATTGAGGTGGAGGTAATGAAGATAATGGCAACCTCCTTCAAAAGGTCTCCTGCACACTGGCCCACTCAGTGCCCTGACCCTGTAGCAGGCCACTGCCGACCCACACCTCCACTGGAGACTCCTGGACACACACAGGCAAGTCTGGATCAGTCTCTTGTGGGGTCACTGTTCCCTTCTCCTGGGTCTTGCTGTGCACAAGGTTTTATTGGTGCACTCCAAGAGCCTGTTTCCCCAGTCTTGTGTAATCAAAATCCTAAAATCAAAATCTTATAATCAAAAGTTATTTAATCAAATCTCACTGGCCTCCAAAGTCAAATTCCCTGGGGTTCTCAGTCCCTTTGCCAGACCCCCAGTTTGGGAAATCTGAAGCTGAACAGATCTGTTCAACTACAAGACCTACAAGAACTTCTAGAACTAACACCCAAAAGAGATGTCCTTTTCATTATAGGGGACTGGAACGTAAAAGTAGGAAGTCAAGAGATACCTAGAGTAACAGGCAAATTTGGCCTTGGAGTACAGAAAGAAGCAGGGCAAAGGTTAACAGAGTTTGGCCAAGAGAACACACTGGTCATAGCAAACACCCTCTTCCAACAACACAAGGGAAGACTCTACACATGGACATCACCAGATGGTTGATACCAAAATCAGACTGATTACATTCTTTGCAGCTAAAGATGGAGAGGCTCTATACAGTCAACAAAAATAAGACCGGGAGTGACTGTGCCTCAGACCATGAACCCCTTGTCACCAAATTCAGACTGAAATTGAAGAAAGTAGGGAAAACCACTAGACCATTCAGGTATGACCTATATCTAATCCCTTATGATTATACAGTGGAAGTGACAAATAGGTTCAAGGGATTAGATCTGATACACAGAGTGCCTGAAGAACTATGGACAGAGGTTCATGACATTGTACAGGAGGAAGGGATCAAGACCGTCCCCAAGAAAAAGAAACGCAAAAAGGCAAAATGGTTATTTGAGGAGACCTTACAAATAGTTGAGAAAAGAAGAGAAGCGAAAGGCAAAGGAGAAAAGGAAAGATATACCCATTTGAATGCAGAATTCCAAAGAATAGCAAGGAGATTAAAAGGCCTTCCTCAGTGATCAATGCAAAGAAATAGAGGAAAACAATAGAATGGAAAAGACTAGAGATCTCTTCAAGAAAATTAATGATACCAAAGGAACATTTCATGCAAAGATGGGCACAATAAAGGACAGAAATGGTATGGAACTAATAGAAGCAGAAGATATTGAGAGGAGGTGGCAAGAATACACAGAGCTGGATTTGGAAAAGGCAGAGGAACCATAGATTAAACTTCCAACATCTGCTGTATCATAGAAAAAGCAAGAGAGTTCTAGAAAAACACCTATTTCTGGTTTATTGACTATCCCAAAGCCTTTGACTGTGTGGATCACAATAAACTGTGGAAAATTCTTTAAGAGATGGGAATGTCAGACCACCTTACCTGCCCCCTGAGAATTCTCTGTGCAGGTCAAGAAGCAACAGTTAGAACCAGACATGGAACAATGGACCGTTTCTAAATTGGGAAAGGAGTAAGATGACAAGGCTGTATATTGTCACCCTGATTATTTAACTTATATGCAGAGTATATCATGTGAAATGCCAGGCTGGATGAAGCCAAAGCTGGAGTCACGATTGCCAAGATAAATAACAATAACCTCAGATATACAGATGATAACACACTTATGGCAGAGAGTGAAGAACTAAAGAGCCTCTTGATGAGAGTGAAAGAGGAGAGTGTAAAAGCTGGTCTAAAACTCAACACTCAGAAAATGAAGATAATGGCATCTGCTCCCATCACTTCATGGCAAATAGATGCAGAAACTATGAAAACTGTGACAGACTTTATTTTCTTGGGCTCCAAAATCACTGCAGATGGTGACTGCAGCCATGAAATTAAAAGACATTTACCCCTTGGAAGAAAAGCTGTGACCAACCTAGACAGCATATTAAAAAGCAGAGACATTACTTTGCCAACAAAAGTCTATCTAGTCAAAGCTATGGTTTTTCCAGTAATCATGTATGGATGTGAGAGTTGGACAATACAGAAAGCTGAGCCCCAAAGAATTAATGCTCTTGAACTGCAGTGTTGGAGAAGAATCTTGAGAGTCCCTTGCACTGCAAGGAGATCCAACCAGTTCATCCTACAGGAAATTAGTCCTGAATATCCATTGGAAGGACTGATGTTGAGGCTGAAACTCCAATTCTTTGACCACCTGATATGAAGAACTGGCTCTTTGGCAAAGGCCCTGATGCTGGAAAAGATTGAAGGTGGGAGGAGAAGGGGACAACAGAGGATGAGATGGTTGGACGGCATCGCTAACTCGATGGACATAGTTTGAGTAAGCCTCGGGAGTTGGTGATGGACAGGGAAGCCTGGCATGCTGCAGTCCGTGGGGTTGCAGAGTCAGACATGACTGAGAGAGTGAACTGAACTCAACTGATATCCACCAGGACTCAACTAGTTTAATATGAGAGTTCGTGAATAGTCTTTCTTTAGAAGTGTTCCTTTCACTCCTGCATACTGGTTAAAACCTCTGGTGGCTCAGCTGGTGAAGAATCCACCTGTAAAGCAGAAGAGCGCCTGCAATGCAAGAGATCCAGGTTTGATCCCTGGGCCTGGGTCAGGAAGATCCCTGCAGAAGGAAATGGCAACCCACTCCAGTATTCTTGCCTGGGAAATCCCATGGACAGAGGAGCCTGTGAGCTACAGTGCATGAACTCCCAAGAGTTGGACATGACTTAGTGACTAAGTCATCACCACCAGCACTGGTTAAAACACAGATGTTGGAATCATATAGGCTTGAGCTGACACCAGTTGTATGGCCTTGAACTAGTTCCTTAATCTAATCACTCCATCAGAAAATAGGATTATTAATCAGTACCTGCCACATAGGGCTATTATAAGGATGAAGACAATTCATACATATAAATGGTAGTTTAAATAAGACTGAGAATCAGGAAACAACCTATGCAGAAGGAAGAAGAGGAAGGAGAAAGGGGCAGGGAGAATAGAAAGTGAGGGAAAAGGAAAGGAATAGGAGAGAGGGTGGGGGCCAGGAAAAGTCTGGTAAAGGGGAGAGGGAGCCATAATTACAATAATCATGCCTTTGTAAAGTACATCCACTGTGCTCAGCTAACCCTAACCCCAACAAAAGTCACCAAAACCTGCTTGAACCCCAGGATCCACTACTTTTTTCTTTCTTTAATGATATTTTTAATTGGAGTATAGTTGCTTTACAATGTTTTATTAGTTCCAATAAAGTGTCTGCCTACAATGTGGGAGACCTGGGTTCAATCCCTGGGTTGGGAAGATCTCCTGGAGAAGGAAATGGCACCCCACTCCAGTACTCTTGCCTGGAAAATCCCATGGATGGAGGAACCTGGTAGGCTACAGTCCATGGGGTCGCAAAGAGTCGGACACGACTGAGCGACGTTTACTTACTTTACAGTATAGTAAAGTGAATCAGCTATATGTATACATATATCCCCTCTTTTTTGGATTTCCTTCCCATTTAGGTCACCTCAGAACACTGAGTAGAGTTCCTTGAGGTATATAGTAGGTTCTCATCAGTTTTCTATTTTATACATAGTACCAGATAATGTATTTGTGTCAGTCTCAATCTCCTAATTCATCCCACAATTATCTATTACTTTTCTCCAGCCTTCACCTGAGCGATTAGCCCCCAGAACAAAACCAACCAAACAAAAAAGCACACAGCCATGCTAGTTGGGTTTCACTTTAAATCCTTGAAAACAGCTAGCAACTGGTTTGAAAATACAGAAAATTTGTTTTTCTGGCCTTAATTAATTCAGTTTTTCACTTACAGAATGAAAATACAAGTGCTCCCCATCGTTCTCTTAGGTCAAACTCAAGGGCAAAAGATGACAACTGCCAAGTGTCACACAGACATAATGTCAAGTAGAAAAAGAGGAACATTTCCCTCCTTGGAGATCTTTTTGTTAGCAAAGAAAACCTTTCCTAGAAGCCCCTGAACAATTTCCCCCTTCTTTCTCACTAAACAGAATGGTATTACTTTACCATGTCTTCATTAGTCTTTGGTAAGGTGGATAAAACCATCCTAGCTGGATGAAGTCAATCAAGTTTCACCCCGCTGGAATGGGGTTCATCTCTTTCAATATACATGACCAGGAGGATGACAGGAGGTACCTGGAGAGTTATATTAGCAGAATAGAATTAGATTGTCAGAAACATCACTAGATTGGTCTAAGATGGATATAAACAGTACAAAATGAAAAGAGGTCTTTTGATCCCCCAACATTCTACAAGCAGCAAGCAGGTTAAGAAAATTACTTCAGCTGCAAACTTGTTGCTATCCTTCATGATAAAGGAAGGGTAACTTGGAGAATGGAAATAAGAACCCAGAAGGTAGAGTCAACAGCCACTAAGAATTATTCTCAAACACTGAGCTCTAACCAAGGAAATGTCAACCTGTGCATAATAACTGAACATAAGACTTGCTCAAGACCAGTGACTCTCTTGTGTGACTCCCTATTCCGCCTTTTTGAATAAGAGTCTGTATAGCAGTTATCTGATGCCTAGCCTACCATTATATGTTGAGTGTACAAGAAGGAAAATAATTTGGCTCTTCAGTTCACAAGTCTTCAGAGCAAGAGAAACTGTACTCAAGGAGCTCTACATTTTGCAGAACTTCATCTGAGAAGTTTTGTCGACACTTGACTTACATGAGAGGATTCTGAACTCTGAGGAGATGCTGTAGTGGAATGAGACTCTTAGGGACTTTGGAAAGAAAAAGGTACACTGTACATATAGCAACAATGGGCACCAGGGAGCAGAGAGTGGATTGTGGTAACTAGCCTCCGCGATGGCCCTCAAAGATCGCCATATTCTGGTATTCACATCCTTATACAGTGCATTCCTACATTGTATCAGCATTGTTCTGTGTGGCCAATAGACTTTGCAGAAGTGACAGCATATGATGAGACTAGATCATAAACGACATTGTGGCTTCTGCCTTTCTTTTTATCTTAGGGGACCCAGCTACCATGAAATAAGGACATTTAAGCAGTCCTGTGGAGAGGTTTCCACGGCAAGGAACTGAGGCCTTCTTCAAACAGTCATGTGAGTACGTTCCAGTCAAGTATTCTCATGAATTCAGCCCCAGTCAACAGCTTATTTGCAGACTCAAGGGAGACATAGAGTAAGAATAACCAATTTACACCCTTAGGGATGCCTGATCCATAGAAACTATGAGAAAATAAGTATTTAATATTTTAAATTTCTAAATTTGGGGATAACACAGAGATAAATAACAATTTAAGTTGCTGTTACTAAAAGCGCCATAATATTTTTTCCCTAAAGACAGCGTGTTCAGAGAGACTCTCAAACCAGTTATTGAAAAAGTATTAGGGGGACAACCCTGGGGTTAAGACTTCAGCTCCCAATGCAGGGGGCTGGTTTGGTCTCTGATTGGGGAATTAACTTCCCACATGACAAATAGCAAAGACAAAAACAACCAAACTAAAACAATGTATTAGAGTCCCTCTTAAAAGAAAATAGAACAAAATGGTTGACACATATCTTCATCCCAGAAAAGAGCAAAATATCAAACTCTACAGTAACAATTAGACAGTAAAGTGCTCTGTTCTTTGTGCATCATCTTCTATAATTAAGATATTAATATTAAAATTATAGAGGCATTTAATCTATATGCCCAGTTTAATTCAGTTTAATTCAGTTGTGGGTGGTAGTGAGAAAGCCATTGGGGATGAGAAAGAGAAAAAACAGGCAGATGAAAAGAAAGATGCTCTTAAAGGGTAGTGCAGTGTAGTGGTTAAGAGCCAAACTGCCTTCAAATCCTGACTGAGTGAGCTTCCTCATTTGTAAAATGGGAATAATTACAGTCCCTTCCTCAAGAGATTGTTATAAAGATTAAATACATGTAAAGTACACAAGAGAGCACCCAGAACATACTATGTACTTAATAAAATCACTTACATCATCCTGGAGATGTGGATGGAATGGGAATGGATAGATGTATTTTGAGTTACAAAGAAGATTCAGTCACAGTCTTACTTACTTGGCAGGTTATGCTGCTTTAATTTCCCTTCAGAAAACCTCAGAAGAGTGCAAAAAGAAGCCCTAATCTAACTGGGAGGCAATTAAAACTATAGTTCAGTTCATTCGCTCAGTCGTGTCCGACTCTTTGTAACCCAGCGCGCCAGGTTTCCCTGTCCATCACCAACTCCTGGAGTCCACCCAAACTCATGTCCACTGAGTCAGTGACACCATCTAACCATCTCATCCTCTGTTGTCCCCTTCTCCTCTTGCCCTCAATCTTTCCCAACATCAGGGTCTTTTCAAATGAGTCAGCTCTTCACACCAGGTGGCCAAAGTATTGGAGCTTCAGCATCAACATCCGTCCCTCCAATGTAGTGTCACCTATGTTTGCTTTAAGCACTTCTCTATCCATCAGCAGAAAAGCAGATTGAATAGGTTCTTAGTATTGAAAGTTACATCTACAATGTATGAAAGTGAAAGTGAAATTGTTCAGTCGTGTCCGACTCTTTGCAAACCCATGGACTGTAGCCTACCAGGCTCCTCCGTCCGTGGGATTTTCCAGGCAAGAATACTGGAGTGGGTTGCCATTTCCTTCTCCAGGAGACCTTCTCGACCCAGGGATTGAACCCATGTCTCCTGCATTGTAGGCAGACACTTTACCATCTGAGCCACCAGGGAAGTCCTCTACAATGTATGGGGTGACCCAAATAATTTATTATACAAAGGAGGACACTTCTATATTGGTTCAAGACGACAGAGTAAAAAGATATGCACTCATCTTCTCCTGTGAGAGCACCAAAATCGCAACTAACTGTTGAACAACCATCAAAAGAAGGATGCTGGGCCCACCAAAAAAAAAAAAGAAAAAGATACCCCACATCCAAGGACAGAGGAGAAGCTACCAGACAGTAGAAGGGGCACAATCACGATAAAAAATCAAATCCCATACCCATCAGGTGGGTGACCCACAGACTGGAGAGGAATACCAAAGAAATTCTTGTACTGTTGTGAAGGCTCTGAGAATCACATCAGTCTTCCTCAGCTGGGGATCCAGCAAAGGGACTAGGAATCCCCAGGGAATCTGACTTTGACGGTCAGCAGGATTTGATTACCAGACTTCCACAGGTCTGGGCAAAACAGAGACTCCGCTATTGGAGTGCACAAATAGACTGAGACATTTCTGAGAATAAAATAGGCTCTAGATATAATTATATGTGAAATATTATATCTGAAACTATTCCAGACAAGGAGTAATGAACATTTTGGTCACTGTGACTGTGGCAAAAGTTCATAGAGGCCACATGCATGCTTTAATGAAATCAAACAAAAGTTTCCCAACTATGCATAGAATAAAGAAATGGTATCTACTTTAATAACTGCTTTGCCAGAATTTCGATAATTCCTATCAGAGATGGCTTATAACAATATAACAGTTACACATAATACAAATACATCTCAGAAACACCTGACTTGTTGACACCTGTTATCCTCTCAAAAGTCCCTCTTCCTACCTTAACAGACATTTCTCCAAAGAAGACATGCAGATGGCCAACAAACATAATAATAACTGCTTTGCCAGAATTTCGATAATTCCTATCAGAGATGGCTTATAACAATATAACAGTTACACATAATACAAATACATCTCAGAAACACCTGACTTGTTGACACCTGTTATCCTCTCAAAAGTCCCTCTTCCTACCTTAACAGACATTTCTCCAAAGAAGACATGCAGATGGCCAACAAACATACGAAAAGATGGTCTACATCATTCATTATTAGAGAAATGTAAACCAAAACTACAGTGAAGCATCACCTCACACCAGTCAGAATGGCCATCATCAAAAATCTACAAAAAAAATAAACGCTGGAGAGGATGCAGAGAAAAGGAACACTCTTGTACGGTTAGTGGGAATGTAAATTGATACACTATGGAGAACAGATACTATAGAGAACACTAATGTATGGATGTGAGAGCTGGACTGTGAAGAAGGCTGAGCACCGAAGAATTGATGCTTTTGAACTGTGGTGTTGGAGAAGACTCTTGAGAGTCCCTTGGACTGCAAGGAGATCCAACCAGTCCATTCTGAAGGAGATCAGCCCTGGGATTTCTTTGGAAGGAATGATGCTAAAGCTGAAACTCCAGTACTTTGGCCACCTCATGGGAAGAGTTGACTCATTGGAAAAGACTCTGATGCTGGGAGGGATTGGGGGCAGGGGGAGAAGGGGGCGACAGAGGATGAGATGGCTGGATGGCATCACTGATTCGATGGATGTGAATCTGAGTGAACTCCGGGATGGGTGATGGACAGGGGAGGCCTGGTGTACTGCGATTCATGGGGTCGCAAAGAGTCGGACAGGACTGAGCGACTGAACTGAAGGTTCTCTAAAAAACTAAAAATAGAACTACCATATGATCCAGCAATCCCACTACTGCGCATATAACCTGAGAAAATCATAATTCAAAAAGCCACATGAGGCTTCCCTGGTGGTCCAGAGGTTAAGAATCTGCCTTGCAATGCAGGGGACACTGATTCCATCCCTGGTCTGGGAAGATACCACGTGTGGGGGCAGCTAAGCCCAGGCGCCACAACTATTACGTCCATGTGCCACAGCTACTGCAGCCCATGCAGCGCAGAGCTCGTGCCCTGCAACAAGAGAAACCACTGCAGTGAGAGAAGCCCACATACTGCAACGAGAGTGTAGCCTCTGTTCTCCACTAGAGAAAGCCCTCTCACAGCAATGAAGACTCAGCGCCGGCCAAAACTAAATAAGTATTTTGTAAAAGTCACAGGTACCCCAGTGTCCATTGCAGCAATATCTACAGTAGTCAGGACATGGAAGCACCCTAGACGTCCATTGACAGATGAATTGATAAAGATGTTATAGTATACATATATTAAATACAATGGAACATAAGCCATAAAAAGAAATAAATCTGAGTCAGTTGAACTGAGGTGGATGAGCTTAGAGCCTGTTATCAGAAAGAGACAAACAAATATTGTATATTAACGCTGACAACCTAGAGGGGTGGGATGGGCAGAGAAAGGCTCAACAGGAAGAAGATATATATATATATATATTTATTCATGGCTGATTTGAGTTGTTTTATCAAAGAAACCAATACAATATTGTAAAGCAATTATCCTTCAATTAAATAAAAAAGTCCCTCTTCCTTGCTTCCCATGATGGCACTTGTTTCCAATTATGCTCTATTTCTTTTCTCACTTTCTTTTATGAGTTCTTCTTCCTTCTTCGCTCTCTGATATCCCCTTGGCCTTTTTCTGATTGCACCCACTCCCATTTTCTAAGTTTACAAACTCTCATTACCTGAACTATCACATTTAAATACTGATGATTCCTAAGTATTTGTAGTCCCAACTTCTCTTAAGATCTAGACCTGCACTATCCAATATGACAGCCATTAGCTACTTATTGCCATGGAGCACCTGAAATGTGACTAGTTCATATTAAGATGGCTATAAGGATAAAATACGCACTGTACTTCAAAGACTTCATCAGGAAAAAAATGAATAGAAAATATCTCAGTAATTTTTATATTTTTATATACATTGTATGCTTAAATGACAATATTTTCAGATATCTTGGAGTAAATGAAATTTATTATTGAAATTGACTTACCTGTTTCTGTTTATTTTGTTTACTTTTTAAAAAGTGACTATTGAAAAAAAAAAAAAACTTTTAATATGTGACTTTTGCTTTTGTGTGTGTGTGTAAATTCAGTCTGCCCTTCTGAGAGAAAAAGTTATGTATTATGGTGGTGTTTCTATATGTTATCTAAGTGGGTCCTTTTCTTGGGATGTGGGTCTCCTCTCTCACTTTTTACAACTAGACTGAAAACTCTAAAAAAGATGGGACTATACTATGAGTCTCAACCAGAAAACAGAAAAAGGTATTGCAAAAACACAATTCATTGAAAAAAATTTTTTTCCAGTGATTCTTAAAACTATGTGTCAAACCTGGTTCTAAGTGTTCTGGGTATTCTTAATCCTTACAATAATCCCAAAAAGAAGGTACTATTATCCCCATTTTACAGATAAATTATTTCTTTATTTACAGGAAATAAGGCACAAAGAAGTGTAAGGGATATGCTCAAGGTCACATAACTGGTATATAATGGAGTTCATGGTATGTCCTGGAAAGGAGTATAGTCTCATGGGCCTATTGCATGGAGTACAAATGAAACTGGAAGACAAGTTGGAGCCAGATCACAACATACCTGAAATGCTTTCCTAAAGAGTTTGGATTTTCCTCTATAGACAATGAGGGTTTGATCCGGGATGTGATTGGCATGCTCTGACTGATATTTAAGGAGGTAACTTGGGTAGTCATGTGGATGAGGAGCAAGAGACTAGAGTCCTCCATCTGTATTCTTCCTCCAGACACCCAGATTTTCTATGTGAGAGTTACTGTGACCTCTTCCTCTCTTATCAGACATCTGCTGCTGCTGCTAAGTCACTTCAGTCGTGTCCGACTCTGTGTGACCCCATAGACGGCAGCCCATCAGGCTCCCCCGTCCCTGGGATTCTCCAGGCAAGAACACTGGAGTGGGTTGCCATTTCCTTCTCCAATGCATGAAAGAGAAAAGTGAAAGTGAAGTCGCTCAGTCTGTCCGACTATTAGCGACCCCATGGACCGCAGCCCACCAGGCTACTCCGTCCATTGGATTTTCCAGGCAAGAGTACTGGGGTGGGATGCCATTGCCTTCCCCGTATCAGATATCTAGTTTTATCAATTTTACCTTCAAAATCTTTCTTTAATTCACCCCCTCTTCTCCAGTCCCACTGCACTGAAGTCACATCTTCATCACCTCTTACTGAGACAATGGAAACAGCCTCAGTCTTACTACCTCCAGTATTACTCCTTTAGCTTATTTTTCACTTGGCCCCAAAACATTGTTGCAAAATTTTACTCTCACTGGAAGGACTGATGCTGAAGCTGAAACATCAATACTTTGGGCACCTGATGCGAAGAACTGACACTGGAAAAGACACTGATGCTGGGAAAGATTGAAGGCAGGAGGAGAAGGGGACCGACAGAGGATGAGATGGCTGGATGGCATCACCGACTGGATGCACATGAGTTTGAGCAGCCTCAGGAAGTTGGTGATGGACAGGGAAGCCTGGCATGCTGCAGTCCATGGGGTTGCAAAGAGTCAGAGGACTGAGCTACTAAACTGACTGCCAAGCCTAAAGGTAAAAGCCTTCAGTGGCTCTTTATCAATTTTAGGCTCTTTAACACAATATTCAGGAATCTTTATGATTTCACTCTTGTCTTGCTTCCACTGTATCAACTCCAACTACCTGCTGCCTCTTGTTTCAGTCCAATTAAATTATAAGCTCCTCCTCTTGTCTTGCATAAGTCTGTGTTTTCTGCCTAGAACAAGGTTCCTCCCTTCATCGACCTAACAGCAGTTACTCATCATTCAAGACAGCTCAGGCTTTATTTCCTTTGGGAAACCTTCCTCCACATACCTCTTTTCCAGGTAAAGTTAGGTATGTCTACTCTGAAATCCTCTAACGTTTTATGATAAATATTTATACAATTAATTATATCCCATTTTAACTACAAACTTTCTTCAATAAGTCACACATCAGTGATGCTGTGTCTTACTGACTGAATTACTGAACCAATATTTATTGAATGTTGCCAGCCGGTTCCCCACTCCTCCCCTAGTCACCCAGAGAATGCTTGGTTAGAACATCCTCTCCTCCTGAATTCCAGGGTTCCCCTGGTGCCTCAGATGGTAAAGAGTCTGAGGAGACTTGGGTTTGATCCCTGGGACAGGAAGATCCCCTGGAGAAAGAAATAGCAACCCACTCCAGTATTCTTGCCTGGAAAATCCCATGGGTTGAGGAGCCTGGCAGGCTACTGTCCATGGGGTCACAAAGAGTCAGACACGACTGAGCGACTTCACTTTTTTTCCCTCCCTGAATTCAGCTGTATGACTTTCATCCTTATCCTATACATTGTAGGGAGGCCTAGAAAAAGAGGCAGACAAAAATAACTGCTTTGGACCCAAGGCTAAGAAAGTCCTTTCTTTAAAAGCATTAGGAGAAGAATTAAAATTTTAAAAGTGTATCCCAGGTCTTGTCACATCTGTATGTGTACTTTTAATATGTGACTTTTGCTTTTGTGTGTGTGTGTAAATTCAGTCCGCCCTTCTGAGAGAAAAAGCTATGTATTATGGTGGTGTTTCTATATGTTATCCAAGTGGGTCCTTTTCTTGGGATGTGACTGAGCCAGTGGCATGGTTTTCTGGAGATTTTTGATGAGCAATACTAGGCTGAAACTGAGAAGCCGGTTTAAACTTAAGTATCCTATTGCCCTGTGTTCAGGAGTAGGGAGGAAAGGGGATTTCTGCATGAAGACAAAAACCATTACCTTTCTGAAGGGCGGAGTTGTAAAAGGTCTTCCAGGTCATCTGGGTGCTCTGGGTCATGCATAAGTAGGAAATGGACCCAATACTTCCCGCAGAGAATTCTCCCCTAGGGACTGAATCCTCCTCTACGCTCCCCTCCCCCACCCAGGACTGCCCGTCTACTCAGTGTGTGCAGGCACGGTGGCCACTACTTCTACGACCAGTCCTCTCAGCCTTCGCTCTCCTAGCCAAGCTCCGGAGATGTCAAAGATTCTTAAGCTGGGGTTTTCCAGCTTGCCCCTGAAGCTAGGCGGGCGGGCCAAGCTGCGATGTAGAGAATTCGATGTCCCAGCGACCTCCTCTGAGGAGTGGATCGAGTTAAATATAACCGCGCGAATGGAATAGCGCTAAAAATAAGGCAACAGCTGGCCGGTCCACAGCCCGGTCCCGGGAAGGGCGGGGGCCTGAGTGGTCTTGGGCAGGAAGGCCGCCCCGGGCGCGGGGACGAGGAGGCAGCAGCGTCCGCGGGCCTGGGACGGAAGGCCAGCGGGACGGGCGCTGTCTCTTATACACATCTCTTCTATATTGGTTCAAGACGACAGAGTAAAAAGATATGCACTCATCTTCTCCTGTGAGAGCACCAAAATCGCAACTAACTGTTGAACAACCATCAAAAGAAGGATGCTGGGCCCACCAAAAA
>SJYX01018358.1:41696-65045 GCA_006410675.1 Oreotragus oreotragus
GGGACCCGAGAGCGGGGGTCGTGCGGCAGTGGCCGCGCGTGCACACTCGAGGCTCCCGCATCGGCCTTAGCGCCTCACACGCACCCACAAGCCCCTCCCGTCGCGCGCCCCTCGGCCCTGCGCACCCTCCCGCGACAGCGCCCCAACCATGAAGCCCACAATTGAAACGTTTCCAAAACGGGCTATTTATTTGCTCCCAATAAATCGATCCGCAGTGATTAACAAATCGATGTGCCCTGGCTGGGCGAGGTCGCTCTCGGGGAGGGAAAGGCGCCTCTGCCCTGAGCTCGCGGGGAGGCAGAGGGCGGGTGCAGGCCTGGGAGAGGCGTGTCCCGAGGGGGCCACACCCGAGGACCCGCAACCTGGGCGCGCGGGCCCTGCCAGGCCGCGTTCCCTCGGGCGGCGAGGGGCGCGCGCCCGCCGCCCGCGCTCCTCGGCCCCTCTCGCCGCCTCTCCTGCGCGCGGGGGAGGCAGTGGCGGGCAGCCGCCGCCGAACAGCTCCGAGGCTTTTGTTGCTCCTCGGCGGGCTGAATGGGGGTTTTGTAAAGCGGGACAGATAAAAATGAGCAGCATCATATTGTTTGACAGAATGATCCCATATGATGAAGTGTCGGCTCCGAAGGGGGTGAAAATGGTGAATTCCTAAAAACCCAGCCCTCGGCTCCTCCGAGAGCTGCCGGTAGCCTGGAGCGACCCGCGGACAGCCGGGCCCCGCCGCATCGCACCAAACCGTGTCGGGAAGACTCGAGCTTTCAATGCCAAGTCATTTTTAAGCCCCGATCCTGCCCAGGACCTTTCTCCTAGCGGATGAAAAGAACAATTTTCGAGAGAAAGGCTCGTTTTGATTAAATCTGACATGCTGCTGATAACTCCATGCTAATGTGAAATAATTAACATAATAGCCATAATTAAAAGCACGCTAACAATGCCATAAATTTATCACACAATTTTACTAGCTTTCTGCCCCTAACTGCTCTCTCATCGTTAATTAAACGTGTTGCCTTTTACAGAATGGATGTTTATACATTTCCAATATAAATAAATTCGAAGCCATCCTCTCTCCCTCTCTCTGTCTCTCTTCCTCTCCCTTTGATCTCTCGCCATTAGAAGGCACTTCTTCGCATGGGCCCTGAGTGGCGGACACCTTAAAAATAAATGAAGTTTTGAGATGCAAATCCAAACATGAACATTAAATTAACCACCCCCCCCCCCACCGCCGACCAAAGAGATCTGGAGAGGTATACAAGGGTGGTGGGAAATGAGTTGAAAATCCCTCTTGGAAACAGAAATAATTTATGTGGGGTGGGGGACCGGGGTGTCCTTTCAGCCCTTCCCACCTCCCTCGGTGGCCGTCATCCAGGCAGAGGCTGGTAATAGTTTAACATACCAGTGAAGACTGTCAATAAAGACCCGACTTTGTTTTTTGGGGGGGTGGGGAGAGGGGTATATTCCAGATGGACTGTACCCACGTTTAATTTCCTCTGCATTAGAGGAAGGGTGGCTGCTCTCTGTGGGGGGTCGCGCCCCTCACTGCGCGACCTGGTCCTTTCTCCCCGTTTAATAAGAAAAGTGCACCCGCGCCTGGGCGTAACGATTCTGTCTCACCTCCGGCCAACGATTTATTCAACCACCGGCATAGTTTCTGACTTAAAGGGCGAGGAAGAGGGCACCTGGTTTCTCCCGCGCCTGGCGAGGGGTAGGTGGGCCATTCCAGCCTTCCGAATACGCTGACCGAGCCCCTCCTCCTGTGTTGACCACTTAAGAACCCAAATTGAGTTGTAATTAATTTCCTCTTCTCCGTCATAAATTGTTTCATCCTCTTCTTGTCTCCCCCATCCCCATCTCACCCCCCAGGACACACACACTAAATCTCCCCTCCCCCGAGACGTCTCAATTTCTTTCCTATCGATCCGAACTCCACTTTTCTTGTTTCCTGTTGCTAGAACCTCGGTCCCCTCCACCACCACTACCAATCCCCGCCCCCAACGGACCCTGCCCTGGTGGATTCTGCAGCTGGGTACCACGGATTCTGCCCACCCCAGGAGAAACGGAGGGAGCCTCATTACATTCTCTTTTGGCTGAAACGTTCCAAACATTTGAACAGGTGAGACAGCTGGCTGCCATCTTCTTTAAATCCCTCCTGGGAAGTTCGATTGTTGTGACCCAAATAATCACTCTCATTCATATTAATTGTTTGTGCCTGTGTTTTTCATTCTCCCTCTTACTACCTCCCCAGTAAACGAGATTCAGAAGATGTTTTATCCACATTTCTCTCTCCTTCCCACCCCCACCCCCAATATTTCCGTTCCCTCTATCAAGTCTTTCTTCCCGCCACAAGTGTATCACTGTCGCTCTGTATCTGTCTCGATTCTCCCATCTCTGTTCCAAAGTTGGCGGTAACTGACGACCTGTGGACTTTTAGCCGCTAACTGGGATCATGCGGCAAACAGGATTTACTAAGCCCGGAATCTAGCTGGCCTAGGACAGGACCCTGCACCGTGTCGGGCTCGCGCCCTTCCGCCCCGGCGGTGTCCCGCAGTGATGGCAGCGGGCACCTTCCTGCCTCCCACCTGGGTTGCCGCTTAGCCTTCTTTCCGCCACGGCAGGTTGCGCGGCGCTACTGTCCGCCCTGAAGGAAAAGGGCGACGGGCTGCCCAGCCTAGAGCTGTTGGGAGAAATCCGCCGTCTCCGCTGGAAACCGATATTAAGCCGTTGGGCCGGCACCGGCGCAGGACGTCGGGGGCTCGGCCAGTAGGTCCCGCAAGTCTCATCATTTAGCTAATCGAGTCGAAAAGTTTCTGTAAGGGCCAGACCCGGCATCAGATGGTAACACTGATTGAACAAGAGATTGGCACAATAGATCTCTAACCGAGGGGAAGCGTTGCTTTTCACGCTACGCGTCGTAATTAATGCTATGAATCAATTAATTTGACTTTTATTGTGTCGAAAGAAAAAAGCGCAACAAATGGAACTGGCGGCTAGGAGTTGTTCACCCCCACCCCTTTCCCCAGGGAGGTCCCAACGAGACACGGGGGAATGGACGGATCGGGCCAGGTCTTGGCCGAGGGAGGCTCAGAGGCAGTAAACAGCGGCGCCGAGGGAGTGCTGAGAGCCAGCCCTGGCGGGCCGAGGAATTGAAATTAGGCTCATTTGGAGGATGCTTCAAGAAGACTGTGGAGGGCATCCCCTGGAGCCGCTACCCTTCCGTGCGTACACACACACGTGCAACGCGTCTACGCGGGCCCAGCCTCCTAGGCTGTGGTGGGGCTCCTGCCGGCCCGCGCCTGCCTCTGGGGCTGGACAACCGAAGCTGAGCAAAGGGAATTTGTGGATTCAGTTTCTTTTCCGTGCCCCTCGGACGTTCTTTTTGTAATTATTGGGTTACTGAGACAGTTTCACCTGGGACCTCCGCTGCCGAGGGACAGCGGGCAGCCAGTTCGCCGCTGCAGTCGGTTTTGCGGGAAGCTGTCTAGAAGGTATCGTAAACGGTTCCGAACCTGCGGGCGACAAATTGGTGCAGCTGCGGGAATGAACTCTGATGCATTTTAGGGTCAAGTTCAACCGGGGTATCATTTAAACTCCACAGAAAAATCGTGGAGTTTCCTGGGCGTCTCAAGATGGAGGAATTGCCCTGGCTTCAACCAGGAACATCCTGCGAAGTGGGGGATCCAATGTGCTAGTGTTTTATCCGGGAAATTATCTAATGAAAATTGAAGTCAATCTGTGTGTCGCTCTGCCTGTAAGTGAAGCAAGTTTACGTGTGTGTCTAGGCTAAGGAATGAGAGAGGTGGTAGGTGAGAGAGGCACAGACAGGGAATCGTAAGTACTACTGTCCTCCAGGAAATACATCAGTTTCTTAGTATCCTCTGTAAATACTGAATTTCACTGTTTCTTCTCAGACTATATCCCTTTGTGCTCCTTCTTCTGGTAAGGCCTGCACTCCCTTCTCAGGCCTCAGTGGCCAAACTGGGCTTGGGTTCCAGGAGCCCTTAACACCCGGCAGGCACTCGCGGCTCGCAAGGAGGCTGCCTAAAAATGCAGGAGGGAAAAAGCAGCGCATCGCGGCTTCACCAGGTCAGGAGCACTATTCCGAAGTGCGCGGTCCACGCGCCTCAGCAATGTCACCCATCCGGGGTCGGTTTGCGCCCCCACCCTCCATCCCAGTTAAATGCCGATAGTCTTTCCTACCATCACTGACTTTCCTCGCCAAAGAAACTCGGTGTGCACTGGCCATATCCTCGCCTCCTCCTCCACCTCCTCTGCTGCCGATCTCTGAGGAACTAAAATCTTGGAGTGTTTGTCTGTACCCTAAGGGGAAAGAATCCACGTTAGCCGCAAGGAGAGTCTAGGCCGCCAAGCTCGCTCCCAGGAGGCTGGGCCCAGAGAAGTCACACCGCCCGCTCCCCCTAAGGTCAGCCATCCCAAACAGGGCGCGGCGTCTAACCTAGAGGCCCGAAGCCTCTTCCCGTCCCCACGCGACTTACCCAGGCCGCTGCCAATGCCGGCTCCTTCCCCAGCGCCTCATTTCCGACTTTTTCACATGCTAAGTCGTTTAACAACTCCGAGCAGCTAGTTGCGGCTTTATTTATAGGTTCTCTGTTATTTTACGTCCTTTTTATTTCTCTCTGCAACTATTCTGATAGATTAATCAATAGCCATTTTCTGACCTTCGGAAACCCCAACTGATGCTGCCGTGGCCGAGCCGCGGGGGTGGGGGGTGGGGTGGGGTGGGGAATATATTATTACACACATATACATATAAACACGCCCACAGCGAGCCGGGAAACCAAAGACTGGACCCTGTGGTTTGACTTTAGCGGGAGGAGGAGCGCCTCCCCTCAGCAGGTGTCTCTGCCGACTAAGCACGGAGGCAGGAGGGGCTCTTTAGTCTAATTAGCAAGACAGAGCCGGGNGCGGGGGGGAGAAGGGAGAGGGGGCGGGGAGGTCAGGGAAGCAGAGCCGCGGATCCGGCGGGGGCTCCCGGGCCCACACCCTCCCTAGCTCACAGGCACCCACCCTCACTCACACCCACAGGCTCCCTCGACCCCCTCGCCGGGCTCCAGCCCAGGGTGGGGTCCCAGGGCGGTCCCAGGCTCCCTTGGGCCCCGCGGGATGCTGGCGCACGGTGCGGCGCGGAGTTGCGCGTCCCTTGTCCCTTTGTTGACAATTCTCTCGACCAACTTGAGTTTGGCCGGCTCCGCGGCGGCCCTGACGTCACGCACGGTCACGTGGCCCCGCCTCCCGTTGGATCTTTAAGTAGAAAGTAATCTATCAGGCCAGTCCTTAAAACGGGACTTTCGACTGCGGGGGCTTCAGCGTCCCTGACACCCCCCTCCCCCGGTTACCCCTGCCCGCGCCCTCCTGAGCTGCTCAGCGCCCCGCGTCCCGCGCCCGCCTGCACCGCTCCTGCTCCCCACGCCCGGGCCGGAGGCAGAGGAAGGCAGGCGAAGTGAGGGGGCGCGGCGTAGAGAAGCTGCCGGGCCCGGGCCGGGTCCGAGGCCGCTGCCAGGAGCAGCAGCGAGCGCCTAGTACCGAGCGCCAGGGACAGCTGGAGTTTGCGGAGCGCTGCCACGGGGGGCGGACGGCACAGCCCGAGTCGTGCGATGCCCGGCCGCCGACTGTGAGCCAAGCCGGGAGGGCCCCGGACCACCTACGCCCCCCTCCCCTCTCCCAAACCCCTGTCTTTCGGGGGCGCCCCAAACCCCTTTCCTGAGGTTGGCCACCCCTGAAGACGCCCATCGCGCGCCGCTCCTTCCCCGCCGCCGCCACCACCAACCCCGAGGAGGGATGACCCTCTCCGGTGGCGGCAGCGCCAGCGACATGTCCGGCCAGACGGTGCTGACGGCCGAGGACGTGGACATCGATGTGGTGGGCGAGGGCGACGACGCACTGGAAGAGAAAGACAGCGATGGGGGCTGCGACAGTCCCGCGGGGCCGCCCGAGCTGCGCCTGGACGAGGCGGACGAGGTGACGCCGGTGGCACCCCACCACGGGCAGCCTCAGCCGCCGCACCAGCAGCCCCTGGCACTGCCCAAAGAGGTGGCTGGAGCCGGGGCCGGGCCAGGGGGCGAGGCGGGAGCATCCGAGGCCGACGGCTGCAAGAGCGGCGCTGGCGGCGAGGAGGGCGGCGGGAGCGGTGGCGGGCCCGGCTCCGGCAGCGGTGCGGCGGGCGGCCTGGCCCCGAGCAAGCCCAAGAACAGCCTCGTGAAGCCGCCCTATTCGTACATCGCGCTCATCACCATGGCTATCCTGCAGAGCCCGCAGAAGAAGCTGACTCTGAGCGGCATCTGCGAGTTCATCAGCAACCGCTTCCCCTACTATCGGGAGAAGTTCCCCGCCTGGCAGAACAGCATCCGCCACAACCTCTCGCTCAACGACTGCTTCGTCAAGATCCCCCGTGAACCGGGCAACCCGGGCAAGGGCAACTACTGGACCCTGGACCCTCAGTCCGAGGACATGTTCGACAACGGCAGCTTCCTGCGGCGCCGGAAACGCTTCAAGCGCCACCAGCAGGAGCACCTGCGTGAGCAGACGGCGCTCATGATGCAGAGCTTCGGCGCCTACAGCCTGGCGGCGGCGGCTGGCGCCGCGGGGCCCTACGGCCGCCCCTACGGCCTGCACCCTGCGGCCGCGGCCGGCGCTTACTCGCACCCGGCGGCCGCGGCAGCTGCGGCGGCGGCCGCGGCGCTCCAGTACCCGTACGCGCTGCCGCCCGTGGCCCCCGTGCTGCCGCCCGCCGTGCCGCTGCTGCCCTCGGGTGAGCTGGGCCGCAAAGCGGCCGCCTTCGGCTCGCAACTTGGCCCGGGCCTGCAGTTGCAGCTCAACAGCTTGGGAGCCGCCGCGGCCGCCGCAGGCACGGCGGGCGCCGCGGGCACCACGGCGTCGCTCATCAAGTCCGAGCCGAGCGCGCGACCGTCGTTCAGCATCGAGAATATCATCGGAGGGGGCCCCGCGGCTCCCGGGGGCTCGGCCGCGGGCGCTGGGGGCGCCGGGGTAACTGGGGGCACCGCGGGTAGCGGAGGCGGTGGTGCCGCGCAGTCCTTCCTGCGGCCGCCCGGGACCGTGCAGTCGGCAGCGCTCATGGCCACGCACCAGCCTCTTTCACTGAGTCGGACGACGGCGACCATCGCGCCGATTCTGAGCGTACCGCTCTCTGGACAGTTTCTGCAACCTGCAGCCTCGGCCGCCGCTGCTGCCGCCGCCGCTGCTCAGGCCAAGTGGCCCGCTCAATAGGGACGCGCCGGTGGTCGGGATGCGGGGCCTGGCAGCGGCCTGGAGAGTCGGCTGCAATTTGCAAGCTGCGCGCCCCGCCCCGCTCCTGACCCCCCTGCCCAATCCTGGACTCTGCTTCTCTTCTATTTCCTCCCCCACGACCCCTCAACACCGACCTTCGGCGGCCTCCACCCAGTCCTGCACACCTAGGCTGTCGGAGCAAACTCGCACCGCTCGCCCGCGGGGAGTATCTTTCCGTACAGGTAAAACCGAAAACCGATTTTTCCAAAACTGTACCCGGACGGCGCCTGCTCTCAGTACCTGGGGGATGAGAGGGAAATTCTTTGTACATATTTGTATAAAAATTACTGACTTTCCTTTTGGGGTTTTTATTTTTTTAAGAAAAATTCAGTAGATTTAGAGTTCTGAACTTTCATTTTTTCTGAAGGTTCACTCTCCGCAGTTTTATGTGAGAAAAAATGTATAGAGACGTTGGGAGATTTTAAATATAAAATTTTCAGAAGACGAAAGTCATTCTATATAAAAGTCTGTTTATATATAATGAATATATATGGTATTCTAAATGTTATTCCATCGTGTTGTACACAACTTTGTAAATAAAATTTTTAAAGGCTCAGCTTAATGTTTCATTTAGGTGTCTGAGGTAAATGTCAAGATTTTAAAATAATATTTGCATTTTATTCTTCCCAGATGAGTTTCAAGGAGTGACCTTTTCAAACTTTGCTAATTCATAATTTGAGTGTAAGAAAAATTTAATTGGAAAAATATGCCTAATTTAAATTTACTAATATTTTCTTTTGGTTTTCACATAACATGGGTGTGTAGGTGGTGATTTTCTTCCTATCAATACATTACATCTAAATGACTAGATATTTCTGAAGATAAAGTAAGCTGCCATTTAAAAAACCAACCTAATTCTAAACTTCAGCACAAACATCAGACTTCATCTTTCACAATGGAAACTTTCCAAATGAAAGTCCTTAATCATTTCAATTAACCTTTCAAAAGAATGTTAATTCCAAACATTTCCCTCATCTTAGCATTTAAAGCCTTGATTTTTTTCAAACTACTTTCATCCCCTAAGTGGAAGTGGTAATAAACCCAGTTAACTTTTTAAATATATGTAATGGCATTTTAAATTTTGTAGTGAAATTGTATTAGCTATATGAACCTCATAGATGATACATAGTTGTTTGTTCTTTCATAATATTTTCAAATAAGATGCCTCTTTTCTGTGGCAATAATCAATGCACAACATAATTTTGATATCTGAAGGATTCCTGTAAATGTTTCCTTTCTTACCAACCCGCAGCTTTTTCAAAGGCCAAGAAATATCCTTTAACATCCTTTTAAAACAGATGCACTTCACTCCGTTTCTTAAACTTTAAAAAAATACCTTAGGCTAGTTTAGTATGAAATGCGAGATCACAAAGCAGGAATGGAGAAATGTCCTTGTGGATTATTTTTAATGTGCATTTCAGCTGTTGCAACCGTAAGTAGAAACGTAGAAATGAAACATCTAGATGCGGAAAGTCAGTTCCCATCACCACCAACACATCCTCAAATGACATCAATTCTAATTATTTCGTAATTAATTTAGCTGTTGCAATTACGTATGCGAAATTGCTTTTTAAAACTGGAGCGGGTAGCAGTACTGTCAGCTCGGCCCTATGCGGGTGCTTTTTGCAAAACACCGTCAGTCCCCAGCGCTGGCGTCCACCTCGCCTCCCTCGTCGCGGAGATGCCTCCCTGGTCGCGGAGATGGCTCCCGGCTGCTGACCCGAGCCTTATTTCTCTGCTGTCGGCGTGGGCTAGGGCGTCACTTTAAAAGACACTTTCTCGCAAATACCGAATCGGTCTTCCTGGTAAACAGTAAACATTATTGTGTCCTGAGTAAACATTCCTTCTGGATCAGAGTCCTAAAATAAAACAAGCTGCTGGGGGTGAGATCGTTTAACCTGATAAACAAGAACTTGGTAATCAACCGCCACGGAGAAGAGCTACAGTAACCTTCACGAAGAAGAGATTATGGACCACACAGTCTACGGGCGGGTCCCTTCTAATCTCTTTTTACAAGGAAAACTAAACGGATCTAAATTTGTTTGTATGTTGCAGCTATAAAAGTAACAAGTTGTTTCACAGTTGTGTCTGGCTAATCGGTTTTTACACAAACAGCAAATGGTACATGATTTGTGCAAACACATAGAGGTTATTTCTAAATTTAGCTTACACCCCTGGGAAAAGGGAAAGGCCGGGCTTCTTGAATTCACTTTTAGCCTCAAGAAGCTGCTGATCCAAGGCTTCTAAATGACATTGGATAACAGGAGCCTCATTCCATCCCTGATCCTTTGTTACTTATAAAATTACTCGCTCATATTTCCGCGCATAGCAGCAATACCGGCCGAGCCTGCGCCCGCGGCGTGACACTCGGCCACCAGCCGCCGCTTGAGATCCGCGGAGCATTTTTTCCCCCTGATATATTCGGCAATGGAGGGTAGAGGAGAGATCCGCCGGCACCTTTCCTTCCAGACACTTGCTAGCCTTGAACTAGAGCCTAAAGATGACCCTTTTCTTTATTTCTGGGCGGGTAGGAGACTCAGCCCCAGACCTCAAACCGACCAGCGACTCTTTAAAAGTCCAAGCAGATGTCAGGGATATAGGCCTGGCCATTCCCCCCTGAAAAGCTCTTTTTGGTTTAAGCTTGTTAGACCACGAAAGCTTAGAGGAGCAGAAGAAAATGCAAATATCATATATAATGAACACAAGTACTTGGGCTTCAAGGGAGGGCCTGAAACCCACGTTTTATATGAGCGAACGCGACCACCGGCGTCGAAAGGCTCTGAAAATCCCCTCTAACACTGAGATTTAAAGGCAACACGACTGATATCAGCTTTTTATTTCACTTAGGCAGATTTATTTGTAATAAAAAGAGGAAGCAGGGGTTTTGGGGCGGGGGTGGATTTTAGCTTTCGGCTACACACCAATTTAAACTGGTTTCCACTTCCTCTGGCGCTCATTTCTAAAAAGTCCATCCAGTTCCAAGGGCTGTGGTCCTTAGAACAACTCCTGGATGGAGTCCCTGAGGGGGTCCGGGTACTTAGTCACTGCTCCGGGAATGGAGGGTGAGTTCGGAAGTCCAGGGAAAAGCGAACCAAGGCTACAATATATGCACGCTCTTTTCAGGACTCTTGCTGCGATGGCGGACGTGGCCTGTAGGGGGCGACGAGCAGATGCAAAACTTCCCAGTTTTGTCTCCGAGGGTCCAGACCCAAACCTGAGAGACCTTCCCTTCCAGGCTCTGAGCACCCTGACCCTCTTACCCTGTTCATCCTCCCGGCCTGGGACACCCAGGTCGAATCTCAGAAAAGCTGTTTTTCTCGATCACTCACTCTCTTGAAAGGGACAGAGTCCCGAGGGGTATTTGCCCTAAAGATTGGGAAGCAATAAAGTTTAGTGATGAGGAAACAGACTTCGAAGCAATTAAGAGTTATATTTGAGGTTATTTATTTTGTACTGTTTATAGAAAGAGTCTTGGCAGTGAGAGGACCATGAAAGACTGATGTGTGTGTGTGTGTATGCGCGCGCTCGCGCGTGCGCATGCATGTTTTAACGCAGGTTCCTTGAAGAACTGTCCTGAAGAGACTATGATCTGAAAGGAATCCAGTTCCAGAGCCATGTCTATCAGACTCGACTCATGTCCGTGATGGTGGCAAGTTGCAGCATCATTAGTGAATAAACTCCTCTCTGAGAGAGAGGTGGATGGGAGGTTGGAAGGTCTCAGAGTGGCCAGGTGGTGTGTGTGTGTCTGTTTCATGGGAGGGAATGATAGGAAGCAGTGGAAAGAGAGAGGTCTTTCAGAGGGACATCCCAACTGGGACATAGGTATTTACTGACTGTGACCTTGGACAAACTGCTTGGTTCCTTTGAGTCTGTCCATTCCCTTGTCTCTACAACGAGAATGAGAGAATGATACTTGTAGCTTGGGCTTGCAGGATTAGGTGAGTTGGTGTCAGGGGGTGGAGGTGGGAGAGTGTTTTGTAAACTGTAAAGACCTAAGATTCCCTGGAGAAGGAAATGGCTACCCACTCCAGTATTATTACCTGGGAAATCCCATGAACATAGGAAGGGTTCCAACACCACTTAGGAACTAAACTACCAACCGACATAAAGACGAACAACTCTGTTACAAACACCTACAGTGTTTGATTGGGTTTTGAAGCACTAGATTTTAGGTGTAAAAGATGAGCTTTTCTAGTTCAGCCCTCCGCCCCCCCACCCCACCCCCCGCGCTGTCTGAAAGGATGGAGCAAAGAGAGGCTAGTCAGAATGGGCTTTTCAAAGGAGGGGGTCTCGATCCGGTCTAGAGTCCTTCGACCCCGCCCTGGGCTTGAAGACAAGGCCGAGATGCCCACCTGCTCTTAGTCCGCAGTCCCAGCTCTAGAGGCCTGACCTATTTCTTTCTGTTGAGTCGTCTACTTTGCTCTTTGCCCCTTTGCTTCCACTGTCCAAGGCAAATGGGGAAATCTGAGCCCTCCGCTGACAGACACCCATTAACGCAACGCGCAGCCTCAGGGCGAATTAAAGGTAACCAGATCTCAGACCCACGTGAAAGACCACCCTCCCTTTGCCTGCCTCCGACAGTTGGCAGAGATACACCCAGAGCCAACTTCTCTCTCTTAATCATCACCACCCCCTCCCCTTGCCCTCTTAGGAATGTTCTAGCCATTCTTTTGCTCCCTGCGGGCAACACCAGCCAAGAAGGGTGGGTACACAGAACAAAATTTGTAAAGAAATGTTGCAAAATCAGTGGAGGAGTCGTAGAAAACATTATCTTATTTTTATCTCTTGAGAGGGTGTCTTATATACGAATTTTTCAAAATAAGAAGGAAATTAGTCACTTCATTTCCTCGTTCTACAGATGATTTTATGCTTAAAGCACACAGCTCGGTCCTGTCAGTTGAGATGAGGAGGTGTTCATTCCCTTGTCTGAGTCCTCTGGGTCTAAATTTCAGAGGCATCTTTAGAAAAACAGGCCTAGAGAACACCCTCTTCTCTTTCCACGCATGCCCTGAAAGTTCTGTGCCTTTTCCAAGGTCACTGGGAAACCCAAGGATAACCCTTAGAAATGCTCAGCGGCGGAAAAATTGTTCTCTATCCTGGAAAGTCGCCCCACTTGAGGAAAGGAAAAAAGCGAACAGTGGCACAAAGACTGGGGGTGCGGGGAGGGGGGCAGAGAGAAAGAAAAAAAAGACAAACGCAGAGAAACAGTGGGCCGAGCTGAACTCAGTTCTGCAAAGGCCGAGACCTAGACTCGGTGCGGCCCCGCGCCGCCCCGCGCCGCCCCGGAGGCCCGCTGCGCCCAGACCGATCCGCGCCGCGCCGCGCCTCTTGCCCCGAGCCAGGCGGTTCTCCGGCGACTTCGATCTCCTGGCCTCGTGATTTGGGAAGGGAGGGACGAAGGCGGAAACTCCAGGCCCGAAGGTCAGAGGTCCAGGCACATCGCTCAGGTCCCCACGAGTTGGTCCCCACGGGTGTCCCCAGCCCCGCCCACCCCGGGTCCCCCTTGGCGCCAGCCACTAGGGCTTGGCCTGAGGGACTCCAGCTCCCCTGGACCGGAGGGGACGAGGGCGGGGGTTGGGGGGAGAGGAGAATTTGAATTGATTAGGGAGGAAACCCATCCGTAAAAAGACACCCGCTCCTGCGGCGCCCCACTGGCCCGCGCCTGGGAAGCTCGTGACGAGGACAAATCTCCGTGGCGTGAACCCGGGCGGCCGTAACGCCCCAGCCCAGGATCTCCGGGGAACCCGGGGTAGCTGTACTAGGTACAAGTTAGGACGCAATCCTAGGAGTCGTAAGGAGGATCGTGAGGAGTCGGGCAACAAGGCCAGGATCTTGGGACAAGAATGCCCCCTCGACCTGGGCCTGTTTGCCCGGCCGCCAACGCATGGCAAGAGGTCTCTTCGCCATCCGCGCCCCTCTGCTCCCGCTTCAGCGTACTGGGAGTTTGGGATGCTCCTTCGCGAGATCCAGCAACAGCACCTGAAGTGCACGCCTTATCGAAGAGGGGAGTTCTCTTCCGCCCTCCACTCTCTCTTCTCGGCAGATGGTGAGCGAGACTGTTTCCCCCAAAAGACCAAGAACACATTTTTGCCAGTTACACTTATCTGCAAGGGGCGCATGCAGAGGAACGCAGCGGACTAGCAACCCCAAACCTTAACTTTTCTGTTTGCTTTCAAGCTCCACCTGGGAGGTATCGCCTCCTCCAGGAAGCCTTCTTGAGCCTCCCAGCTCAGGTCAGTTGCGCCTTCTTGGAGTTCACGGTGCCAATTAACGAATCGTTGCCTACTTTGCCCTGTGATCTCGTTACTGTCTAATATTGCTGTGCACAAAGGGAACGATCAAAAGTATTTGTCTAATAAAAGACAAACTAGGACCATGGGAATGGGGATGAGGAATCTTGAAGGCTGTTAATTGATCGAATGAGGTTTTTCTCGAGATTGGGGGCGGTTTTCTTCCCATTGTTTCCTTCAGTCTCCCCCTCCCCTTTTTTTTCTATAATAAATGCTTTTATAAACACCATGTTAAAGGAATTTTTTAAAGTCCTTATTAGAGATTTAAAAAGTATGTCAATGTTCATAAAATAATTGGATTTTCTGCAATATTTTTTTCTGCCATTGTGAAATTAGTTGAAAACTTCTTGGCCTAGCCTAAAATATACCTACAGACAGTTCCACCTCCCTCCTAAAGGAAGAAAACTCCATTAGAGTACCTTGGGATTTTCAGTCCCTCTGCTTCAGTTCTTCCAGGAGAAGAGGATTCGCTGCCTCACAAAATATCCATTGCACATAAGGGCAGCTTTATTTTTTAGAGTGCCTTTCTTTTAAAGGGGCTTCCCTGGTGGCTCAGAGGTTAAAGCGTCTGCCCGCAATGCGGGAGACCTGGGTTCGATCCCTGGGTTCGATCCCTGGGTTCGATCCCTGGGTCGGGAAGTTCCCCTGGAGAAGGAAATGGCAACCCACTCCAGTATTCTTGCCTGGAGAATCCCAAGGACGGAGGAGCCTGGTGGGCTACAGTTCACGGGGTCGCAAAGAGTCGGACACGACTGGGTGACTTCCCTTCCTTCCTTCTTTGATAGACCTTTTATTTCCTTAGTAAAGTATAGAGAATTTGAGAGTCATTTGCTTAGATGTCAATACTAAAGATGTTATATTATCATGTGTTGGGTTTCTTTATCTTGAAGCACAAAGAATTCACCGTGGTTTGACCTCTGTGTTCATGGAGAAAACTGAAAAACAGCTAAAGCTTTGAGAAGGTGTTCTGTATTCAGTATACATGTTCCAGGACTGTATGGGATCTGTTCTGAGATCTATTTCAAGAGCTCAAGTTGTTTACCACCTCCCCCAGGGGTGAGTTCAGATTATACTGGTGGTAAAAGTTTTGTTGGATGGTTGTTAGAATATTAGTGGGGTTTGTTAGTTTTTTAACCAGAAAAAAACTAGTTTTAAAAAGTTGAATTATTTAATTTCTCTTTCATTGCTGTGAACATTGGCGTAAATGTTAATCTCTTAACTGTCAGTTATCCAACCCATTTACCACATGAAACTAGGAACTTAGATGGCTTCCCTGTATGTAGAATTTATACAGATTCTACTATTTAATATAGAGAAGAAGAAAGAAAATCTTAGATTATTTGGCCATTGCCTTCCAATTGAGATCGAAATACTATGCTCTTTAGTGTTATACACTTAATGCATTTTTTTGGTTACTGATGTATACTTGATTTACTGATTTAGCCTTTATATAGCTCAGTTAGCTTCTTTCTTTGCCATTGTTACAGATTATACCAGTAAGCCATCTCTCAAATTCTACCATCTTGCAAATGTAAATGTTGGTTACAAGAACAAGGTGGTATCAAGATCAGCACAAATTAATCACAACCACTGTGAAACATCTGCTTTATTGATGGTACTTCAACAGCATCACCTTTCCACATATATCAGGAATTATGACTTTATGATAAAGTTGCTCTTGCTGCTGGAGGGAATCAAGTACAAGAGTTAATAGATTGGATTAAAAGACAAGAGTAATTCTTAGTCCTACCTAGGCCTGACATTGAACTTGGAAGTATCTGATGGACTCCATATTTGCCCACATAAAGACCACAATTTTTTAAATTATAGGATATTGGCTATATTCCCTGTTGTGTACAATATATCTTTGTAGTATATTTTATACATAATAGTTTATACTCAATCCTCTAATCCTGTATTGGCTCCTCCTTTCTCTCTCCCTACTAGTAACCACTAATTTTTTCTCTATGCCTGTGAGTCTGTTTCTGTTTTGTTATATTCGCTAGTTTGTTGTATTTTTTAGATTCTACATATAAGTGCCATCATACAGTAACTGTCTTCCTCTGTAAAGACCAGTATTGAAAATGTAGCTGAAAGAGAAGAGAGGAATTTAGTATTATAACTATCATTTTAATGATTCAGGCAACAGATCTTTCTGAGTAACTGTTTAAAAATTTAGAGATTTTTTTTCTTTAAACCTCAATTTCACTTTCGTCTTGATTTAAGGTATCTGTTACATCAAGATATCTGCTCTTCAGATCTCCAGTAGTTTGATGACTCCTTCATTCTGGTATTGGTAGTGTTTATGATAGTTCAGGGGAGGAGACTGGATCACCCGCCTCTATCACCGCCACCCATGGGGGTCATGTGAATAAAGTGAGGAAGCCCCACAGGAAACTGAACAAATCTGCTCTTTACTTTGGGAAAAGAAAGAAAGACAGTGCTAAATTGTGTCTGACTCTTGCGATCCCATGAACTGCAGCCTGCCAGGCTCCTCTATCCATGGGATTCTCTGAGCAAGAATACTGGAGTGGGTTGCCATTTCCTTCTCCAGGGGAACTTCCCAGCCCAGGAATTGAACCCAAGTCTCCCACATTGCAGGCAGATGCTTTACCAACTGAGATATGTTGGGAGCCATCATTCTAGTACAGAATATATATATATATACATATATATATAATGTGTATACATATACTATATATATATATAAAATAAAGTAGCCCACTACATATGTGTGTATATGTGTATGTATATGTACACACATATGTAGTGGGTTACTTAAAAAAGTATTTTTTTCCACTCCTCACTATATGCGGGATCTTGATTCCCTGACTAAGCAAATGCCCCTTGTGTGGAGTGTGGAATCTTAACCACTGGACTACCAGGACAGTCTTAATGGGTTACATTCATTTATCTGTTACTTTAAATATCCTTTTATGAATGAGATGAAGTGTGAGAAAAAACCTTTATTAAATTATAAGAGCTAAAAAGTTACTGTGTAAGAGATAGCTGTACTGTATTTTCAAAATTGATTCCCTTTCTAGGGAGGGTTTGAGATGCAGAATGATGTCTAGAAAGAGCATGGATTTGGATCTGTTTCCTACGGTCAATCAAATTCTGGGCCTGTCATTTCCAAACTGTGACTTTGATCAAAGGTATTTGGGTTCTCTGAATCTCAATTTTTTTATCTATGAAATGGGAATGGAACCACAATATGAAGATTTACTATGATAATGCGTTTGGAGTGCTCAGTAATGGTGGCTATTATTACTTTGCAGTTTTTGCTGATTTAATAGCAGTCATATTTTCATGAAGCTACCTTTTGTTTCCCTCTGATATTATATAACCATAGTTGTCACATTTCATATTTTAAAGTTATATTGACGATACCACTGTCCCTTCCATCTGTTTGAACTAGGTATCATTTTTGTGTTCTCACAACCTAACAAATGTGAAACAATTTACTCTGTAGTGCTACTTGGTAAATCACTTTTTCACTTTCAGAGTATTTTTCAGTCTTGTCGATGAGAGGTTTTGACAATAGTCATTAAAGACATGATAGCACTTTCACAAGAACAAGGACATGTGCCTTATGTCTTTCCTCATCTCTGGATCTAGGTGGACTAATTTTAACATTTTTCTAGGTCTACACTAAGATTATACTAAAAGTTACTCCCTGCCTGCATTGTATCTGACTGGGGAAATGCCTAATTTTGAGCTTATAAAGACTACCTCAGTTATATTATCTGGTTAATGGGAGGATGTGATGTTGTACAGTTAAAGAAAATTGGGACAGAAGTCAGCTGATAGGGTTTTGCAGCCTGATGATTTTGGCTAAGTTACTTGAAGCCCGCTAAGTTATTTGAAGCTGTAAACCTCAAACTACGATAGTCTACTGGGGATGGTCTGTGTCTATTTAGCTTGAATTAAACCCAACATTACTTTTTATGAAAGTGTCTTCCCCGGTGGCTCAGTGGTAAACAATCCACCTGCCGGTGCAGGAGACATGGGTTTGATCCCTGGTCTGGGAAGAGTCTACGTGCAGCAGACTCTACAGCAGACGTGTGCCCCAACTATTGGGCCTGTGCCCTGGAGCCTGGGAGCTGCAACTGCTGAAGCCCGCAAGCCGTGACTACTAAAGCCCGTGCTCCCTGAAGCCCAGGTTCTGCAACAAGAGAAGTGACTGCCATGAGCAGCTGGTACACTACAGCGACGCTGAGTAGTTCCCGCTTAGTGCAACTCGAGAAAGCCCACACAGCAAAGAAGACCCGCCACAGCCAAAAATAAATAAGTGACCTAATAAATCATTTTTTTAAAGTACGAGAGAGAAAAAAAAAGACAGAGAATGGAAAGCCATTTAAATGTAAAGCTATCGTGAATTCCGTTCAGTGGGCATGGGACAGAGGGAAATGAAGCAAGGATGGCATGAAGTTGCTAGTTCTGGTTAGTCTCTATTCACTTATGCATTTTACAATGTAAGCATCTTGCTTCAGAAAATCATATATCTTGATGGTTAAATGTACTGCCCTTATATTTTTGTATAGCATGGACCCTAAATGCAAAACAGTTCTTTCATCTGGAGTTCAACCAAAGAGGTATCAACCTGTTCCAATGGTGGAACTGCTGATAATTAGATTCAGAAAGTGATGGTATGCTTGTATATTGTAAGGGCGAATATAAGGGATTTTGTGACTTATTTTTATTATATTTGATTTTGTTTTTACCTTACATGTTACTTTAAAATCTAGTTTCTGCACAAAATGCAATTTCCACTATAATATCTGCCTTACCAGAGCTGTTCTTGGAATCAAATGAGATAATATATGTTAAAGTGCTTTGCAAAATACACAGTGCTATAAAATGTTTCTGTCCTCTGGACAAGACTTGGCCAGAAATCCATTTAAAAGGTTTTATTCTGTGTTTTCACACAGAAAGTGAATTGTGATTGAGCACAGAACGGTAAGCACAATAATAATAATAAGGATAGGAGCTAAGAAGATAAATTGACTACATAGTACCTGCCAGGAAATGTGTTTCATGCTTCAAGCAGATTATCTCAATTAGAGAGTGCTTTGGGACGAGTTTTTCCTCTTAGGTTTCTATCCTTCCAGGCTCTCTTAGTTCAGTTCAGTTCAGTCGCTCAGTCGTGTCCGACTCTTTGCGACCCCATGAATTGCAGCACGCCAGGCCTCCTTATCCATCATCATCTCCCGGAGTTCACTCATACTCACATCCATCGAGTCCGTGATGCCATCCAGCCATCTCATCCTCGGTCGTCCCTTTCTCCTCCTGCCCCCAATCCCTCCCAGCATCAGAGTCTTTTCCAATGAGTCAACTCTTCGCATGAGGTGGCCAAAGTACTGGAGTTTCAGCTTTAGCATCATTCCTTCCAAAGAAATCCCAGGGTTGATCTCCTTCAGAATGGACTGGTTGGATCTCCTTGCAGTCCAAGGGACTCTCAAGAGTCTTCTCCAACACCACAGTTCAAAAGCATCGATTCTTCGGCGCTCAGCTTTCTTCACAGTCCAACTCTCACATCCATACATGACCACAGGAAAAACCATAGCCTTGACTAGGCGGACCTTAGTCGGCAAAGTAATGTCTCTGCTTTTGAATATACTATCCAGGTTGGTCATAACTTTTCTTCCAAGGAGTAAGCGTCTTTTAATTTCATGGCTGCAGTCACCATCTGCAGTGATTTTAAGACACTCCAAATTCAAATATTATGTACACTTTCTGGGACGCCTCCGCATTACTTGTGTGTGTTTCCCCTTCGTATATTGCTGAATTTAATAACTGAGAAGTGCTAGGTGAGAAAAATACATATTTCCTAACTCAATGTGTTTCCATGTGAAGGAATTTTGCTGGAGGACATGTGAGCCTTTCTCTGTTATTCCTCTCATGAGGGAGGAGGATGACATCTAAATGGTGAGTTTAGAAAAAAGGACCAGGCATTTGTGGACCAGCCACTCCTGCACATTTTGGACTTGACTGCTCACAGAGAGGATAAATTCTGTCTTTCACTGTCTTCCATGCCATGACCTTAGCAGAACATGCGCTGTACTTGTTGAGGTCTGCATCTGTTTAATGCTGCGTATGATTGGGTAGGTAAGTCTGACTAGTTCCAAAACTATAAGCAAGTTCACCTGGTTGCATGTCATTTTTAAAAAACAATTATTTATTTATTTATTGGCTGTGGTGGGTCTTTGTTGCTGTGCGAGGGCTTTCTCTAGTTGCAGAGGGCGGGAGCTGCTCTTCATTGATGTACATGGGCTTCTCACTGCAGTGGCTTTGCTTGTTGCAGAGCACAGGTTCTAGGCATGTGGGCTTCAGCTGTTGCAGTGCATAGGCTCAGTAGCTGGTGTGCACAGGCTTAGTTGCCCCACAGCATGTGGGATCTTCCTGGACCAAGGACCGAACCCGTGTCCCCTGCATTGCAAGGCAGATTCCTAATCACTGGACCAACAGGGAAGGCCCTGGTTGCACATCATTTAATGTAGCTTTCATTAGAAATAAAACTAATACTTAACTCTGATACCTGTGTCTACTTCTTAACTGTTTCTAAATCTAGGTGGGTAGGGAAGAGAAGAGTTATGAATTAGCTACTTAAAACCCTAACAGTATAAGGGAGTGAGTGGTTAAGAGCACTGGTGTGGAAAGGAGATTGCCTGATTTCAAATTCTAGCTGCGTTACTTTTCAGCTGTGTTACCTTGTGCAGGTTACTTAAACTCTCTGTCTTAGTTACCTTATTTGTGAATCGGGGACAATAATAGTGACTACCCTCATAAAGTTGATGAGAGGATTAAATAAGTTAATACAGGTAAAGTGTTTAGAATAGTTCTTGGTATACAATCTGCTGCTGCTGCTGAGTCATTTCAGTTGTGTCCGACACTGTGTGACTCCATAGACGGCAGCCCATCAGGCGCCCCCGTCCCTGAGATTCTCCAGGCAAGAACACTGGAGTGGGTTGCCTTTTCCTTCTCCAGTGCATGAAAGTGAAAAGTGAAAGCGAAGTTGCTCAGTTGTGTCCGACTCTTCGTGACCCCAGGACTGCAGCCTACCAGGATCCTCTGTCCAGGGGATTTTCCAAGCAAGAGTACTGGAGTGGGGTGCCATCGCCTTCTCCGTGGTATACAGTAAGCATGCACAAATGTTACCTTTTCTTATTATTAATACTAATAACCCAAAGATACAATCTGAATATTTGCAAATAATTTGCATTCAGCTTCTAACTTCTCTCCTTAAAAGATGTTGATTTACTGATTGTCATCACAGGGGCTTTCTCCTGGTTAATTCTCTGTGCTAAACATAGTAATTTAGTCTTTCTTCTCTACTTGTCACAATCGGTAGAAATGGGATTCACAGTGACATTCCTTAGGGGCACTTTAAAAAATTTTTATTTATTTATTTGGCTGTGTCGGGTCTTAGTTGCAGCACTCAGGATCTTCATTATGTCATGCAGATCTTTCTTTGTGGCTTGTGTACTCTATCTAGTTGAGGTTCACAAGCTTGGTTTCTCTGTGGCAGGTGAAATCTTAGTTCCACAATCAGGGATCAAACCCGCATTCCCTGCACTGCAAGGCAGATTCTTAATCACTAGACCACCAGGAATGTCCCAGGGACACTTTTAGACTTCTTTCATGAAATCTTCATGCTAGTCTGCTGTGCTCACTCTTATTTCAGAATCACTTTGCTAATTCTATGTAATTTAGCAATGAAATATATGCTGTCATATGTAATGGGGTGCTAGATAGAGTAGAAATTAAAAAAAAAATACCTGAATTGCTGTTCTTAGGATACAAATATGCTGCAGTTATATTTGGGGAAATGTTCAACATTTTGTCATGGAAAATTTCAAACATACAGAAAAGTTGAAAGACTTTTTGCAATAGACACCTGTATACTCATCTTAGCAGTAACATTTTCGTACACTCGCTCTATCATGTAATTGATCCAGTCATTCATCCTTGATCCAGCCATCATTCCATCTTACTTTTCTGAGACATTTCAAAGTAGCGTGTTGCAGTAATATTCTGAAATGCTAACCTTTGACTCGTTCCTTGAAATGTCCTATAATTCCTCAATTTCCTCTCAGAGGCAGAAGTTGTGTAGCTTAGAGAATGGATCTGAAGCCTGACTGCTTGAGATCCAGTTCTGCCACTTACTAGTCATGTGACTGTGTAACCTTACTGTTATTTAGTGTCTTCATCTGGAACAAGAGACTGATAATAGTACCTACCTCTTGAAGTTGCTGTGAGAATACATGTCAAGTGCTTACAACAGTGCTTGGCCAGCAAACACTTGCAGAGTACCATCTCATGTTAGACAGTGTATGTGTTTAATTCTCTTTCATTTTGTAACACCTAAACCCCATGAGGGTAGTACCATTATTATTAAATATATTGCATATTAGCTATTGGGCTTCCCAGGTGGTGCTAGTGGTAAAGATCCCACCTGCCAATGCAGGAGACAAGGGATGCAGGTTCGATCCCTGGGTAGGGAAGATCCCCTGGAGGAGGGCATGGCAAGCCCACTCCAGTATTCTTGCCTGGAGAATCCCATGGACAGAGGAGCCTGGCGGGCTATGGTCCATAGGGTCGCAAAGAGTCGAACACAACTGAAGCGACTTAATCTAGACTAGCCTAGCCTATGTTGCTGCTGCTGCTGCTGTAGCTGTTATTATTTGTTACAGCAGAAATTCAGAGGGAAAAAGTGTCTGCTTAGTTTTGAGTTTTAAAACAGACATTTTGAAGCTGATAGCAAAAAGGAATAAAGGTTTTTAGAAAGAAACTGAGTTCTTTGTCAAACACCGAAAACTGCATCATTAACAATTGATTTCGAAACAACAGATAAAGACTTGCAGCTGGCCAAATTGTATAAACTTTCTTAGCCTTGGAGAGGAGAGAGGAGCAGAAACCAGAGAGAAGCTAATGAAGGTAAATGGGACCTTCCCCAAGTCAGGCTGATTCCCAGAGCTGGGATAAATGTCCCTGTGGATGAACTTGGGAATTTGATAGCAGAGAATTTTGCTTCCTGCTAATATTTTTTGGACTCTAATGATGTAATCTTTTTTTAAAATCCCATCCATCTCTTCAGCTCAGACTAGGACATTATCCACTGCCTTAGAAAAAGGAAACCATAAGAAACAAAATGTTAAATATTTAGCTTTTGAGCACCAAATCCCAAAGACATGGCAAAACAAAAACATGTTTCGATGAGCACAGTTGTTTCTGATTCTAGAGGAGATGCAAGTTTTCTGGACTAGAAGAGAACTTAAGGGGCTGCTGCGTTTGCCAAGCAATCAAGAATCTGCCTTCAATGCAGGAGAAGAGAACTCAAGGACAGGCCCACACAGACAGGGAAAAGTTGGTCATGCTAGTTGGGGGTGGTCTTCTGTTTCCAATTATACTTGATATTTACCAAAAAAATTTAAGTGTTGTTAGGGTATATATATATATATATATATATATATATATATATATATGTTACACTCGTCATGACACCCTCTTCCAACAACACAAAAGAAGGCTCTACACATGGACATCACCAGATGGTCAACACTGAAATCAGATTGATTATATTCTTGGAAGCCAAATATGGAGAAGCTCTATACAGTCAGCAAAAAAAGACCGGGAGCTGACTGTGGCTCAGATCATGAACTCCTTATTGCCAAATTCAGACTTAAATTGAAGAAAGTAGGGAAAACCAATAGACCATTCAGATATGACCTAAATCAAATCCCTTCTGATCATACAGTGGAAGTGA
>SJYX01018358.1:72917-100725 GCA_006410675.1 Oreotragus oreotragus
CGTGTGTGTATATATGTGTGTATGTCTGTGTGTTTGTGTAACCAAATCACTGCTGTAAACCTGAAACTAACACAATATTGTAAATCAACTATACTTCAATAAAAAAACAAGTACCAATGCTATTTGTAATGAATTCATAGGATTTTAAGAATTTGGTGGAAATTTGGAGATTAGTATAAAGCCATCTGATTGTATAAATAAGGAAACTGAAGTCAGAAAGGGAAAGTGTTTGGGATTAAGATGACATGGTAACAGAATCAGGCACCAGCTCTTCTGCCTCCCAGTCTTGTACTCTTAATTCCACAATAGGATTTCCTTTTGCAAATAAAGCTTATTAATGATCTTTGATCTAGAGAACCTGACAACATAGCCCTATTGCTCTTAAGAACTTTAAAGGTTATAGCTCAAGCAGGCAAAGGAAAGACTAGAAAAAGAATCCAAGCAATTCTGAGAAAAGTAAAATGGGAGTTTGATGGATAAGGAAATGGCAGCTCACTCCAGTATTCTTGCCTGGGAAATCCCATGGACAGAGGAGCCTGGCAGGCTACAGTCCGTGGGGTTGCAAAGGGTCGAACACGACTGAGCGACTAACACTAATGGATTTTCCAGCTCCAAGTCACTCTTTGGGGAACTGCCTCATTTTGTACTGCTTTGTGTAAAAGATAAAGACTATTGTCTAAAACAAAAAAAAAGGGAATTTGAATTATCCGGGTTATCTACTGTCAGTACTTCATTCTTTTTTTTTTTTTTTTAAGGAAACACAGTCTAGTGTAGCTGTAGAATAAATGAATTACCAAGTCATAAAATATTTGGTTACAATTGCCGTATAAAATGAGTCTAGCTGATTTTTCGTTTTGGGATATTTTTCTTTTCCATTCTGGGATATTTTTAAAAACTAGTGTAAAGTATATTCAAGTTATTCTTGTTCGTCCCACTGGGAAATTAGAAGTTTGCTAATAGGTCTTTGTCTTTTGATTAATGTAAACTTGTTTATTAATTGGTTGGTTAATAAATTTTTTAATTAATTCAGCAAATGTTTATTGTGAACCCACCAATTCAGAATATTGTGCTGAAAATTGAGAGTAGAATTTACTCTTTTAAGAAGCTTAACATCTTTTTGCAGGCAAACATGTATATAACTAACTACAACACAAAGAGAAATGAATTAGATGCTGTAAGGGAGATATTAGCAAAGTAGAATAAGAATATAGAAGAACAATTGTAGTCATTCCAGCTGGGCAGAGTGGGAAAGGCTAAATCATTTGTGGCAGAAAGGAAGAAGAACCAGAAGAAATTTTTTCTACATATAAAGTGGTTAACAGATTTTCTTTACAGAAAGTTAAAGTTGGGGAATTTAAAAGGCTTAAATGCTTAAGATGCATGTCTGCGGTATTGGGAACCCTTGGAACAGATAGTAACTTTTTCCCTAAAATGGGATCTTTTGGGTACATAAAGTTCTGAATGGAAGAATCCCTGTAATTGCCATCATGTATGGATATCTGGATTAGATGGAGACTACTGATCAATTTAAAACAAAGTTCTGGTGTGCCAAGGAAGCAAAAGCAGGTGAGTAGCCTTTCTAACAGAATTCTCCATTAACAGAGACTTACTTCTTTGGGGGTTTGCTAACACAGTACAATGATTATATACTCTGATGAAAGAGAGGAAGACATAGGGAGATAATTTCTTAATTCATGTAAGTATCTTTATTTTCATATTAAAATTTATCTCATGTTCATTCATTGCCATTTTCTTTTGTGTTCAAAGATCACCTAAATGAAAAGGTAAGCAGACAGGCAGAACTTCCTTGAAGGACAACAAGAGAAAAATGCTCCAGTTGGCTCAAGTTGGCCCAAGTTGCAGTAATAATGAATGGTAAAATATTTCTGTTCATCAGAAGCCTATAAACTACTTTCAGAGCCCTGAACCCCTGAGAACAAGTTGAGCTGATGTGAGGATGGACTTCTAACCAGTTACTGTTGCTTTTTTGGTTTAAATAAGACTTGAACTCATTTTATATGTGCCTGTGTTATTCCTCAACATCTGGTTACCTTATGATATGCAGCTGCTAATGGAGCACAGGATGTATATCATTGAATAAATAAGAACGCTATTTTTCTTGAGAGACAACACATATTCTTGGGACTTTTATTGAGTTACGTTTTACTAGTCTTTAAAAATTTAGAGTTATGTACTTAAAAGATACAGAGCATAGGTATTACATCCACAGAAAGTATTTTAGTCAGTGAATGTTCAATGTAGCAGGTAGAGATGAACTTAGCACGTCTTCTAGACCGAACTGGGAACAGACTCTTCAGCCATAAAATGCACTTAACAGTCTATTTAATAGTGGTGAGGTCCTTGAAAATGCAATATCCATGCTAATCTCGCCTTTTTCTAAATCACAGATGAAAAATAGGTCAGTTAGGTAGAGCCTTCTCTTTCTCTTGAAAGTGTGACATTTAATCTATTGAAACAACTACCAAAACTTTATTAATTCAATGTAAAATAAGCGTGCTGAGAAAGTAGAGAACTTTATTAAGAGCACAAGGTTTTCCAAAATTTGATCTGGGTGTCTTAGGTTTTAGGACTCAATGAAATGTCTACTTGGTGGATTTGATCAAATCAGTAACACCAAGGAGGGACCAGAAAAAAGGCAACCCAGAATGTAATTAAATCTCACACTGTGAAATGGCTTAAAGGAACTAAGTGTTTTACAGAAAGTAAGAGGCAAAAACTAGAAAAGGAGTCTCCAGAGGAAGACTTGCCACTTCTCTGATGCCTCTGGGGAACATTCATTTGGGAAGAGAAGTATACAGCTTCCAGCAGAGAACAAACCAAGTAGTCAATTGGGGCTTAAAGTAACTAGATACCAGCCGTGGTGCATTTCCTTTAAACCACAATGTTCTGTAGAATTCTATGGAGAGGAAAATGCAGGGTATCTGATTAATCGTAATTGCATTTCACTGGGGTCTATTTTGAAGAATAACTGTTCACACTTTTCTTTTCGAGCCCCCCGCGTATTTATTTAAATAGGATTTAGTACTCTCTGGCCCCACCCTCATAATCAGCTCAAATGTGTACTTAGGGTAATACCATAGTTCCACTCCTTTCCAAGAACTATTATAAACAACAGGAGTTCCAGTATTTGAAAAGTAAACACAATAATACTCCAATATAGCTTTGGATAGGGGTTTGGGGAAAATCTTGTTCCTGTTTTTTGTTTGTTTTTAATTTTTCCTTGTCATATATTCTTGGGTGGCAGATATAGCTGTCAGTGGAAGGGAGAGGATGTTTTCCTTTTGCTAGCCCTCTTCTCCAGATCCTGAAAGAAATCATGGAGGAGGAAGGGCACCTAGAGGTTATGAACTGACTACTGTGGATTTAATAACAGTTTAGTTCTGTTCAGCTCAGCTCTTATTCCAGAAAACTAACTCCATCAATTATAGAAAATAACTTTTTATAGATAGTTTTTTCCAAACCTATCTTCAGTGCATATCCAGGAAGGATTATTTTCCTTCACACCATCAAAGCACCTACGTTCTTGCCTTCATTTTATGAGAATCATTCAGGTGATATGTAGTAGCTACTATTATTGGGCACATGTGGTATCTCATTTAGATTTATAAATCCATGTTCCTAGAGGCAGAGTGTTACTATTGACAATATCTGCCATCTCCCTTCTCATTAAAACCAAACCCCAAACCCACTGTAAAATAAAATGGTGATAAAAAATCACACCCTACATATTTTGTATCCCGCCCCTCTTCTCAGTACTGTTTTTTAGTTTGGCAATCTTTTTTAAAAATTGGTGAGCAAAAGCAGAAAACCAAGTAGGAAAGCAAAGGCTTTACTTTTTGAATTATCCTCTTTCTCTGGTATGGACTTCCATTCTTTACTATAAATTTACCTAAAATTCAGACTTTAAATCTTGATGTATTTACTGTAAAATTTACAAGTTAGAACCTACTGCCATCTTGATTTATATGATTTTAAAATGGAGTTCTTACCATTTCCCTCGGGAACACTTTTTGGTTTGAATAGTTCTTACTGGCAGGTTGCCTCCTTTATACTTAGCCCAAATTTTCATTTTCAAAGACTGTTTTAGACAAGTGCCATGATAGCTCTAGCCCATGGATCTGTGTACCACATAATAGAGTGTGACAATCCACTCAGTTGTGAAAGACACTGGTGATAAAGTAATAAAGTAGCATTTGTGTTATCCCATTGGCTTTACAAATCTACTTTAACATTGACCCATGGTGTTACTCATTATTGGAAACTATAGATGTTTATAATTCTTCAAAATATATTGGTCTAAGTTATATCATATATCACATATTTAAATTTAAATTCAAAGTCCTGGGCTGAGAGAGATGTAGATTTGTGACACTCCTTGGAGGTTTGGGGTCCATGAACCAATGAATACATTACTTTGCCACATTAAAGATCTCTTTATATCTGTAATGATATAAGCAACATCCTATATTTTAATAACTTTTAAAAACAGAATTTAAAAAAATATTTTGCATTTATGAAGCTCAGATTTCCACACCAAATTATATCTGTGGACTGTTATATATTTACATTCCTTCTGTCTTTTTATATCTGGATATAAATAAAGATTATAAAAATGATGTTCTTAGGATTGTTCCTAGACTCTGTTACAATAACACTATTTTAACAAAGTGGCAGGAACATGTATTATTTTTTTATGGTCCAAATCGATGACATCATATGTATGATTATGTACATATATACTGTTGAAAAATCTGTATTTATATGAAAATAATTCCAAGTGGCATCTGAAACTGTAAAAATAATGATTTATATTCTTCTGGGCTACATATAATATGGGTCTATAAACACCTTAAGGGCAGGTTATTTATTGAATAACTATTTGTTGAATAAATGAATATATCCTTCAGTTCAGTCACTCAGTAGTGTCCAACTCTTTGTGACCCCATGAAGTGCAGCACGCCAGGCCTCGCTGTCCATCACCAACTCCTGGAGTTCACTCAAACTCATGTCCAACGAGTCGGTGATGTCATCCAGCCATCTCATCCTCTGTCGTCCCCTTCTCCTCCTGCCCCAATCCCTCCCAGCATCAGAGTCTTTCCCAATGAGTCAATTTTTCACATGAGGTGGTCAAAGTATTGGAGTTTCAGCTTTAGCATCATTCCTTCCAAAGAAATCCCAGGGCTGATCTCCTTCAGAATGGACTGGTTGGATCTCCTTGAGAGTCCAAGGGACTCTCAAGAGTCTTCTCCAACACCACAGTTCAAAAGCATCAATTCTTCGGAGTACTCCTTTTCCTATTTGGAATCAGTCTGTTGTTCCATGTCCAGTTCTAACTGTTGCTTCCTGACCTGCAGATAGGTTTCTCAAGAGGCAGGTCAGGTGGTCTGGTATTCCCATCTCTTTCAGAGTCTTCCACAGTTTATTGTGATCCACAAAGTCAAAGGCTTTGGCATAGTCAATAAAGCAGAAATAGATGTTTTTCTGGAACTCTCTTGCTTTTTCAATGATCCAGTGGATGTTGGCAATTTGGTCTCTGGTTCCTCTGCCTTTTCTAAAACCAGCTTGAATATCTGGAAGTTCACAGTTCACGTATTGCTGAAGCCTGCCTGGCTTGGAGAATTTTGAGCATTACTTTACTAGCGTGAGATGAGTGCAATTGTGCAGTAGTTTGAGCATTCTTTGGCATTGGCTTTCTTTGGGACTGGGATGAAAACTGACCTTTTCCAATCCTGTGGCCACTGCTGAGTTGTCCACATTTGCTGGCATATTGAGTGCAGCACTTTCACAGCATCATCTTTCAGGATTTGAAAGAGCTCAACTGGAATTCCATCACCTCCACTAGCTTTGTTCGTAGTGATGTTTTCTAAGGCCCACTTGACTTCACATTCCAGGATGTCTGGCTCTAGGTGAGTGATCACACCATCGTGATTACCTGGGTTGTGAGGCTCTTTTTTGTACAGTTCTCCTGTGTATTCTTGCTACCTCTTCTTAATATCGTCTACTTCTGTTAGGTCCATACCATTTCTGTCCTTTGTCCGTATATCCATAAGTAATTATAAATGAACTTGACTAGATTAATTTAACCAATTAAATAATTTAAATAATTCTAATTCACAATAGATAATACAGTTTTAGGGTGATTCCACTTTGGTCCTGTTCACATAGGGGGCTAGTTTCTGACGTTCCCAAAGCAGTTCATTTAATCTGTAAGGCTATTTGGTGTGTGTGTAAAGAGAGAGAGGGAAGGGAAAGGACAGGAAGGAGGAGAAGAGGGACAAGAAAGATAAGTTAAATACTCTATAAAGAGAATCTTTCCTTTTTGGGTTCTCGCTGGAATAATTTATATAACAAAGGCAGAATAACTACTTAATTCTTTTTATTTACCAGTTTGCAAAATAATGAGTGGTTTGCTAGCTTCCTCCATTGGTGACCTTTTCCTTTTTTAAAGTATCTTTGCAAGTTCCAGGACAATAAGTCAGACAATTCACGTTTGACATGTTTCTATCTTTTGTAGTTACTATGCTTACTAATGCTCCGTGTGTCCTATCTGTGGCCCATAGGAGTCTCTTCAGGGTGGCTTTGGAGTCTTTCTGACATTGACTCTAGTAGTGTTTGACAATTTCCTTGATATCTGATAGAACAAAATGTTCCAGATTTATTTTTATATATTTATTTTCCAAACCTGAAATTAGCTACCCATCTTGTGATCTCCCATTCCTTTTTAGTAGAAATGGTGTTTCAAGACTACAATCTGTATACTAAAGATGCTCATTTTTATTGAACTGGTATTTGTTTTTAGCCCTTTCAGAACTTTCAGTTCTTTCATACTTTAGTTAGGAAAGACTAAAGACTTTTCAGTTCAGATCAGTTCAGTTGCTCAGTCACGTCCAACTCTTTGCGACCCCATGAATCTTAGTACGCCAGGCCTCCCTGTCCATCACCAACTCCCGGGGTTCACTCAAACTCACATCCATCAAGTCAGTGATGCCATCCAGCAATCTCATCCTCTGTCATCCCCTTCTCCTCCTGCCCCGAATCCTTCCCAGCTTCAGAGTCTTTCTCCAATGAGTCAACTCTTCACATGAGGTGGCCAAAGTATTGGAGTTTCAGCCTTAACATCATTCCTTCCAATGAACTCTCAGGACTGATCTCCTTTAGGATGGACTGGCTGGATCTCCTTGCAGTCCAAGGGACTCTCAAGAGTCTTCTCCAACACCACAGTTCAAAAGCATCAATTCTTCGGCACTCAGCTTTCTTCATAGNGTCCACTTCTAACTGTTGCTTCCTGACCTGCAGATAGGTTTCTCAAGAGGCAGGTCAGGTGGTCTGGTACTCCCAGCTCTTTCAGAATTTTCCACAGTTTATTGTGATCCACACAGTGAGAACTTTTAAATTTTTATTTATTTTTGTCTACATGGGGTCTTCATTGATGCACTCGGGCTTTCTCTGGTTGTGCAATCAGAGGCTACTTTCTAATTGCTGTGTGAGGGCTTCTCATTGCAGTGGCTTCTCTTATTGCAGATCAGGGGCTCTAGAGCCAGGGCTCAGTAGCTGTGGTGCATGGGCTTAGTTGCCCTGTGGCATGTGGTATCTTCCTGGATCAGGAACCGCAACAGTGTCCCTTACATTGCAAGGCAGATTCTCAACCACTGGACCACCAGCAAAGCTGAAATTCTATATTCTTTTGGAGGGTCATGATGTATAATAACATTGACGTATCAGTCAGTTCAGTCGCTCAGTCGTATCCGACTCTTTGTGACCCCATGGACTGTAGTACGCCAGGCTTCTGGGCCCATCACCGACACCCAGAGCTTGTTCGAACTCATGTCCATCAAGTCGGTGATGCCATCCAACCATCTCATCCTCTGTCATCCCCTTCTCCTCCTGCCTTCATTCTTTCCCAGCATCAGGATCTTTTCCAATAAGTCAATTCTTTGTATCAGGTGGCCAAAGTATTGGAGCTTCAGCTTCAGCATCAGTCCTTCCAATGAATATTCAGGACAGATTTCCTTTACACCGATATATATTAACACACAAAAGCCTCTGAGAAAACCTGAAGTAAAGAATTCTTTTTAGATTTGTGTAACCCATTGTTTTCAAACTTATCTCTGTATCAAGAGATAGTCCTCATGCTATTAAAAATTATTTTATTATTATTACCTCTTGGGCATGTTGCACTGCATGTGGGATCTTAGTTTCCTGACCAGGGATGGAGCCCAGGCCCCTGCAGTGGAAGGATGAAGGCTTAACCACTGAACCGCTAGGGAAGTTCTCTCATACTTTTTTCACCTTTTTTTTTTTGACAGTAGTTATCCCATTGAATGGCATACTTGGTGAAATGTTGCTCTCAAGTTTTCTTGTGTGTCCAAAGGGGATAATAATACCTTTCTAATATTCTTTCAGGGTAATTGTGAGGATGAAGTGAATTGGGTATGAACAACTTTTAGCATATGAAAGAGGAGACTATTTTGCCATTAGCTAGATGGAAATTTGCAGGTTCACTCTAACTCTATGCTACTTAGGTGAACTTATCCCTGGAGGAGACAAAGGTATGATGAAAGTTGGAGATTTCAGATGAATGGAAAATGACATATAAGGGTCAATTGAGGAAGATATACAAATAGAAAAAAAATCTATTTCCAGCAACATGCGTGAGTGCTAAGCTGCTTCAGTCGTGTCCAACTCTTTGCAACCACATGGACTACAGCTGCCAGGTTCCTCTGTTCATGGGATTCCCCAGGCAAGAATACTGAAGTGGGTTGATGTGCCCTCCTCCAGAGGACCTTCCTGTCCCAGGGATCTAACCCAAATCTCCTGTGTCTCCTGCATTGCAGGTGGGTTCTTTACCACTAGTGCCACCTGAACAGCTATGATCAGGTGAATGATTTTCACCTAGAATCAGGGAAGTCCTGGGCCTGATATAGAAAAGGGCTTGTTTTCTTAATAGGTGGAAGTGATCTAGGGAAGGGACTAGAAAATTACTATAAAAGTATGGCTTGTGTGAGGGAATTTGCCTACTCTGAGTATTCAGAGTACCGTTGATAAGGTTTGTACTAGTTTGTTAGGGCTGCCATAGAGAAAACCACAGTCTGGATGGCCTAAACAACAGAAATGTGTATTCTCATACTCTGAAGGCTAGAAGTCTGAGATCAAGGTGTCAGCAGCGCCGGTGTCTTTTGAGACTTCTCTCCTTGGCTTGTAGACTGCTATCTTCTCCACGTCTTAACATTATCCTCTGCATGTGGACATGTCCACTGCCAAATTTCCTTATCTTACAAAGATACCAGTGACACTGAATCCTAATGACCTCATCTGAAATGCATTTACTGAGTGTTATGTATAGGCACTGGATATTCAGAGAGTGACAGTACCTAGTGGAGGAAGGCAGTTAGCTCAGCACTATATCATCAACTTGTACCTAGTGGAGGGAAAGAGCAGGAGTAGGTATATAGATGCACTGTTGGGGCAGTTCAGCTGTGAATTAGAGGTTTTGAAGTTCCTTCCACAATTTATTCAATGAACATTTTAAGCACCGACTTTGCTCTGAATACTATACCAGAAGCTATCAGGTTGGGAGGAAGAAAGAAGAGACTGATACCAATTGTCATCATTTGAAGATATATCTTTTATAATATATTGATATTTCTGAAATATCAATATGTGATCAAACCCTAGGCCGCGCATTAGAAGTGCAGAGTCTTGACAAGGAAGTCCCAACTGCCGCAATTTTGGCTTGAACCATTTCCTTTGTCGAGAGTCTTACTCCCATTCTCCTTGGCCCAGGCTTTCTTTCAAAGCTCAGCTGACTTCTCTAGGGAAAGTGTTTCTTGGTAATTTTTAGTTTACATGAACGTTCTTCTCTGAACTCCCAACAGTACTTAATGCATACACCAGTAATCTGACGTTTAGCATCTGTTCTATCCTTTTATGCTTTTCCAGTGAGAATTAAAATTTTTTGAAGGCAGACACTTGGCCTATTTCTTCATATTTCCAGGGCCAATGGTTTTTAAAATATAGTAAGATAACATTTTAGGTCTGGAAGTTTATCTAGCCCACTCACTCATTTCAGAGGTGAAGAAAGCCTGATCCAGAGAGTTGTTCAGAGCCACTTTGTTATAAAGCCATGTTGTTGTTTAGTTGCTGTTGTGTCCAAACATTTGCAGCCCCATGGACTATAGAGTGCCAGTCTCCTCTGTCCATGGGATTTTCCCAGGCAAGAATATTGGAGTGGGTTGCCATTTCCTTCTCCAGGGGATCTTCCCAGCCCAGGGATTGAACCCCCATCTCCTCCTTTGGTGAGTGATTTTTTACCACTGAGCTACCAGGGAAGCCCCAGTATAAAGCCATAGCCAAAGCCAAAGCTGAAGCGCCAGTACTTTGGCCGCCTGGCACAGAGCTGACCCATTGGGAAAGACTCTGATGCTGCGAAAGACTGAGGGCAGGAGAAGGGGGCAATAGAGAACAGGATGGTTGGCTGGCAGTGACTCAATGGATATGAGTTTGAGTAAACTCCAGAAGATAGTGAAGGACAGGGAAGCCTGGCATGCTGCAGTCCATGGAGTCGCAGAGAGTTGTCTACGACAAACTTAGTGACTGAAGAACAAAAAGCTAAATATTTGCGGATACTGGGCTTCCCTAGTGGCTCACACTGTAAAGAATCTGCCTGCAGTGCAGGAGACTCAGGTTCAAGCTCTGGGTCCGTCAGATCTCCTGCAGAAGGGAACGGCTACCCACTCCAGTGTTCTTGCTTAGAGAATTCCATGTATAGAGGAGCCTGGCAGGCTATAGCTGATGGGGTTGCAAAGAGTCAGACCCGACTGAGCAACTAACACTTTCATGTTCATGGTGTGTGGTTACTTTCACGGATTATAGAGGGACTGGCTTTAAAGAATGGCAGGATTCAGAAGGGGGATATGAGGGCATTCCCTGACCAAAGTAAGGGAATGTGGTTATTATTTCCAAGTTTGGGAATACGCGGTCCAAGCTGCTTGATGGGGAAGGTGTGATGCCTACTGGAGGGCAAGGCTATTCTTTAGCATCCCCCACAGTTTCTTAAAGATGCCTGGAGTTCAATACGATTTCCTCCATGAAGTGGCTTCCCAGCTTAATACCGACTTCTCTGCAGGCATGCAGCCTGAAGAAAGTAAAGCCCATTGGCTTTCTGGCTCCTCAAGGGCATAGGTCCAGAGGAAGATCTCCTGCTCGTTGGTGAGAACTAGCCATGGGCTGTCCACTGTGTGAAGCGCGCCAGGACGCTCCCCAAACAGGAATCCGTGGACTAAGCAGCCGCTCAAGCCTTGGCCACGATCCCAGGAAAGAAGAGCAAGGGGCTTTCCACCTGCCCCAAGCCTCACCCGGACACCAGGCCTCTCGGATTCCAGCGGCTCGTGCTTTGCCGCCGAAGCCCGCCTTCTCCACTCCGCGCCTTTTCCCCGCCCCGCCCCACACGCTCGACGGGCTCGCCCCCGCTCCGGGCACGCGGACGGTGCGCGAGTACGCGGACGCGGAAGGAAGGCCGGCCGGGCTCTCCGCGCGGGGGCGAGCGCGCAGGCGCCTTCCTGGAACCTGCTGCGGCGCGAATCCCTACGTTCGGAGAGCGGTGGGGTAAGAGGCCGGGTCCCTGGAATTCTGGGGCGCTTGGAGGGAGGGGGAGGGCCTGGGGCTTGGCTGGCTGGCCCCCGGCTCCGCTCCGCTCTAGGGAAGCGGAGCCTCCTCAGTCCCGCCCGCAGGCTCGATTGGGGGCCGGGTGGGGGATGCGGTGATCATGGGGTACCCTGGACTGGAAAGCTTGGCACCCTTGTTCCTGCGGTCCTGCGGGTCCGGCCCGCCGGGGAAAGGGGCAGACACACCAAGAGGGGGCTCTTTGGCGAGATGTGCCGCCTGGGATAGCACACTCCCTGGCTGTGCTGTTCATCTCGGGGAGTGACCTTTTCGGACCGAAAGGAACAAGTTCGGCCCTGGGACGTGGACGACAGACATTTTTTCTGCCGAGACTCACCCTTTGGGTAAAGTGAGACAGAAGAATTCTCTGCTGCCCGCGAGAATGGGTTAGGAAGCTACTGTACTTTGTTGTACAGAAAGGAAAAATAGTAAAATAAAACAAAAAAAACCAAAAACAACCCTTTTTACTGTTCAAGGAGAACATATCGGTTAAGAATCTCATATGATATCTTTAACCACAAAGGACTCAGTACAATTAGGTACCTCCCTTCTTCACCCGAAGATCTCCATTCAGCAAATACTTTTGAGTTACTTGCTCGAACCAGCCTTGTTCTATGAGCAAGGAACTGGGCAGCGGCTAAGATAGGAGGATCCTTGCTTGCTTGGAGCTTATATTCTAGTTGACAAATAAATGTTATTTCCTTTGTAACTTTTATTATAACATGTAAAAAGAAAATACTGTCTACAACTAATAAATTGTAACTAACTGATTCATCATTAAGTAAACACATCTTTTAACAACCACTTAAATCAGGAAGCAGCGTGTGGGATCTAGTTCCCTGACCAGGAATCGAACCTGGGTCACTTGCATCTGGAGTGCAGAGTCTTAGCCACTGGACCTCCAGGGAAGTCCTTGTTTGAGCCTTTTAAAGAGGAACTCCTTTCTTAAGAAGAACATTTAATTTTTGGACAACTCTAGTTGTTAGAAAAGTTTTCCTAACATTTAATCTAACACTGGTCATCAGGGTCATCTGGGTCCATCCAGAGCTGATCTGTTATCTGTTGCCTCCCTTTCAGTACTCAAGCAGGTTTTTTTTTTTTGACGTTTAAGTGCAGAACTTTGAATTTATTATCCCGGTAGTGATTTCTGGAGTTAGATTTCGCCCATCATAGATGCTGTCTAAATCTTTTTGGATATGATCCTTTCATCTGTCAGCAGTTCTGCCATTGTGCTCTTAACAAACTTGATAAGGGAGGTCCCTGGTGGCCTAGTGGTTAGAATTTCAGGCTTTCGTTGCCATTGCCCGGGTTCAGTCCCTGGTTGGGGAACTGAGATCCCACAAGCCCTTTGGTGAGGCCAGAAAGCAAACAAACAAAAAACTTGATCGGCGTATTAGTTAAGCATTGTTATTCTTTTTTTAAAGTTCATTATGATTATTAAGGGTCATCGATTGTCTTTATTTTTGTTATTTAAATATCATCTGGAACTGTGGATAATTCATTTAACTTGGTTGTATTACTGATTAAAATTTCCACAATGGAATATCAGTTAAGTTATGGATTTTTAAATCCAGGACTTAGCATTTGTAAAATCAATTTTAAACTTGATATCTCTGCAGAAAATAGAGTGTTATGTTGCAGTTCTGGAATATATAGTGCAACATGTTAAAAGGGGCTTTTTGAGTTAGACTAGAAAAGGATTTGAAAAGTTTATAATGGCCCATAAACTGTCAAACCTGGAATCAACGTGAGAAACTGATTTATTTTAATTTTTCTTCCTCCCTTGCCTCTGGTAGAATATCTTGTGATCAATGAAATGATCAAAGGTGGATGCAGTAAGAGGCAGGAAAGAAAAAGGGAATTTGTATAAATAAAATTTGAATAATATATTCACATAGCCTTATTAAATGCTTCAAGTCATTCTAACTTATTGAGATGCTAGATTTATTAATTCTAGAGTTGTTCCTTGCTATTTTTAAGTAAGAAAAATACTTTTTTGACCTATAGGTTAAATATGCCAATTTTTCCCTAAAATTTAGCACTGCATAGCTGTGGGTTCTTAGTTCACTGACCAGGGATTGAACCTGTACCCTTGGCAATGAAAGCATGGAGCCCTCACCACTAGACCATGAGGGAATTCCCTGAATTAATTAATTGATTAATCTTTTGAGTATGAAACTGTTTTATTTTCCAATCTAGCAAGTCCTAGTTTCTCTAAATTTCCTTTATTTTATTTTTGGCCTCACCAATTGGCACATGGAATCTTAGTTTCCCAAGGACCAGGGATCAAACTCGAATTCCCTGCATTGGGAGCATGGACTCTTAACCACTGGACCACCAGGGAAGTCCTGGAGAGCTAACCTTTTGAGGTTCATTTCCTGACTGGAGGACTAGGGAATAAAGAACTTAAAATTATCCACTTTCCTCGACTGTCCCCTTCCCCCATTTCTCCATCTTTCTCTTTGGTTTAATATTTGTTGTTTGGGCACTCTGCTCAGCTAAATCTTGGTATCTTTTTTTGTTTTCCCTGCAGGCTACTTCTTCCTAGAGATAAAAATCAATATTTAACTGGGAACGAAGCATCAATTAAAATCCTCTCCAACTCCTAATTCCAAATAACTGGTAATATTTCTCTGATCAAGAAAAGAAGTGATTGACTGCATGTTAAAAGTATTCCTGTATTAGTATTCCTGTATTTTTTTCCTCTTCCTGAATTCGAAGAAAAAATATGGAGAAATGGTACTTGATGACAGCTGCAGTCTTACTAGGACTAACAGTACGGTGGACAGTTTCTCTTAATTCTTACTCAGGTAACACATTTTTCATTTAATAGGTGAATTTTTTTTGAATCTTTCTTTTTGTCTGTTTTTTGAGGTTTTTTGTTTTTGGTAATAGTTTATAGTTTTCTGACCGAGACAGAGAAGAATTTCAGGTTTTATTAATATTGTCAAGAAAAGGCCCTTAAACATCTAATGCTAATAAATAGAATTTGTATAAGAGCTAAATAGAAGCACAGGCTTTGTAATATGAGAAAAGAAAGATGTATTCTAACTGGGGAGATGACAAATTGAGAAACAGTTATCTCTTAGCTGTTGAAGAGAGAAATGAGCTAGTACTTCAAAGGGGGAGCAGAATCAAAGAAGGCTTGTTTGTTTGTTTAGGGTAGAGAAGGCTTGTGTATGCATGCTAAGTTGCTTCACTTGTGTCCAACTCTTTGCGATGCTGTAGACTGTAGCCTACCAGGCTCCTCTGTCCATTGGATTCTCCAGACAACTGGAATAGGTTGTCATGTCCTCCTCCAGGGGATCTTCCTGACCCAGGGCTCAAACCTGAGTGTGTTATGTCTCCTGCACTGGCAGGCAGGTTCTTTACCACTAAAGCCACCTGGAAAGCCCAGGGTAGAGAAGGCATCTTACTACCTTGAAAGGAAGACAGCAGTGGAGAATAAGATTGGGAATGATGTGAGAGAAATGGAGTAGGGGTGGGATTGATGGAGTCTGGTCCTGGAGATTGGAGGTGGGATTACATTTAACCTTGTGAATATTTATTTAATACCTCTCCTATTCCAGGCACTATGCTAAGGGCTAGAAATTTAAGGTGACTATCTAATACTTAAAGGGGTCTCCATTTTAGTAGATAAGTAGTCACAATCAGTTCAGTTCAGTTGCTCAGTTGTGTCTGACTCTTTGCGACCCCATAGTGGACTGCAGCACACCAAGCTTCCCTGTCCATCACCAACTGCCGGAGTTTACTCAGACTCTTACCTATTGAGTTGGTGATGCCATCCACACCATCTCATCCTTTGTCGTCCCCTTCTCCTCCTGCCTTCAATCTTTTGTAGCATCAGGGTCTTTTCCAATGAGTCAGTTCTTCGCATCAGATGGCCAAAGTATTGGAGTTTCAGCTTCAGCATCAGTCTTTCCAATGAATATTCAGGACTGATCTCCTTTAGGATGGACTGGTTGGATCTCCTTGCAGTCCAAGGGGCTCTCAAGAGTCTTCTCCAACACCACAGTTCAAAAGCATCAGTTCTTTGGCACTCTTTGGCAGTTTTTTGGCAATACTTTGGCACTTCTTTATAGTCCAATTCTCACATCCATACATGACTACTGGAAAAACCATAGCCTTGACTAGACGGACCTTTGTTGGGAAAGTAAAGTCTCTGCTTTTTAATATGCTGTCTAGGTTGGTCATAACTGTTCTTTCAAGGAGCAAGCGTCTTTTAATTTCATGGCTGCAGTTACCACCTGCAGTGATTTTGGAGCCCCCCAGAATAAAGTCTGTCACTGTTTCCACCATCTATTTGCCATGAAGTGATGGGACTGGATGCCATGATCTTCGTTTTCTGAATGTTGAGCTTTAGGCCAACTTTTTCTCTCTCCTCTTTCACTTTCATCAAGAAGCTCTTTAGTTCTTCTTTGCTTTCTGTCATCTGAGTATCTGAGGTTATTGATATTTCTCCTAGCAATCTTGATTCCAGCTTGTGCTTCAACCAGCCCAGCATTTCTCGTGATGTCCTCTGCATATAAGTTAAATAAGCAAGGTGACAGTATACAGCCTTGACATACTCCTTTTCCTATTTGGAACCAGTCTGTTGTTCCATGTCCGGTTCTACCTGTTGCCTCCTGATCTGCATACAGGTTTCTCAAGAGGCAGGTCAGGTGGTCTGATATTCCCATGTCTTTCAGAATTTTCCAGTTTGTTGTGATCAACACAGTCAAAGGCTTTGGCATGGTCAATAAAGCAGAAATAGATGTTTTTCTGGAACTCTCTTGCTTTTTCCATGATCCAGCTGATGTTGGCAATTTGATCTCTGGTTCCTCTGCCTTTTCTAAAACCAGCTTGACCATTTGGAAGTTCACGGTTCACATATTGTTGAAGCTTGGCTTGGAGAATTTTGAGTCACAATACAATGATAATTAAATGTTGAAGTGTGAGTTTCAATGTTAACATCACGATGCATTGCAGAAAACTTTTCACAGGATGGCGTTTGAATTCAAGGTTTGAAAGATGAGTTGGAATTTGCTACGCAAATAAAATGGGGAACATATTCTAGACAGTAGAACATGTGCAGAGATATGATCAGTGGCATGAGAGCACGGTTGTAAGTATTTGGTATTAGCATAAAAAAAGGAAAGAAAGGATAGGGAGGCATGGCTGGAGATTTGGCTGTGTAGTTAGCTGTGTTTTAGAAAAATAACTTATTTTTTACTATTTTATTATTATCATGAAAAATGATTGTAGGAAGAAAGTTGGATGTAAAGAGACAAATGAGACAATCATAATAATAGAGGTAGAGTTACTATTTTATAAGTATTTACCAAATGCTAGACATGGAGTACTTTCCTTAATATCACAACCACTGAAGATAGGTATTATTTCTAATTTACAAATGGAAAATGAGACAACCGATAAATGACAACTGTAACTCAAATATATTTTATTCCATAGTCACTGCTTTGACTCTGCTCTCTGGGATCTTAGTTCCCTAATACCAGGGATTGAACCTGAGCCACAGCAGTTAAAGTGCCAAGTCTTAATCACTGGACCATCAGGGAATTTCTCATATATGTCTTTTTTAAAAACCAGATTGTTAAAGTCCTATGAAAAACTCTGTTTGGATTTTAATTGGAGTTATATACTATACCATTGATTAATTTGGGTGAATTGGCAATCATTAGCATAGTAAAGCTTCTAATTCATTAAGATGGTATGTTTCTCCTTTTATTTAAATCTTTAATATTTTTCAACAAATTTTATAGTTTTCTACATGAAAGTTTTACCCATCTTTTCTTAGGTGTATTGCTAGATAGCCTATATATTTTTTCCCTCCCCATTGTTGATGGTATCTTTTAAAAAATTGCTTATCTAAATGCCTGTTCCAGGGGAATGAAAATGTGGTTGATTTGTTCATATTTGGCAACTTTCCAAAAATGATAATTTATCTGAAGTATGTTTTGAAGTGAAGTGAAAGTAACTCAATCATGTCTGCCTCTTTGTGACCCCATGGACTATACAGTCCCTGGAATTCTCTAAGCCAGAATACTAGAGTGGGTAGCCTTTCCCTTCTCCAGGGAATCGTCCCAACCCAGGGAGCGAACCCAGGACTCCCACATGGCAGATGAATTCTTTACTAGCTGAGCCACAAGGGAAGCCCATGTTTTGAAACTTCTGTAAAAAAAAAGTGATCTGTGAATTAGAGTATTATTTCCTCTTTTTTACTCCCTATCCTTTTTCTTTCTTTTTTCTTGTTTTCTTAATTCTAGTAGTTTATTACAGTGTTGACGTAATGATTCAGGCATCTTTATCTTGTTCTTAATTTTAACAGGTGCTTTTAATTTATCATTGAGTATGTTTTTGTTCTTTCTAGCATTGAACCAACCTTGCATTCCTGGCATAGTACCTTTTTTAAAAAGTGTATTGCAGATTGGCTTACTAATTATTTATGATTTTATCATCCATGCTCACAAATAAAATTGGCTTGCAGTTTTACTTTTTGAAATTCCTTTGTCAAATTTATCAAGGATGTGCTAGGCACATAAAATGAATTAGGGTGTATACCCTCTTTTCCTACAATCTGGAATAGTATTCAGAATTGAAATTGTTTGTGATTCATTTATTATTTTTTTGGCTGTGCCATGTGGCTTGTAGGATCCTAGTTTCCTGACCAGGGATTGAACCTGTACCCCCCTGCAGTGGAAGTGCAGTCCTGTGGAAACACCAGGGAAGACCCATGGAATTGTCTGTAGTTTAAATGCTTGGCTAGAACTTGCTAACAAAACTATTTGGGTCTAAAATTCTCTTTGTGGGAAAATATTCAGTGATTTATTCAGAATTGAAATTGTTTGTGATTCATTTATTATTTTTTTGACTGTGCCATGTGGCTTGTAGGATCCTAATTTCCTGACCAGGGATTGAACCTGTACCCCCCTGCAGTGGAAGTGCAGTCCTGTGGAAACACCAGGGAAGACCCATGGAATTGTCTGTAGTTTAAATGCTTGGCTAGAACTTGCTAACAAAACTATTTGGGTCTAAAATTCTCTTTGTGGGAAAATATTCAGTGATTTGAAGTCCTTAATGGTTATAGAACATTTGGGCTTTCTGTTTCTTCTTGATTTATTTTATAATTTATATTTTTCTAAGAATTTGCCCATTTCAACTGAGTTTTTAAATGTGTTGTGAAAGTCGCTCAGTCATGTCTGACTCTTTGCGACCCCATGGACTATACAGTCCATGGACTTCTCTTGGCCAGAGTACTGGAGTGGATAGCCTTTCCTTTTTCCAGGGGGATCTTCCCAGTCCAGGGATTGAACCCAGGTCTCATGCATTGCAGGTGATTCTTCACCAGCTGAGCCACAAGGGAAGCCCAAGAATACTGGAGTGGGTAGTGTGTTCCTTCTCCAGGGGATCTTCCCGAACTAGGAATTGAACTGGGGTCTCCTGCATTGCAGGCAGATTCTTTGCCAACTGAGCTTTCAGGGAAGCCCGAAAATGTGTTGTTCAGTTCAGTTCAGTCGCTCAGTTGTGTCTGACTCTTTGCGACCCCATGAACCGCAGCACACCAGGCCTCCCTGTCCACCAATTCCCGGAGTCCACCCAAACCCACGTCCATTGTGTCGGTGATGCCATCCAGCCATCTCATCCTGTCGTCCCCTTCTCCTGCCCTCAATCTTTCCCAGCATCAGGGTGTTTTCAAATTAGTCGGCTCTCCACATCAGGTGGCCAAAGTATTGGAATTTCAGGTTCAACATCAGTCCCTCCAATGAACACCCAGGACTGATCTCCTTTAGGATGGACTGGTTGGATCTCCTTGCAGTCCAAGGGACTCTCAAGAGTCTTCTCTAACACCACGGTTCAAAAGCATTAATTCTTTTGAAAGAAGCACTCAGCTTCCTTTATGGTCCAACTCTCACATCCATACATGACCACTGGAAAAACCATAGCCTTGACTAGACAGAGAGGGATAAATTGGGAGACTGGGGTTAACATATACACTCTACTATATATAAAAGAGAGAACTATTGAGGACCTACTGTATAGCTTAGGGAACTCTATTCAATACTCTGTAATAACTTATATGGAAAAAGAATCTAAAAACGAGTGGAGATATATATGTGTATGTATAACTGACTCTACTATGCAACAGAAAGTAACACAACATGGTAAATCAACTATACTGCAATAAAAATTCAAATAGAAAATAAAATGTATGGACATAAATTACCGTGTTTTCTTACCTTTTATATCCTCGCTATATAACTAGTTATGGTTCCTTTTTCATTTCAGATATGGTTTATGTTGATTCATTTTAAAAAATCAGCCTTACTAGACATTTAGTGATTTTATTAGTGTTTTCAGAAAATTAATTTGAGCTTTTCTTATCCTCTTAGTAGTATGCTTGGCTTTATTCTTACATTAGCTGTTCAGCACATGCTTTAGCTTGTTAAGTTTCAGTCATTTCTTTCTAATTAAGTCATTTAAGCTATACATTTTCTTTCAAGTACCACCCTACAGGTAATATTTTCTACTTTCTATTGTGATTTTGCTTTGACTCATGAATAATTTGAAAGTATATTTAAAATTTTTTTAATATTTAGGCTTTAACAATGATCTCTTTGATATTTTAAATTTAATTGTATAGTAGAAAATAACAACAGAGAGTCTTTATGAATGGGACTAATTCTTTGAAATGTGTTGAAACATGGGCTAGTATGTGATCAATTTTTTAAATGTTGTGTGTGTGCTTAATATGTATACATTCTCCAGTTCAATAATCTGCATATACCCATTTCAGTTCAGTTCATTTACTCAGTCGTGTCTGACACTTTTGAGACCCCATGAATCTCAGCACGCCAGGCCTCCCTATCCATCACCAACTCCCAGAGTTCACTCAGACTCACGTCCATCGAGTCAGTGATGCCATCCAGCCATCTCATCCTCGGTCGTCCCCTTCTCCTCCTGCCCCCAATTCCTCCCAGCATCAGAGTCTTTTCCAGTGAGTCAACTCTTCGGGTGAGGTGGCAGTTATTCCTGTCTCTTATACACATCTTGTGTGTGCTTAATATGTATACATTCTCCAGTTCAATAATCTGCATATACCCATTTCAGTTCAGTTCATTTACTCAGTCGTGTCTGACACTTTTGAGACCCCATGAATCTCAGCACGCCAGGCCTCCCTATCCATCACCAACTCCCAGAGTTCACTCAGACTCACGTCCATCGAGTCAGTGATGCCATCCAGCCATCTCATCCTCGGTCGTCCCCTTCTCCTCCTGCCCCCAATTCCTCCCAGCATCAGAGTCTTTTCCAGTGAGTCAACTCTTCGGGTGAGGTGGCCAAAGTACTGGAGTTTCAGCTTTAGCATCATTCCTTCCAAAAAAATCCCAGGGCTGATCTCCTTCAGAATGGACTGGTTGGGTCTCCTTGCAGTCCAAGGGACTCTCAAGAGTCTTTTCCAACACCACAGTTCAAAAGCATCAATTCTTCGGCACCCATTTACTCAATGTCAATTGTTCTGATGAAGTTTTTTTATATTCTTACTGATTCTTGCCAAATTGATCTACCAGTTATTGAGAGAGTGGCAGTTTCTTTTTGTAGTTTTGTCAATTTCCTTTTGAATATTTTGAATCTGTATAATTAGGTGATTTAGAATTTTTTTCCTTGTGGTTGAATTTTATGACATGACTGTCATGTCCTTGTTTATTTACAGTAATGCTTCTGTCTTAAAGTCTGTTTTCTCTAAAATTTAATGTTGCTTTACTAGTTTTCTTTAGCTTATTTTTTGCTTGATATATCTTTTTCTATTCTTTTATCCTCTACCTCTGAATCCCTGTGATTCAAATCTGTCTAACCTATTCCCCTCCCTAATTCCATTTTGTCTCTCTTCCTGACTTGGAGGCTGTACTTCATTTTGTCCTTTCAGGACTTACTCGATATTTTTCATATACATATTTAGCTTAACAAAATCTATAATGCCATCTTGAACAATGCTAGGGCCTTAGAAATGTTTTAACTATAGTTACAAACCTTTACTTCCTGCCTCAAATTAAAATGGTATTATTGCCTAAGATTTTATTTCTTTCATGATTTTAGGTGTTAGTCACTGTTGTTTTGTATAATTAATATTTACTTAGGTTTACCTCATTTTCTTTGTTTGTCTGTCTTAAATAGTATATCTTTCTTTGAGAGCCTTTTCTTTCTTCCTGAAGTACATCTTTGGAAGAGTTTTTTTGAGAGTCTGTTGTTGGCAGACTCCATTTTTGACTGAAAAATACCTTTATTTTCCTCTTTGTTGTGACGTTTTTATGGGTATTGAATTCTGTGTTGACAGTTATTTTCTCTTAATATCAACACTTCAAAAATCTTCTTTCATTGTTTCTAGTGTCTGTTGCTGATGTTCAGACATCAGCAATCATTTTAATTGTATTTCCTTAGTAGATGATATGTCTTTTCTCTCTTGCTGCAGTTGCACTGTGGTATATCTACAGGTGAATATTAAAAAGTTTATCCTCTTAGGATTTTTGATTTCTGTCTTTAGGGAGTTGTACCTTCTGTTTCTTTAGAAAATGCTCAGCCATTGTCCCCTCTCATTCTTTTTCTTTCTTGTAGAACTCTGGTAGAAAAATGTTTTATCTTTTTTCTTTTAATCATTCAACAGATATGCATTGGACACTCATTTTGTGCCAAGTGTTAAGTGGTATAGCAGAGAATAATTTTATTATCTCTTCAAATACTTCTCTCTCATTTCTAATCTCCTTGTGCAAAATCTTATTAGATATATGTTGGGTCTTTTCACTCTTTCCTCTACTTTGTAATTGCTTTTATTTTGCATCTTACAGTTTCTTCACACTGCTTTCTTTATGATCATCAGATCTGTCTCCCTGTTCATTACTTTTCTAATTGTGTTTGATCTGCTTTTTTACTTGTCTATTGAGTTTTCAGATTTCAGCTATTATGTCTTTAATTTCCACAACTTCTGCTTGTTTCCTGTCTGGACCTTCTCGATCTTTCTCATCATCTCTTGTTCTTCAGCGTACTCTCAGTGTGTTCTCTTTTTAAATAGACTAACTATGCTTATTTTATGTTACCTATCAGAAAATTCTGATATCTGCCGTCTGATTTCATAGTTTGTTTCTGATGACTCTTGCTCACAGTATTTTGTTTCTTCATGAGGTTAGTGATTTTTTTGAATTGTGAGCTCATACTACCTAGTACTTATATCTTGTGGAAATTCTTTGAGGCCTGAGTTTACTGTGTATTTTTTCACAGAGGGTTTGTGTTGCCTCCTGCCAGGTACCTGGGCACTTTTAGCAAAAGTCAAACCAGATTCTCATCTCAAGATTTCTTTGGCATATACTTTACATGAATTCAGGTCCCAAACAGGGTGAGTGTCGGCATATGGTTAGGAATTTTGGGGAGACTTCTTTTTTCATGTAGTACTAAGCCAACCTAGAGATAAGTATTATCTTCACTGTCTCGTCACAGGGTTATTCTAGTAGAGATTTTTCTGACCCTGAATCCCTATCTGTTCAAGTATAATGCTTCTTTCTCATGGCATTGAGCTGGTCAGTACCTTGGGTAGTGGCCACTTAAAGATGTTTGGATACCCTCAGGACAAATGCTTACTCTGCTGGGTCTATCCTTTTTTTTGTTTGTTTCTGGACTCTAAAGAACTCTATTATTTTGCTGCTAATTCAGCCATACATTGAAATTGTATATGTATAACATATAAAATAAATAATTTAAAAATATGTACTTCTCCTGTATTGGAGGTGTTTTTCTGACTTGCTGTGTCTGCCATGTTGCAGGAAACTAGTTTCATCGGCATTTTTTAAAGATCCACAGGTTATTTTGATGTTTACGAAAGGTTGATACAGATGATGGTTGAAGCCACAGAGTTGGGAGTGTCTGTATTGCAAGAGGAAAACAGATTTAACCACTGAGAAAACAGATTTAACCATGGAGAAGGGGAAATGATTAAAGGTGATTGAGAAGAAACAATGTAGGATTAGAGCCTAGAGAAGTTACTATCCTGGAACCCAGGAAATCAGGGAATTTTAAAAAAATAAGGACTAGCTAACTGTCAAATTCTAGACATGTCAAATAGAATGAAAATTTAAAATAGAGGATCACTAGGAGGCCATTGTGAGCCTCCTAATTATCAGACCGTAAATGACTAAGTGGGAATTAATAAGTAGACTTAGCAACTTTTAGGAACTTTGTTAGTGAATGGAAGGAGGGAGTTACTTGGTAGCTGGAATGGGTTATGGAGGACTAAGGTAAAACCCAGTTAAAAGTTGTCTTTGGAAATATGTAAGACAAATATCATGTGATATCATATATACGTGGAATCAAAATGAACTTATTTAAAAACTCACAGACTCTCAGATACAGAAAACAAACTTACAGTTACCAAAGGGGAAAGGCTGGGAGGGATACTCACCCTTGGGAATAACATATATATACTACTATATATAAAATAGATAATCAATAAGGACGTACTTTATAGCACAGGAAACGATATTCAATATCTTGAATAATCTATAAGGAAAAAGAATCTGAAAAAGTAGATAAATATGTATGTGTAACTGAATCTCTTTGTTGTACACCTGAAACTAACACAACATTGTAAATCAACTATATTTCAAAAAAAGTTAACCCTTACTCTCAAACTGTCTTCTAAGAAAATCAACAGGACAAGAGTACTTTTGGATTATCCTGTAAGAAGAGTATTGTTACTGTACATAGAAATATTTGTAGCATCTTTTGTAGGTGGTTGTTACATTTAAAAAAAAAAACATTTTTCAGATGAGAAAAATAGAAATGCCAAAATGGTTATTCTGTCAGACTTCCCAACTCTGTCGTAAAGAGTGTTAACGACGTTCGCGTGTGACAAACTTCTGTATCATAGGAGATTGGGAGGATTACTTAAAGAGTGTAACGTCTGTGATTCTGTTGAGATATTTTTCCCTCTATAATTGAAATACTTTTTTTGATTATAGTTTGTTTTTAACATGCTTATTTTAGTTTGCTTTTCGTTTTGCCTGAGATCGTAATTAGGAAGCTTGCAGGTGAGCTTGCTTAGTATTAGTCCATTATTTCTTTGGAGATGCACATACTGTATGTTTCTCTCCACTTACCCATTGTTATTTGTAATGTTTCTTCCTACTCACTGGGAACATATAAAAGGGGAATTATTAGGGAAAATTTTAGCCATATTCTCTTCTCTTAGAATGTTTAAAATTTCAATGTAAAGGCAATTAGTACATATTGTTATCAAAGAAACTACTTGTTTTTTAAATTCTAACATAATTCTGAACAATTCAGCAATTAATAAAATGAACATTTAAGTGGTGCTTAAGCTCATTTTCCTAAGAATGAGACAAAATTGGAGCTTTGTAAATGTACATTAATATGTTTTCTTTATGTAATTCTGAATTTCATGTAAATGAATTTGTAGAATTAATCACAGTAGAAGGAATCCTTTTTGCCCTTCCCAAGTGAAGCTCCCTTAGGTGCAGTTGGGTTGTCCTTCTGGGTTGCTTTAAGGGCACTTTAGCAGTTTTAAAAACTTAAGTACTGATTTCATAGCCAGTGTCAGCTGAATTTATTGAAGTAGGTCAGACTCTGGATAGAAACTTGTTTCTCAACTCTAAAGAGGGTCATTATCCATTCTTCTATTTGTTAGAGAATGGTAATAAATTCTTCCACATTGACCACAAGTCTAGAGCAATTTCAGAAAATCTAGATAGTTGGATTTTTTCAGGTATAGGAAATTACTTAAGATTCTCTATGAGTTTTATTATCCCAGTGGACCAAAAAACAAAGAAAAACAGACAATAAAAATCAATTCCTATCTTCCTACAGACAGTAGCTATATGCTTAAAAAGAGAAACATACCCACCAGCGTACATACGTACATCTGTAAAATGCACATGCAAGGATGCAGTTAATTCATTGGGGAATTATTTTCCTTTTTAAAAAAAATTGTAGTTTATTTTCCCATTCAGTTAACTCCCTTGTTCAGTTAATGGAGCAAGTTTTAATTGAAAGCATATACTGTATGTCTCACAATATGTTTCCTTTGAACTCTGGAAAAATCACATTCTGTGTCCATTGGAACTAAAATTCTCATTTGGGTCGCTATTAGAAAATAGTATAATCATATGACAAAATATATGATACTGAAAACATAAGTATCATGAGAAGTCAATTTTTTTTCCTTTTTAAAAACCTGCTTTACTTCCCTATTTTGATTTCTGCTTTTTTTATGTGCTGTTTGTTAAACAAAAGGAGATACTGCTCTGAGATACTGTGGTAACAGGTTTTCAATTCACTAAACAATTGATACACTTCTTTTGGTGTTTGTTTTTGTAATGTCTCTTGTCTTCTATTTCTTACTCAACTCACGATTCTATATGTTCAAATCATTTCTTCTCTGACAAGGACTCAGGCACTGAGATTAAACGCCTGTGAGTTTGAATGTTACTGTGTCTTACTGACTGTATGACGGTGCACAAGTGATTTTAAAATTTCAGAGTTTTAGTCTCCTCATCAGTAAAATGCTGATAAAATCATAGGTTGAGGATCAAATGAAATACATCTAAAGTTCTTGGCACTTTATTTTGCTCTTAAGTACTTAGAAATGTTTTCACTACTGAAGTTGCTAATTCTTTTTCTGTAATCACACTAAGAATCCCTGGCCTCATGTAAGGAAAATAAGTATTTCACCACTCGTTTGAATAATAAAATAATAATATAGAGGTTTGATGAGTAATGCTTAAGATATATTGTTGTTCAGTCACTAAGTCATGTTCAACTCTGAGACCCCATGGACTGCAGTACACCAGGCTTCCCTGTCCTTCACTCTCTCCTGGAGTTTGCTCAAATTCATGTCTATTGAGTCAGTGATGCTATCTAACCATATTATATATCTATAATATGTATAATAAGTATGATGTCTATAGTTTGCCCTTCTGAGAAGTCAATAATTAATGATCAGTGTGCTTTTAATTTATATGGGAAGGTTTTGTGGTGAATTTGGCAGTTAAGATGGTTCTTAAACTTTGAATATGAGTTGATACAAGAGTTATATGAATAGGGAGAGGGAGTAAGCAGCATGAGCGGAGGCTTGGAATTTCAATGTCAGATAGTAACTTAAAGATGTTTTGAGGCAGGAACCAATGTATGGGCATTGTGTTAAAGTAGCCTTGGCATAATTAATTGTTCTGTCACAAACTGCTTAGTGTTGCACATTTAGTAAGTGGAAAATCAGAGACTCAAAATTTCAAATCTTTTTTAACTTAAAATCCTTGTTGTATCATATTGATAATATTGACATCCTTGCTTACATCATCATTCGCAGAGACTCTGCTAGGTGCAATTACATCCGGAGAAAGCAAAAATGAACAAGACATAGTAGTAGGTTTTTGTGTGTGTGTCCACGTGTCTGTACTGTGGGCAATTCTTTGGGGCAGTCACTCACTGTGTGTACTCTTTGGAGATGTTAATCTGCTCTCCCCGTGATTATAGGGAGTATCTCCTTGGAGATGCTAGCATTTAAGGAATAGTGACAATACGGCTGTTAAAATGCAAAAAATCTACTTAATGTGTTTCAAAGCTAGAGAACATCTGGGTTAGAGTAAAAAGTAATACTGTGTGGATCACAAGAAACTGTGGAAAATTCTGAAAGAGATGGGAATACCAGACCACCTAACCTGCCTCTTGAGAAATCTGTATGCAGGTCAGGAAGCAACAGTTAGAACTGGACATGGAACAACAGACTGGTTCCAAATAGGAAAAGGAGTACGTCAAGGCTGTATATTGTCTCCCTGCTTATTTAACTTATATGCAGAGTACATCATGAGAAACGCTGGACTGGAAGAAACACAAGCTGGAATCAAGATTGCTGGGAGAAATATCAATAACCTCAGATATGCTGATGACACCACCCTTATGGCAGAAAGTGAGGAGGAGCTAAAAAGCCTCTTGATGAAAGTGAAGGAGGAGAGCGAAAAAGTTGGCTTAAAGCTCAACATTCAGAAAACGAAGATCATGGCATCCGGTCCCATCACTTCATGGGAAATAGATGGGGAAACAGTGGAAACAGTGTCAGACTTTATTTTTT
>SJYX01018358.1:100845-115524 GCA_006410675.1 Oreotragus oreotragus
GGAGAGTGAAAAAGTTGGCTTAAAGCTCAACATTCAGAAAATGAATATCATGGCATCCGGTCCCATCACTTCATGGGAAATAGATGGGGAAACAGTGGAAATAGTGTCAGACTTTATTTTTGGGGGCTCCAAAATCACTGCAGATGGTGACTGCAGCCATGAAATTAGAAGACACTTACTCCTTGGAAGAAAGGTTATGACCAATCTAGATAGCATATTCAGAAGCAGAGGCATTACTTTGCTGACTAAGGTCGGTCTAGTCACGGCTATGGTTTTTCCTGTGGTCATGTATGGATGTGAGAGTTGGACTGTGAAGAAGGCTGAGCGCCGAAGAATTGATGCTTTTGAACTGTGGTGTTGGAGAAGACTCTTGAGAGTCCCTTGGACTGCAAGGAGATCCAACCAGTCCATTCTGAAGGAGATGAGCCCTGCGATTTCTTTGGGTGGAATGATGCTAAAGCTGAAATTCCAGTACTTTGTCCACCTCATGCGAAGAGTTGACTCATTGGAAAAGACTCTGATGCTGGGAGGTATTAGGGGCAGGAGCAGAAGGTGGGGCAGGAGAAGTGGATGACAAAGGGTGAGATGGCTGGATAGCATCACTGACTCGATGGACGTGGGTCTGAGTGAACTCCAGGAGTTGGTGATGGATGGGGAGGCCTGACGTGCTGCGATTCATGGGGTCACCAAGGGTCGGACACAACTGAATGAGTGAACTGAACTGAACTGATGCTTCTCAGATTAAAAAAAATCAAGATGATATGATTTATGGTATTGGTTTTTAAAATATGTTCCCTGGGCCAGTGACATCAGTATCACCTGGAAATATGTTAGAAATATATATTCTTTTTTGAATATACTTATTTCCCAAATTCTGAATGATTGCCAATAGTTGAGAATAACCTCGTTGTTACTTTTATTTTTTGGCTGCGCCACGCAGCAGGTGGGATCTTAGTTCCTCGACCAGGTAATCCAAACTATGCCCTCTGCATTAGAAGCACAGAGTGTTAACTACTGGACCACTGAGGAAGTCCCATAAATGTATATTCTCAACCTCAGTGCAGACCTACTGAATTATAAATTGTGGGGTTGAGGTCCTAGTATCTGTGTTATAATAAGCTGTCCAGGTGATTCTGATGCCAGAAAGAGTTAGAGAATCACTGTGCTAGGAAATACCTTGGAGTGTGGATGTGGAGTAAAAGAGTGTCAGTCTCAACCAGGAAGAAGTGTCTTCTTTCACTTAAAAGCTTTACTCCCTCGCATGTGCCCTTAAAGTCATCTTTTACTGGAAAGAACCTAGCTTAATTAATTTGGTAATTCTTCCTGACTATATTAGAACTGAAACAGGCAGTGTTCTCAGAATTGTACCTGAGTGATTTCAGTGAATCTTCGTAATAATCCTGCGGGCTAGTTACTATTCTCATTCCTACTTTATAAGTCAGGAACTGGGTGCAAAGAGAAGAAATTTGCCTCAGATCACACATGTAATAAGAAGAAACATATGGATCTGGACAGTCTGGTTCTACAGCCACATGAATAAACAGTTTTCTCTTCAGTCTCTCAGTATACCTGGAAACAGCTGGGGTGACTGGATCTAAGATAACATTGTTCAATCAATTGCCTTCACTCTTGACTTTAAGTCACTGAACAATGTCCATAGGGGTCATTTGGTGACTATTCTTGTCCAATGCTCGTGAGAGGTGAAACGGTTTGCCTAGGATTAGATAGCCAATTAACGTCAGAGAGAAGACTTAAAACCAGATCCCTGGCTTTCAACCTAGTGTTAAGACACATGCAATGAAAACAAAACCGGTGATCTGACATCCTTAAAACAACAAATGCAGGCCATATCCAGCAGCTCCTGGATGTACCAGCCTTCCTTTGTCTAGCAATTGAGAGCACAATGAGTTCTTTTCCTGATTCTGAAAGGCCATAGAATAGGGTGCCCCAGGGAGGATACTGCCCTATCTAGCAATACTGCCCTCTGCACACAGGGTGCAAGAAGGGACATTAAGTTCTATTTCTACATTAAGTTCTATTTCTAATAGCTTTCATTGTTAAATATATGAAAATAACAAGATATCAGAAATAAAATAACTCTCCTCCCGCCCTCACCCCTGTTCTTGTCTGTTTCCTGGCTTTTCTGGTTGTTTGGTTTTATTTTGAACTGTTGCTCCCATTATATCTGTAGTNACATTAAGTTCTATTTCTACATTAAGTTCTATTTCTAATAGCTTTCATTGTTAAATATATGAAAATAACAAGATATCAGAAATAAAATAACTCTCCTCCCGCCCTCACCCCTGTTCTTGTCTGTTTCCTGGCTTTTCTGGTTGTTTGGTTTTATTTTGAACTGTTGCTCCCATTATATCTGTAGTGAAATTTTGCCAAGGAATGTATAGAAGCTGATTTTCTGTGTATCCTTAAGAAAATTATTCATCACCTCAGCCTGCTAAGCTTAAGGCCTTCTCACAAAAACCCCAGCAATATTACACATCAACTTTCCATTTTGACATATAAAGCTGGAAGTAACCAGTTTTTCTGTCTTTAACTTCTGCTCTGCGTTTACAAAACTGTGATACGTAATTTAAGTTTTTAATCTCAAATGTGTTTGTTCTATAGGCAAGTTCTCTAATAATAAAATATACTACCTCTGCTTGGTTTTCTTTATAAATATACTAACTTTTCTTGTCATCTTCCCTGTATTATAGTGAGCAAATAAAATAAATTATTAATTTCAATGTAAAATTCAGTTCTGATTGGCATGGTTTTAATTTTCATTAGATTTATTCAAGTTGGAGGGGGGCTTCTTAGAGAATTAATAATTAATGACCTATCACTTTTTTGTAAATGAAATGCAATTTTAAAATACATTTGCTGTTTATCATCAGGCCCTTCAAACAACTTCTCTTTGAAAAGAGAAGTTTCTTCAAAATATCTTTGCATGTTTTTAACATAAAATTCATTTCATCCCTGGCTGTCCCACAAACATAGTGTCTATGAGAGGGAAAGATGGTCCCTTGAAGTTTTCTCAAGGGGAACTCTGACTTGCAGATCCTTTCTCAAGTATTTTTGAGATTAGAGTGTGTGCTGAGAAATCATACCCACACTCTTAGTAAGGATCTGAGGGGAAGGTATTTTACTCAGATACCAGCTCCCCCCCCCTTTTTTTTTAATTTTTGCCTTACTTTCAGTAAAATTATGACTTTCTCAGAGAATACCTTAATAATAATTGTGAGTCATTTTGCTTGAACACTAATATTGGGTTTTCAACTGCAATAAAAGAAAATATATCTAAACTGTTACCGTTTCTGATATCTGGGTCAGGGCCAGTGCACTACAATACAGAAATTCTGTGTTGGACAAACACAGCAATTAGTTAACAGTTAACATTTGTTAACAATTAACAAATTAATTAGTTTTAATTAAGAGCTAATTCAATTTTCAGGTAAATTGATATCTAACTTCCCCAGCATGGCATGATAGCTAGTGTTACTGCAACTTGAGAAGTTACTAGGAAGTGTTTTTACCCTTTTTGTAGCTGATTATCAACAGATCATATCAGGTTTAAGAAAAGGCTCACTTCTCTTCCAAGTGGCAGTTCTCCTCCTGCTCGGATTACATGTCTCTCCAGAAGGCTGAGGAAGCATTTCACTTTTTATTCTATTTTTTTTCTCACCTGCACATGTTCAGTTTGTTTCATTAAACAATGTGTTAGACACACAAATAGCTTTATTGAGATAGGCACACCTGTTTTTCTCCAACATTTTTAGATGGTGTGCCAGGCACTAGGGTGACCAGCTGTCCTGACTTGCCTGGGAATGAGGGCTTTTTCTTGAATTCTGGGCTTCCAGCACCCAAACCAGGAACGTCTGGCCAACCGAGAAGCTTGGTGACCTGGGTTCACGAAAGTCGTTCCTATATGACAATGCAAAAGCCTTCCATTCCACAAGAGTTAATTCTGGACTTAAGGAGTTAAGGCAGGGGGAGAGATTTGGGAAGATAATGTAATATTTCTCAAAGATAATAAAGGAGTGAAAATAGTCGATTCAGTTAACAAGTATGAGAATGCATCAGGTGACAAGGTCAGAGGTAACAGGAAAAGTATGAGGAGAGGAGACTATTAATAATCATAATCTTAGATTCTATACCTTTATTCTGGGTCCCAGGATCTATTCCAAGTGTTAATTAAATGGTGGTGTTTGTATCTCAAGCTGAATCATAATGAAAAAAATTATGAGAAATATTTGCCCTATTTATTTTTATTTGCTTGACATGAAAAAAACCCCACAACAGGCTGCAAATTATCGTGTAATACTTATTGAACTGTGTCATTAGACGTGAGACAGATGGTTGGGATCCAGTTACACATACTTCCAGTTTCTGCCTATGGAATTATAGTTCTGAGAGAAGAAGTGTACATTTGTATGTGAAGTCTGGTGTTCAGACCAAGAGTCTTTGATTTTTAGTTCTTGGATCCAACACAAAATTATTTGCTTTCAGCCAGGTTCCTTAAACTTAGTGCCACAGTTTTCGGATTCTTTGACTTGAGAGAGCAAAATCAGCATTCAGCTTCTCGGCCGCACAGTGTTGGACAGTCTGTAAAAGTAGTGGCTATTTGAAGTGAGGATGGAGGAGAAATCAACATTGTATGCGTGCTGTCGCCTCAGTTGTGTCCGACTCTGTGTGACCCTGTGGACTGTAGCTGCCAGGCTCCTCTGGCCATGGGATTCTCCAGGCAAGATTACTGGAGTGGGTTGTCATGCCCTCCTCCAGGGGATCTTTCTTACCTGGGGATCGAACCTGGGTCCCTTGGGTCTCCGGCATTGGCAGGTGGCTTCTTTACCACTAGTGCCACCTGGGAAGCCCAGCCTATATCGTTGGTATCATTATCTGCTCCCAAACTGTCTAGTCCTATTTCCCACTGGGCAGTGCAGCGTGGGAATCAACACATGTATCCTGAAACTAGAATGGGTTCAAAACCTTGCTCTGTTACTATATAAACTCTATGACCTTGGACACATTACTTAATCTCTCTGTGCCTCAGTTTCTTCATTTGCAAAATTGGGCTATTATTAATAATATATATGCATAAGGGTAAATATATGTAAAACACTGAGAATAATGCCTTGGCACAGAGCCTGTTATTATTTCTGTTGTCATTGTTATTATTCCTTCACATCTGTTCCTTGCTCTAGGTTTCATGTTTTCTTTAATATCTATATACCATGCTGACTCTTTTTTAAAAAAATATTTTTGCTTGTGTTAAACTCTCTACATGCAACATAATATTTTTTCCTGGTTTCCCAAACATTATCCATTTTAAAATGACCATTTCAATTCTGATCTCTTATGCAGGACCTTCACAAAGCTCTCCTTTTGATAATTTCCTTTATAATTACTACTTGGACCCTGCAGTTCAGCTTTCAATTCTCTGCTGTTTTGTGTGTGCTAATGTTGTCTGCTCTGCTGATATGAAAACTTTTTGACAAGTGGGGCAATGTCTTGTCTATTATATTGTATGTTTTACAGCCTCTAGTATGTTTCTAACTAAATAGGTGATTGATTCGTATCAGTGAACCTGTGCCTAAATTTGATCCTTTGATTCTCCCACTATTTTTGAGACATAAAAGCATTGGTTAAATCACTTCAAGAATCGCTCTCACATATTCTTGCTGATTTTACACTAATTAGGAGCAGTTCTGTATTTGTGGTAGAATGTCATTTAAAGGTCATTTTTTTTCATGCTTGGATTTAACAATCGGTGTAAAAATGGTGTTTTACATAAAGTTCATGTACATCACTGAGCCACATTTCCTAAACTCTCATGAAGATAGGGTGAATTATGATAAGAACAATTTTAAAAATTTTATTTCAGAAATTTCCATATACGCACAAAAGTAGAATAATATACTCAATTCCATGTAACTGCCACCCAGTTTACACAATGACTTGTTGTTGTTCAGTCGCTTAGTCGTGTCTGACTCTTTGCAGGCCCATGGACTGCAGCGTGCCAAGGTTCCCTGTCCTTCACTATCTTCCTGAGTTTGCTCAAACTCATGTCCATTGATTCGGTGATGCCATCCAACCATCTCGTCCTCTGTCATCCCCTTCTCCTCCTGCCTTCAGTCTTTCCCAGCATCAAGGTCTTTTCCAATGAGTTGGCTCTTGGCATCAGGTGACCAAAGTGTTGGAGCTTCAGCCTCAGCATCAGTCTTTCTGATGAATATTCAGGGTTGATTTCCTTTAGAATTGATCACCCAGTTTACACAATGATTAACACTTTTCCAGTCTTGTTTCATCTGTCCCACCCTTTTTTTTTTTTTTAGCCTGGAATGTAGAGGAGAAGGAAATGGCTACCCACTTCAGTATTCTTGCCTGGAAAATCCCATGGACAGAGGAGCCTGGCAGGCTACAGTCCATGGGGTTGCAAAGAGTTGGACATGACTGAGCAACTTCACTTCACTTCACTTCATATTAAAGCAAATTCATCATATTTCATCCATAAATAGTTCAGTATGCCTTATTAACAGTTGAAGACATATAAAAATATTTTTAAAGAACCAATAAATAGTTCTCAATATTATGCTAAAATCATCAAATCTTTTCTTTCAATCTTACAACTTTAATAATATAACTTTGCTTTCTTCTACCCCAAAGATATAAGTAAACCTATAAAAATAGATGTTCCTAGTGGATGATAGGAATATATGTGAAACATGAAGTATATTTTACTGTCTCACCTGCAATCTTTTGAAGTACAGCAGAAACCTTGTTTTGATAGGAAACACTGCATCATGATTTCAAAGTGACAGATTACTATAATAATCAAATGGAAAGTAAGTATTTATTTCATTTGAATATCCTTTCAGCTCTATGATATTTTTTGATATGTTAAATGTAGAATGGGCCATTCCAGGCTCCTGATACAATATAGCTCATCAGTCTATTTTAATAAGGCCATTTTTCTAGGGAAGTTAGCACCTGATGCCTTTAATGATGAGATGACACTATTTCACAAGTGACTGTGATAGCATTCCCTCCTAAACTGATTATAAAGTACACCAGAGGTGTAAAGGTAGATCTTTAAACACCTATTTATCTTATTCAGTTTACTAAGCACTGTCCATACAAATGGTACTCATCGGCTTATAAATGAAAAAGTTATGTTTTGTTGTATTTTTTATTTTGTGGTACTTAGTTTATTTTATATCAATTATATCTCAAATAAGCGATTTTAAAATTTACAGTGAGATACTACTACATCTGTTACCAGAGGGGACTCCCTTCCAGGTGAGTGTGGGCTCTTGTCTAACACTCAGAAATGAATTGTCCAAGGAGACACATGTACTGACAAAGCAAGATTTTATTGGGAAGAGGCATCTGGGCTGAGAGCATCAGGGTAAAGGACCCCAGGAGGCCTCTTGAGTTTTAGGGTCATGGGGTTAGTTTCTGGGTTGTCTCTGGCTAGTATGCTTGTGCCCCTATTTGGTGTGACTCAGGGTCTTTCCTGTTGGCGTATGCGTCTCTCAGCCAAGTTGGACTCTAGCATGAGGGCTTCTGGGAGACCCGCAGGACATGTTGTTAATGGCTGATGTCTCTTCCCTTCTTTTGGCCTCTTCTGAATTCTTCTGGCTGATGGTAGCTTGTCAGTTCCGTGTTCGTTATTGGGACTTAACATTGTGAGTAAACTCAAGCAAGCAGTTATTATCATGCCTGGTCAGTGGTTCCCTAACTTATCTATCATGATGGTTAACATTAAAAAAAAGAAGCAGACCATATCAAGTACTAGAGAGGATACAGAGCAGTTGGAACACTTCTATACTACTGGTTGGAGTGCACACTGGTACAGACACTTTGGAAAACTGCTGGACAGTTTCTTATGACGTTGATCATGCACTTAGCAAATGTGACAGTAATTGTATTTACCTAAAGTATGTAATGCCATCCCAGGTGGAGCAGTGATAAAGAATCTGCCTGCAATGCAGGAGACTCAGGTTAGATCTCTGGGTCAGGAAGATCCCCTGGAGATGGGAATGGCAACCTACTCCAGTATTCTTGCCTGGAGAATTCCATGAACAGAGGAGCCCGGTGGGCTATAGTCCATGGGGTTGCAAAGAGTCGGACACAGCTGAGTTCACACACACACACACAAAGGATGTGAACTTATGTGTGAAGTCGCTCAGTCGTGTCCGACTCTTTGAGACCCCATGGACTGTAGCCTGCCAGGCTCCTCTGTCCATAGGATTCTCCAGGCAAGAATACTAGAGTGGGTTGCCATTTCCTTCTCTAGGGGATCTTCCCAACCCAGGGATCGAACCCGGGTCTCGTGCATTGCAGGCAGATGCTTTATCCTCTGAGCCACCAAGGAAGCTCTAAATGTGTACACACATTCAACAGCTTTATATAATCATCAAAAACTGAAAACAACTCAACATCCTTGTCCTTCAACTAGTCACTGGATAAACTGGAATATTACTCAGCTAAAGTGAAGGAAAATTACTAATATAGCAAACAACACACACACATATGTATGTGTTTCATTATGCAAAATGAAAGCAGCCAGACTGAGAAGATTTTATATTATATGATGACATGTGTGATATTTTGGAAAAGGCAATGTTATAGAAATAGCACACAGATAAGTGATTGGAGGGAGAAACTGACTTCAAAGATCATCATAATGTAATTTTGGAGAGTGCTGGAACTGTTCTGTATCTTGATTATGGTGGTGGTTACATATCTGTATGCATTTTCAAAACTCATGGCAGTATACTCCAAATTATACTCTATGTTTAATTATACTATATATATATTTAAAGTGTGAATTAAAATGTAATTAAAATATATTTAGCTAAGAATACTGGGATACATTTGTATAGCACAGGGAACTCAATTTGGTGCTCTGTGACAACCTAGAGGGGTAGCACAGGGAGGTGGAAGGGAGGCTTAAGAGGGAGAGAATGCGTGCATGTGTACACACTAAATTGCTTCAGTTGTGTCAGACCTTTTGCAACCCCATAGACTATAGCCCGCCAGACTCCTCTGTCCATGGAGTTTTCCAGGCAAGAACACTAGAATGCCCTCCTCCGTGGGATCTTCCTGACCCAGAGATCAAACCCGAGCCTCCTGAGGCTCCTGCATTGCAGGCGGATTCTTTACCACTGAGTCACCAGGGAAGCCCTGAGGGAGAGGATGTATTTATACTTATAGTAGATACATGTTATTGTACAGCAGAAACCAACACAACATTGCAAAGCAATTATCTTCCAAGTTTAAATAAATAAAATACATATATTTAGCTAGGAATATTGTGTGGTCCTGTCAGACAGTTGACCTAATGTATCATATGAAAAAGTAATTAAATCACATTTACAGACATATGCTATCAAATGGAAAGTTGATTGGATCACATTATCTAATGTATACAATCATCTTCTAGTAGCTATGAATAAAATATAATCGAATGAAATAGAAATGAAACAGCAATACAGGCTAAGATACAATTGTAGCAAGCAGATATGAAGTGTTAAAAGCCTAAATATGATCAACATTTTTTGATAGAAAGATACAGGAAGAAAGCAACAGCTTTTTTGCCTTTTCACACTGTTCATGGGGTTCTCATACTGTTCATGGGATGAGATGGTTGAATGGCACCACTAAATCAATGGACATGAGTTTGAGCAAACTCCAGGAGAGAGTGAAGCCTGGCATGCTGCAGTTCATAGGGTCACAAAGATTGGGACATGACTTAGTGACTGAACAACAACAGCAGCTTAAAAAAATACTACATATAGTAGGGAATAAAATAATGAGTGTAACTGATAAAATATTTTACTGAGTTCAAAGTTTGCACCATCACTCACACACACTAAATATAGAAGAAAGACATACGTGAAAACTGCATTTGATCCTTGAGTTGGAAAGCTCCCCTGGAGGAGGGCATGGCAACTCACTCCAATATTATTGCCTGGAGAATCCCCATGGACAGAGGAGCCTGGCGGGCTATAGTGCATGGGGTTGCAGAGTTGGACACAACTGAGCAACTAAGCATAGCACACAGATAAAAACTGATGAGTTTTTCTAAGCTCTAATTAATGAGTCTGAGATATAATAACATACTGTTCTTGTATGGAATATACATTGCAGAAATGTGATAGAATTTTCTCCCATGTACCTACAAGCCATACCATATTTTGTTTCTTTACATTACAATTCTGAAGATTATTGTGGATAACTTACATATAGGTAGGCTCAGTGGGACAATGGTGATTCAGAAACATTGGCAGCTCCACTCTGCGCATGTATAGGACTTTCACACAAAATGGAAAAAACTTCCTGCCCCTACAAGACCTTTCATCTTGCCAATCAGCCATGCAAGATTGGGCGTGTTTTGTTGTATTTTTAAAGTTACAGTTTAATAGGACTCTGGTTTGAGCAACATATAGTTTGTAAATCTTAAGGCAACAATGTTAAATAAGGAGGCACATTATGAGAATTGTTAGGAACCTGCATGTTTCTTACAACAACCGTTGGATAGTTCTGTTGTGTAAATCTAAGCCAGACACTTATGAGAAATAAAACTGAGGAGTTAAAGTTGTTAATAACTCATTCATTATACCTGTAGTTTGGACATCTATATTGTTTATACTCATTTCCTTACAGTTGGGGTGAGCTGTACAGATAGACAGATATACACATCCCCAGGAGTATCATAAATCCATGAAGGCAACATCAGCTCTAACTGACTGGGGTGAAATGTACCTGACTGCCTGTCAGTTCTCTTTGTAAGTTAGGGTTCAGTGAACTCCCAGTTTGGAATCTTCTAGGATGAACCAAATTCAAATAAAAACTGCCCTGTAGGCAGTTAAAGCTGAACTATAAGTCTGTCTTTCAGTGATTTTTGTTCTGATATTTTTCTTCATATTTGAAGCTATTGCCTCTGTGAATATTTTAACTTTGCAGACATTTTGCCCAATAAACTGTTCAAGTTTGTGTCTTGATTTCAGGCCATTAGTTTGTATCAAAGCTTGCATGTATTCCTATGGCTTTTATTTTCTTTTCATTGTGTGAATTGGACTAAAGCAATGCCATTCTTCAAAGTGAGAAGGCTTTATTTGGAAAATTCCTTTGAAATGACTTTATTATAGATTCTAGAATTGCCTGACTAGTCATTTCTAGAATATAATTCCCAAGAAATTTCTTCCAGTAAAGTGAATTATGGATTGCTGGCACATATTTTTTTCCTTGAATGGCAAACAGAGGAAAAAATAAAGAGGAATTTAACTTCGATTTTGAAGAAAAATAGTTTGGTTTGGTGGTCTGAAATTCAATCTATGATCATGGGTGCTTTGAGTAAAAAAAATTCAGGACTGCTGTTTCTCCCCACCTCATTTTTCAGGCCCTGACAAATTTTTTTTAATATTATGAGAATATACATTCTGAGTAATGCTTACCATGAACATTTAAAACACAAATGGCACATCCAAGGTAAAAATAAGGGAAAGCAACTCAATAGCATTCTGTCAGAGAGTTGGATTTTATGGTCTCATGAGAGTAATTAGAAAAGTCAACCATGAAACTATCAAAGCTATGTATAAGACAGGGCTGAGAAAATGTTTTCCAGTAAATCTTTTAATCTACCAACTTTAGGTCACATTGCTTTTGTCACATTTTGTCACACTGCTTATAGATGTTAGGTATATTTGACAGATAGGCTAGAAAATGGAGTGTCATTATTAATACAGAAAGCCAAGGCCATGATAGGCAGTCAGCTTATCCTGTGACTAGTTCTACAACCTATGGTTTGGTTTGGTTGCTAAATCATGTCTGACTCTTGTGACCCCATATACTGTACCCTGCCAGGATCCTCTGTCCATGGGATTCTCCAGGCAAGAATACTGGAATGGGTTGCCATTTCCTTATCCAGGGGATCTTCCCAACCTAGGTATCAAACTTGGGTCTTTTGGTTTATGGGTGTGTATTGCAGGCGGATTCTTTATCAACTGATCCACAAAGTAAGCCCGCTAAAACCTATACCAGACACTGATTCCACTTAGCCTCCATTTTCTAATCAAGAAAGGGCAACAATATCGATTGTTGTCACAGCAAGATAAATGTAATTGGTGTGCAATTGTCATGAGATAGTCAGCAAAATTCCAGCTACTTTCATTGTTGAGATGAAGAAGAAGGAAATGGAATTATGGTACCATGATACCAGAAATTATCATGGAATACCTATCTATTGACTTACATTGTGAAAGAATCATTAAATAAAATAGTTTAGAGAGAGTCTTGAAGATGACCATTTAAAAAGAAATTAGCTTTTGGTCAAAACAGCAAAAACAAAACCCAAAAAACTAGAGTTCACAAAATTTTGGCTTTGAGGAGATAGTAGCACCAGGTAGGAAGCAATATTATGTAGTAAGAGAAGAAATCATTAATGATTTAAAGTTTAATGAGAAAGGTATATTCCAGCAGAAAGGAGGTAAGATGCTTTGGTTTTCTTGACAGCAGCACTATCCACTACATTCAGTCGGTCTTCACTTGATCAAACCCACTGGTTTGCAACTACTTTCCCAGTTTTAACACAGGGAGTCCTGCATCTTGGCAGTGTACTCTGTCCAGGTCAAAATGGTCTTCATTTTGGTCTTCACGACATTGTCTTGGTCTTCACAACACTGACTATGGGCTGGTCAAGATATGCAGTGGTGAATGGAAGTTCATAAGGCTTTTCATCTTCATAGTTAAGGCTGTAATTTTATTCTGTTGTTGTTGTTCACTGGGTAAGTTGTGTCTGACTCTTGAAACCTTATGGATTGCAGCACACTAGGCTTCTCTGTCCTCCACTGTCTCCCAGAGTTCGCTCAAATTCATGTCCATTGAGCTGGTGATGCCATCTAACCATTTCATTCCCTGCCACTCCCTTATCCTTTTGGCTACAATTTTCTGAGCACCAGGGTCTCTTTGCATCAGCTGAACAAAGTATTGGAGCTTCAGCATCAGGATCAGTCCTTCCAATAAATATTCAGGGTTGATTTCTTTTAGGATTGACTGGTTTAATCTCCTTGCTGTCCAAGGGACTCTCAAGAGTCTTCTCCAACTCCACAGTTTGAAAGCCTCAATTCTTCAGGTCTCAGCTTTCTTTATGGTCAAACTCTCACATCTGTATATAACTACTGGAAAAACTATAGTTTTGACTATATGGACCTTTGACATCAAAGTGACTTCACTGCTCTTTTTTTTTTTAAATGTTATGCTTGATTTATTATTATTATTTTTTACTTTATTTTACTTTACAGTACTCTATTGGTTTTGGCATACATTGACATGAATCTGCTTTTTAATATGATGTCTTGGTTTTTCATACCTTTCCTTCCAAGGAGCAAGCATCTTGTAACTTCATGGCTGCAGTCACTGCAGTGATTTTGGAGCCCAAGAAAATAAAATCTGTCAGTACTTCTATTTTTTCCCCTTCTATTTGCCATGAAATGACGGGACTGGATGCCATGATCTTGGTTTTCTGAATGCTGAGTTTTAAGCCAGCTTGTTCATTCTCCTCTTTCACCCTCATCAAGAAGGATTTTAGTTCCTCTTCACTTTCTGCCATTAGAGTGGAATCTTCTGCATATCTGATGTTGTTGATATTTCTTGCAGCAATCTTGATTTCAGCTTGGGAGTCATCCAGCCTGACATTTTGCATGATGTTCTCTGCATAGAAGTTAAATAAGCAGAGTTGTTTACAACATACAGCCTTGTTGTATTCCTTTCTCAATTTTGAACCAGTCTACTGTTCCATGTCCATTTTTAACTGTTGCTTCTTGATCTGCAGACAGGTTTCTCAAGAGATAGATAAGGGTCTGGTATTCCTGCCTCTTTAAGAATTTTCCAGTTTGTTGTGATCCACATGGTCAAAGGGTTTAGTGTAGTCAGTGAAGCAGAAGTGGATGCTTTTCTGGAATTTTCTTGCTTTTTCCAAGATCCATTGGATGTTTGCAATTATATCTCTGGTTCCTCTGCCTTTTCTAAATCCAGTTTGTATATCTGGAAGTTCTTGGTTCATGTACTGCTGAAGCCTAGCATGAAGGATCTTGAGCATCACCTTGCTAGTGTGTGAAATGAGCACAACTGTAAAGTAGTTTGATCTTTGGAATTGCCCTTCTTTGGGATTGGGATGAAAACTGACATTTGCCAGTCCTGTGGCCACTGCTGACATTTCCAAATTTGCTGGCATATTGAGTACAGCACTTTAACACCATCATCTTTTAGAATTTTAAATAGCTTAGCTGGAATTCCATTGCCTCCACTAGCTTTGTTTGCAGTGATGCTTCTTAAGGCCCATTTGACTTCACATTCTAAGATATGTGGCTCTAGGTGAGTGATCACACCATCGTGGTTATCTGGGTCATTAAGATCTTTTTTTGTATAGTTCTTCTGTGTATTTTTGCCACCTCTTCTTAATATCTTCTGCTTCTGTAGGTCCTTACCATTTCTGTCCTTTCAGTTCAGTTCAGTTGCTCAGTCGTGTCTGACTCTTTGCGACCCCATGAATCGCAGCACGCCAGGCCTCCCTGTCCATCACCGTCTCCTGGAGTTCACTCAGACTCACGTCCATCGAGTCCGTGATGCCATCCAGCCATCTCATCCTTGGTCGTCCCCTTCTCCTCCTGCCCGCAATCC
>SJYX01018358.1:126458-142771 GCA_006410675.1 Oreotragus oreotragus
GATGCTGGGAGGGATTGGGGGCAGGAGGAGAAGGGGACGACCGAGGATGAGATGGCTGGATGGCATCACGGACTCGATGGACGTGAGTCTGAGTGAACTCCGGGAGATGGTGATGGATAGGGAGGCCTGGCGTGCTGCGATTCATGGGGTCGCAAAGAGTCGGACACGACTGAGCGACTGAACTGAACTGAACTGAATAATATGTCATTCACCAGTGTGGTACACCTTCCCAATGGATTAATGAATATATGACTACATGTGATTTTTTTACTTGCTGATTGAGAAACCTGTGTCTGTACTGTACCTGTTTGGGCTTTCTCATAAAATTTTGTAATCAACTGCTAGCTAAATAGTGGTTTGTTTACTGTTTACTAAGTGGACTTACCTTTGAAAGTGAAAGTGAAAGTGAAGTTGCTCAGTCGTGTCCGACTCTTTGCGACCCCATGGATTGCAGCCTAAGAGGCTCCTCTGTCCATGGGATTTTCCAGGCGAGAATACTGGAGTGGGTTGCCATTTCTTTCTCCAGGAGATCTTCCCGACCCGGGGATCAAACCCAGGTCTCCAACATTGCAGACAGATGCTTTATCGTCTGAGCCACCAGGGAAGTCAGAATTCCCAAGTAATAAACCCAATTCTTTACAGTCTGTTGGAGCCAACCGCCCCTCCAACCATGACAGGCAGCACTAAGGTACATTGGAAGGAGCACTGGACTCAGAGTCAAGAACGAGGTCAAGTCTTGGCTCTGCCATTGACCTTGGACATGACTGTGTCTCCTGAAGCCTTAGTGAGATGAGGAATGTTCGTGAGTTGCCACTTAGTTCACTTTCTGCTTGTGTTCTTCAGAGCTCAGAACATCTTGAAGGCAGGATAGGTGTTCACAGAACCAGGCTGGCCACAGACCTTCAGCCCTCTGCTTCAGCTTCAGAAATTCTGTTTGCTTCTGTTTTAGTACCTCAGATTTCAGAGTAAGATCTGGACAATGTCACCTTCAGAGGCAGACCATCCCGTAGGTATCAGAGGTGACGTTCGGCTGCTGCTGGGTTCCCTTCTTGCATTTTTCATTTGTTCAGATCCTGTTGCTACCAGCTTCTCTTGGTCCTGTCTTGCTGGTCTCGCAGGTCTAAGCATAATGGGAATTACCTTTATGTCATGTAAAATGATTTAAGGTTAACAACCTAGTTGTTGAGGCAACAACTTAACCAAGTTGTGAGGCAGTACACAGTAGGAGCTAGGAACATGAATTACGGAGCGGGTCTGCCTGGGTTCCAGTCCAAACTCTGCTACTCATTACGTCGGTGACCCTTGTTTCCAGTTTGCCAGCTATAAACTGGGGATGATAATAATCCCTACTTCATTGTTGTATTTGACATGTAGCAGACACTGTCTATTGTTAGTTATTAAAGATCCATTATCCCTTATTTGCAATTTAGAAGTAAACTATAAACTGGCAGTTTTTAATATAATTCATTTGACATCAAACCCTGGCCTAATCAATGTCTTTGGTTTTTGGTTCTATACTTGACCTTAACTTTATAGTTAGTTTGTAAAATACAGACATATGTTATTACAATTGTTTTATGATACTTATTGGACAGTAAAGTTTACAGTGTTTCTCATGAAATAAAAATAAACTTGGATATCTTGTGATTAGTATTATCAACTAGTTAATTAAAAACTAAGGAAAGGATTTTCCTGGTGGTCTAGTGGTCAGGACTGGGTGCTTCTAGTGTATAGGGTGTGGGTTCCATCCCTGGTCAGAGAACTAAGAGCCCACATGCTGCACAGCATGGCCAAAAAAAAAAAAAAAAGAAACCTAATTAGTGTTAATATTTATTGAATGTTTCTGTTTACTAGGTACTACACAGAGCATTTTATGTTCATTATCTTCTTTATTCCCACAGTCCTTTAGGTGTGATAGTGTTGATTCTGGTTTCAATGTGCTGAGGCTTGGAGAGCTCAGCTCGTTTGCTCAGGGTCACACTGTCACTCAGTGTGCTGGCAGGGCTAGAATTCAGACCTCCTCTCTGATTTTTGAAGTCACTTCTGTGTCCTTTTCTTCATCTATACTATCTTTATAGTTTATAAAATTTTCATGAGGAAATAAAATCACTAGCATACTCAAATATATATGTGTATATATATATATATTTATTTATTTATATTTTTAAGATTCTTTGCTTTATAGAATTTTTTGCCATTTAAGAAAAATACTGTCTTTCAGTGAACTGGAGTTACAAAATTCCAATTTACAAGCAGCTTTGGGAAATTTATATTGATTGTGTTAAGGGAGGTACTTATATACTCTAAATACCAGGGAGGGGAGTTGAAAATAAACAAAAATTGGCTTTCTTTTAAACAGAAAATGCTAATTTAAAACACTTATGTAGCTGACAGTGGGACAGGAAGTCCTATTTTGTTTATTAGGGCAAAGGAAGGCAGTGGAGCTCATAAGGTGAGTGCTCTGCAGTGAACATCTATTGGTTCCCACTCAGCTTCATGCACTCCCCTAACATTATCCCAGTTGTCACCTTAGTATCTGCCCTTCCTCATTCCTTGAATGTGATTGCTGTAAGACAATGATAAATAAAGTATAAATTTATTTTGCTTTTTTTCCCCTTATTATTTTAGGTGCTGGAAAGCCCCCTATGTTTGGTGATTATGAAGCTCAGAGACACTGGCAAGAGATTACTTTTAATTTACCCATCAAACAATGGTATGGATAATTTTAACTTGATTTTATTGTTTATCAGTCAGTCAATGTAGATTATTTGAAGTTACCTATAAGGAAAATACACTGTTTCTTCATCTTTAGCATCCTCTCTTTGTATTTATTGAAGTCACATATGTTACCCTGTATATTGTCAGCTCATTTTGAAATTTTATCCTCCTGAAAGTTACCATATACTCAGCTACCAGCTGGAATATGATACTAAACTGGAACTTTAAGGATAGGACACTGTCTGCCATGAAAGCTCCTCAGGATATAAACCGTGAAAGTTTATGGACTAAGAATATTTCTTTTGGCGGTTTCTCAGAGTTTCTCTGTTAGGAACGTATGAGATGTAAAGAAGCAATAGCTTAGTGATGAAGAATGTAGGTCTTCAAGTCAGACTGCCCTTGTGTGTGTGTATTGGTGTTCAGACGGAGACTATTCTTTACTGGCAGTGTGAGCTCTGGCAACTTATTTAACTGTCTCTGCCACAGTTTTATCACTCATAGAATAGAAATAACAGAATACATATCTCACTGGCTTACTGTGAAGACTGAATAAAATGATTTCACTTAAAGCACTTACACCAGTGCCTGAAGTGTAATGAGCTCTCAATAAATGTTAGCTGTAGTTACGTCTTCAAAAAAAATCTGTGCATTGCCATTTTTGGTGAACATGTTCTGACAATTGATGACAGTATTCTTTTTTACTTACTGTGTGCCTGGTAGATTATTTGATTAAACCTGATTGTACAAACTGTTTTTATCATTCTCTCGATTGCTTTGGTCACTGCTTTGATTTAACTCCTTTATGAAAGAGAGTTATATATAAGAACTTCACATCGAACCCTCTACTAACAGAGTGGCTCTACCTATTCCAAATTTGGAATATTTATAATAGAGATCAGCTAAATATTTGATATTCTTTTTTTTTAAATAGATGTGTGCATATGTGTTTTTTGGTTATTTTTGACCTCACTGCACAGCTTGGAGGACCTTAGTTCCCTGACCAGGGGTTGAATCAGAGGCCAGGGCAGTGAAAGCACCAAGTTCTCTTGTTTAAATGGTGTGATTTCTTTTTTTCGTAGATTGAAGTTTATTGTTATATCATTCATAGTGACTATCATTGAAAAAGATATATCTCAATGGCATAGTTTACAAAACAGGAAATATATACTTGGGGCAGGTTCAACAGTGGATATAAATCTGTATTAGAAATAACATTTCTAATATTTCTAACATTTCTAATATTTTGAGTTGTCTAATTTTGTCCAATTTGATTGGTTTGCCATTTTTGTTACCTAGTAATGTGACTTGGAGAAGGAAATGACAACCCACTCCAGTGTTCTTGCCTGGAGAATCCCAGGGACGGGGGAGCCTGGTGGGCTGCCGTCTATGGGGTCGCACAGAGTCAGACACGACTGAAGCGACTTGGTGGTGGTAGTAGTAGTAGCAGTAGTAGTAGTAGTAATGTCACTGAAGAATGGTTTCTTATTTTTTAACTTCAGTTTTCCGAGTGTGAAGTCCTTCTGCCTTCGTCTAGAAAGTTAGTTATAGTCAAAACTTTCAAGTGATATAGTTATCTGAAATATGAAATCAGAATCTATCAGGTAAAGTTTTAAAATGTCAGTTTTATAATTCTAAATTTAAAAACTGATTTATTCCATTTCATTGTACATAGTTGAAAGTTATAGAGGAAAGCAAATTTTTTCTTTACATAACAATTTTTATGATTTTTATAATGACAGTTCCTTAATGTGTGATATCAGAAGCACTTTTGGCATTAAGTAGTAGAAAACCTAATAGTAGTTTAAGCAATAAAATAATTATCTCCATAAGTAGGTCTTTGCAGGGCTGGTCAAGTGGCTCAAGCAGTTAAAGAACTCAGGCTTTTCCATTTTCTTCCCTTTCCTTTCTTCTTGGCATGTTGGCTTTTCATCCTGAGGGTTCATCCTGAGGCTTTTTACCCCAAGATCAGATGACAGCCAAGGCTACCAGCACTGTGACTTTGTACAACCATATTCAAGGCAGGAATAATAAGAATATCTTATTTTTTATGTGTCTTTTTGTTGTCGAACCAAATCTTTTCCACCCTTAAAGCAATCATTAATAGAAATGCCTGGCTCAGTGCAGGCATGGTTTATCACCTGGGGTAGGAGAAGTGTCTGCCTGCCCTGAGTATGTTGCTTTTTAAAACAAGATCACAGTTTTATAAGTGAGGAATTATGGGAATCACTGTTTATTTCAGCATTGTTATAACTATGAGAAGCCTGAATATATTTTGGTAGTGGAATGATTAACTAAAGTACATTTCTCCTATATGCATGTGTACATGTTTTTTCTAGGTAGATTCCTAGAAGTGGAATCTTTATTATTATTTTTTTTTTGAAGTGGAATCTTTAAAGCAGCCAGTTATAATGGGTACCAATACCAGAATATCTCTTACCCTTACCAATATTTAATAATAACACCACCAGACTTCTAAAATTTCCATTTCCTTGAGTACATGTGAGGTTGAGTTTCCTTCATATCTGACTGTTTGTGACCCCATGGACTATAATAGCCCACCAGGCTCCTCTGTCAGTGGAATTTTCCTAGGCAGGAATACTGGAGTGGGTTGCGATTTCCTGCTCCAGGGGATCTTCCCAACCCAGGGATCAAACCCACGTCTCTTGTGTATCTGCATTGACAGGCAGATTCTTTGCCACTGTGTTACCTGAGAAGCCCCTGGTATATTTACTGATCATCATATTTTTCTCAAACTTGCATATTTATATATTTCCCCCAGGTTACTGATGAATTGCTGATCTTTTTTGTAATGATTTGTGTGATTTTAAGATAAAAAATTATATAAACTTTCTCTGCTGGGTAACAAATGACCACAAAAACAGTGCACACATGTGGTTTTTATTTTTGGTTGCCCTGTGTTCCTCTTTGCTGTGCTGGGCTTTCTCTAGCTGTGGCAAGTGGGAGCTACTCTCTAATTGTGCTAGGCTTCTCATTGCCGGGGCTTCTCTTGCTGAGGAACGTGGGCTGTAGGTGCACAGGCTTCAGTGGTTGCAGTTCACAGGCTCATTTGCCCCACAGCATGTGGAACCTTCCTGGAACCTGTGTCCCCTCCATTGGCAGGAGGATTCTTAACCACTGTACCACCAGGGAAGTCCAAAGCACACACTTATTATAGAAGTCCAGGCACAGCTTATTTCAGTATTATGATCAGAGTCTCTGGAGGCTGAAGTTCAGTTGTCATCTGAGACTGCAGTCTTATCAGAGGCTCATCTGGGGAAAGACCCATTTCCAAGTTCCCTCAACTTATTGGCAGAATTAATTTCCTTGCATCTATAAAAGTAAGGGCCTTGGTTTCTTGTTGGAAGCTACCTTTATCTTCTAGAGTCCCCCTGCAGTTTCTTGCTATGTGGCTTCTCCATTATACCCACTTACTGACACATGACAGTTTTCTTCTTCCAAGTCAATGAAAGGGAGTACTCTGTAGCTTAGCCAGCAAGATGGAAGCTTACATATATGTAAAACATAAGCATTAAGAATGATCATCCTATCACTTTTTTTGTACTTGGTTGTTTACTAGCAAGTCACATGTTTTGTCTCCACTCAAGGGGAGGGAATTGATTGTACATACACATGGCAGGAATACCAGGAGATGGGTTCAAAGGGATGACTTTAAAGTCGGTCTGCCATAGTATTCAGCAGTGTATAATAGTATCTGGCAGTGTATAATAGTATTCTGCATTTTAATCATTTGTTCTGGTGTGTGTATATGTGTAAAACAAATATCTTCTTTCTGTTCTTTGAATTTTTCTTAAAGTGTTTTTTATTTTTACATTTGATATATAGACATTCTTTGAACTGTTCTTGAAACTTCTTTAAGTTTGGAACTGTTTTAAAATAGAATATATTTTTGCACAAATCAAAAATAGCCACAATATATTAGAAAAAATTACATTTTGAAGTTGATGATAACACATTCGGAGTAATTTTGTAGTTTGCTGTGGCAGCTAGAGTTTTTTTCTGATAAAACATCTACTGAGATTACATGGGAATTCAGTGGGAAAGGACATTCCATTCCAATGGTATGTATCCAACTTTTCAGGTGGATCTGATACATATAAAGCATGAGAATTAACTATTTGCTTTGTTTCTACAGGTAGGTTTTGAAGCTTTACTTGAAACACTTTTAAGCTATCTTCTTCCACGAATTTCTCTCTTCTTGCTTATGCATTTCCATAAAGATAGGTAGCACAGTTGTTGGCTCTATTATTCCTTCTTCCCAGTCCAACCAGTGGTTTTACTGTTAGTGTATTCCTTTGCATACTTCCCATCCATGCCTCCTTTGCTATCTCCAGTGGACCTCAATGTTAAAGTAAATGAAAAATAGTTTTTGCCTTAGAAGAAGCTGAAAAACAAATCAAATTATATTGTTCAAAATGTGATTTTTGAGTTATTTGATGCTTTTCCGCTACTGTATCCATCCCAGTGGTTTTGTAGCTAATGACCAATTAGAACTACTATTGTACACTCACTTTGTGTCAGGCAATTGCTTAACAGTTTTACATGTTTAATTCAGTCCTTCAACAACTCTGTGGGGTAAATACAATAAAATCTTGTGCTAATGCGCCCTGTCATTACGTGAATTTGGAAATAACATAGTTTGTTACCTGTGTTCAGGTAACCCTGTTTAGAGAAGTGGGTCCTCTGGTCTCCACTGTTGGCCTGGCCCAGCTTCCTAACTTATATGGAGTTTCTTGGGTTCACTGTATCTTGACTTTGCGTTCCAGCCAGACAGATACAGGACCCAGGATTGCTCACATGGATGTTGCTGCCAGAGTAGATAATTGTCAGCAGTAGGAACCATGCTGTACGGTGCCCATGGCTGCCTAGCATGCCTTGATCATTTTATTAATCCTCACTCCCTGCATACAAACCTACATATTGTGTATCAGACACTAAGAAAAGTAGACCCTTTGAAGATGAATACAGTTGATCCTTGAACAACATGGGTTTGAACTGTGCAGGCCCCTTTGTACATGGATTTCTTTCAATAGTAAATACTGTACTACAGAATCCATGGTTGGTTGAATCCAGGGTTGTGGAACCTAGATCCAGAGGAACCTCGGAGAGAGATGGCCGACTGTAAATTATACTTGGATTTTCAACTGCATGGAGAGTCAGTGCCCCTAATCCGCATGTTGTTCAGGGTCAGCTGTAGTAGGTTATTTAACTGGATTGTGATAAATGCCCACTTAAACAGTTTTTTTTTTCAGTCTCAGAGTAAGGGATTATGATGTCAAAAAATTGTGACCCATGTGAAACAGGATTTTTTTTTTTTAATTTTTCATACTGTTCATGGGGTTCTCAAGGCAAGACTGCTAAAGTGGTTTGCCATTCCCTTCTCCAGCAGACCACGTTTTGTCAGAACTCTTCCACCATGACCCATCTGTCTTGGGTGGCCCTACAGAGATCAAATTGCCAGCATCTGTTGGATCATTGAAAAAGCAAGAGAGTTCCAGAAAAACATCTACTTCTGCTTTATTGACTATGCCAAAGCCTTTAACTGTGTGGACCACAACAAACTGTGGAAAATTCTTCAAGAGATGGGAATACCAGACCACCTGACCTGCCTCTTGAAAAATCTGTATGCAGGTCAGGAAGCAACAGTTAGAACTGGACATGGAATGACAGACTGGTTCCAAATAGGGAAAGGAATACGTCAACGCTGTATATTGTCACCCTGCTTATTTAACTTATATGCAGAGTACATCATGAGAAATGCTGGGCTGGAAGAAACACAAGCTGGAATCAAGATTGCTGGGAGAAATATCAATAACCTCAGATATGCAGATGATACCACCCTTATGGCAGAAAGCAAAGAAAAACTAAAGAGCTTCTTGATGAAAGTGAAAGAGGAGAGTGAAAAGTTGGCTTAAAATTCAACATTCAGAAAACTAAGATCATGGCATCTGGTCCCATCACTTCATGGCAAATAGATGGGGAAACAGTGGAAACAGTGACAGACTTAATTTGGGCGGCTCCAAAATCACTGCTACAGCCATGAAATTAAAAGATGCTTGCTCCTTGGAAGAACAGTTATGACCAACCTAGACAGCATATTAAAAAGCAGAGAACTTTACTTTCCCAACAAAGGTCCGTCTAGTCAAGGCTATGGTTTTTCCAGTAGTTATGTATGGATGTGAGAGTTGGACTATAAAGAAAGCTGAGTGCCAAAGAATTGATGATTTCGAACTGTGGTATTGGAGAAGACTCTTGAGAGTCCCTTGGACTGCAAGCAGATCCAGCCAGTCCATCCTAAAGGAAATCAGTCCTGAATATTCATTGGAAGGACTGATGCTGAGGCTGAAACTTTAATACTTTGGCCACCTGATGCGAAGAACTGACTCATTGGAAAAGACCCTGATGCTGGGAAAGATTGAAGGTGGAAGGAGAAGGGGATGACAGAGGATGAGATGGTTGGATGGCATGACTAACTCAATGGACATGAGTTTGAGTAAACTCTGGGAGTTGTCGATGGACAGGGAGGCCTGGTGTGCTGCAGTCCGTGGGGTCGCAAAGAGTCAGACATGACTGAGCAACTGAACTGACTGAAATAGGCTTAGGGATAGTGGTTATTTATGTTGTATATAGTTTGGTGTCCATTATTATAAATTTTTCTAATGATTGAGAAAATTAATTGGCTAGAAGAAGCTGTCTAGTTAGAAAGATTATAGTTTAGGAGTCTATGTAAATTTATTATAGTCTATGTAGTCTATGTAAATTTTCATTTCTTGAGTCACAGTATTTATATGTAGTTTTTTCCCGTTCTAACCAACTGGTTAATTGGTTAACCAGTTAGTTTAAATAGTTTAACCAACCCTTAAATTATGAATTAAATAGTTTAACCAACTGTTAGTTTATGAACTTTACATATAGTGTTTTTCCTTAATTCACAGAATTTTGCATGTAATAGGCTCTCATTAAATGTTGGTTGAATTGTGTTCAAAGTGATATTAATAAGTCTGCCTGTTTCATGCAGTATTTCTTTCTTTGCAAACCAAATCTTTACATGGTTTTAGCATTCATTTTTTACTTTTTAAAATTGTGATTTCACATTGTTTCTGTAATTTTTAGGCTGTCAGAAGCAAATTCTCTTTTTTGTTGCATATTTTTTTTTGTATAAGTATCAGTCATTGTTTAAGTTTACTGATAGTAGAATGACAACAAGTTCCAATTTGCCTGTGACAGTCTTGGTTTACCTCTATTGTTATGGCTTAATTATTAATAACTTTCTCTTTCACTCCTAAGAGTACTTCAGTTTAGATAATAATTTAGTCACACTACTCATTAACAACTTTAATTTTTTTTGTGAGTTCACAAAAATTTTTAAGAGAAGAGGAAAAGAAAAAATGTAATGATTATTTTTACCTTATATGTTTTTTCAAGTTAAATGACGTGGTATATTAAATACAAGTCTGTTTCTTGAAGATTGATTGATGGAGTGGTGCTTTCTTTTTCCTTTTTTTTTTTTTTTCCAGGTATTTTAACAGCAGTGATAACAACTTACAGTATTGGGGATTGGACTACCCACCTCTTACAGCTTATCATAGTTTTTTATGTGCATATGTGTAAGTTTTTCTTCCTTAACCTAACTCTACATATTTATGCCCTTAGCAGATATAGTAAGGAACAGTTTGTTGATTAGAGGAGAGATCATTTGTAGCTCTTATTGTATTATGGTTTGTAGAACACCATGCCTTTATAATTGGTTTGTAGGAAAGTTAACTATCAGAGTTTTAATGTTTGTGTAATCTTTTTGGTGGAAATGCTAGAAAGAGAAGCAAAAAGTCTAGCTTTGTTTTGAAGTAGAAATGTTACCAATTATGGATGGTTTACAATACGGTTAGTTGTGCATAGGAAAGCTTTTTTCCTGGAATGGCCCAAAGTAAATGAAAAATAAAGGTCTAAGTGGTATTGTGATTAAACAGTCAAGTTAGAAACTAGAAGTACTGTAGTGTTTCACTTATGATTTAAGATCGGACTGGAGTTCCTTCTTTTACATGGAATATTTTATAGATGATGAGGCACTTCTGTTTAGTAGAGAGCCAGTCCTACTCTGTAGTGGTATTCCATTTCAGACCTGCAGTGCTTCAGTAGAAATTTGAGGAACTTCTTCACAGTATCTTCTGAACTTATCTTATTTATTGTACTGTTTCATATTTTTAAAAAATTAGCTTCCTGGTCTAAAAATATGTCTCCAAACTTGATGATAACTAGTTGTACTTTTCAGTGTTCTGGAAAATGTAATACGATTGAAAACTTAGTTTATCTTTAATAATTATGTTCAGTTTTATGCAATGATTTATGGTTAACAGCTATTTATTGTAGCCTATTATGATAACTGAAAAGGTGATAAATTATAAAGCTACGATCCTCAGTCCTAGTATATTGCTGTTTACAAACTACGTGTTTAGTAAATGAAAGGTGACACATTAGATTGTTTTCACACTGAAAGTATCATGAAGGGCTTTTAGTTAAAATGTTACATGACTTTGTTGGAAGATGAGCAAGGTGGATTCAGTTTTTTAGCTTTAGTCAGTTTCACATGGTTAAATACAAAGAGTAAAGCCTTAACTCTATTGCTTTATAAAAGCAATGGCTACTTTTCAACATAGATTCATACGTCCTCAGGTGTCCTTATTGCTAAAAGTGATGGGGAATAAAGTGCATGTATGTATGCTTTGGTTTGCAGGGCAAAGTTTATAAATCCAGACTGGATTGCTCTCCACACATCACGTGGATATGAGAGTCAGGCACATAAGCTCTTCATGCGTGCAACAGGTAAAAGAGCGGTAGATATTGAATGTAAAATTGAATTAAACATTTTTTTGAACTGATGACAGGTTCTATAATTGTCCTTAGTGAACTTTTACAGTTGTGTAACTATACATATGCATATATATGTATACTATTTGAGCAAATGTATATGTAAACTAAAACACAAAAAAGTAGAAATGAATAATTCTGGGTGCTTTACATTTGTTATTATCTCACTTAATAATAGACACCCAAATGAGGTAAAATACTGTTGTTATTCTTAAGCTGAGAAACTGAGGCCCAGCAAAGTGAGGGTAATATCACTAGCTCACCTGAAGTTGGTTAGCTCTGAATTAAAGTTTTAATTGTTCAGGACTTTGCTTTGATAAATTCCTTCTACTCTTAAAGTAAATTACAGTTGTATGGGCTTCCCTACTGGCTCAGTGGTAAACAGCCTACCTGCCAACGCAGGAAATGCAGGTTCAGTCTTTGGGTGAGGAAGATCCCTTGGAGAAGGAAGTGGCAACCCACTTCAGTATTCTTGCCTGGGAAATCCCATGAACAGAGGAGTCTGGTGGACTACAGTCCTTGGGATTATAAAAGAGTTGGTCACAACTGCAACTAAACAACAACAGTTGTATATCGTACATTGTATTGCTGTGTAGTGTTGCTAAATTAAACTTTATCACAAATGTTTATTGAGCATTTATTGTATGCTAAGAGTTGAAAGTAATGAGCTTACATCTTTTAAAAACCTTTACAAGACTTAGGCTTTTATGGGTCTTTTCCTTAATTACTCTAAGTCCAGTCAGATTTGTTCTCTTTACCATTCATCCCATGATAGACTCTCAGGTCCAAGAGAGAACCTGCGTTGCCCCTCCCTCTCCCACACCATTCCCTTGCCCCCCCACCCCCAATGCTTTAATCCCCTCTGAACTGCATACTCACCACGTGATATTTAGCTTCTGAGCTAGTACCTGTATCTGGAGGAAACTCAGGACTTTTAGACACAGTCTGTTCTATTTTCAAAGAGCTCCAGTTATTAGAAATTTCCCTCTTATATTGAACCTTCACTAGTCTTATGAAGTTCTGTTTCCTTGGGCCACATAGAACAAGTCTGGTCCTTTTTATACCTAACACCTTACAGACATGTGAAGTTATCACCTCTCCAGGTTAAAAATTCTTAGATACTCCAGCTCTTATTATATGACCAGTTTCTTGAATGTAATTGCGCTCCTTTGAATATGTTCCAGCTTTTCAGTGTCATCTTAAATGTAGAATCTGGGGTTGAAAATAGATTGCATGTATCTAACACTGATAGTTTACTATTGTTTACCTTATTCTTGAACTTAAATATATGTTTTCTGGTACAAGAGAAAAATAGGCTCTTTGGATAGCTATGTTATATTGTTGAAGAACTTAATATATTAGTTTTTCTTTGTTCTGAAAGGACTGAACATTCAGAATTATGAATTGCTTTATTTTTTCCCCTTATTTTTTCAGTTTCTTCTTCACCTTGGTCTCTCAAGGTGTTTGTATGCATTAGCAAAACTTTATGAAGTTTTATAAATATTCACATTTAAAAAGATTCTCCTATGCATCTCCACATTTGAGGTATTGTTCACATCAGGAAGTATGGAACATATAGATATTGAGGGGAAAATAAGTTTACTCCCCTTGCTTTGAGTATTCTTAACTTTTAAATCCAGGTCAGGGCAAAGAGAAGATTAGATACATTTAATTAATTTAATGTGTGAATTTATTAGAGGAAATTAAGACACTCTCTAGTCCTATATCAGTTGAAATTAGGCACAGGTGAAGGGAATGGAAAGGGCTGCATGTGGAAAAGACTCGTCCAGAGTGGGTAGCAACCTTGTGTTAACAGAATTCCCACTCGAGGTTGGAGGGAGGTGCTGCTGCTGCTGCTGCTGCTGCTGCTGCTGCTAAGTCACTTCAGTCGTGTCCAACTCTGTGTGACCCCATAGACGGCAGCCCACCAAGCTTCCCCATCCCTGGGATTCTCCAGGCAAGAATACTGGAGTGGGTTGCCATTTCCTTCTCCAGTGCATGAAAGAGAAAAGTGAAAGTGAAGTCGCTCAGTCTGTCGGACTGTTAGCGACCCCATGGACTGCAGCCCACCAGGCTATTCCGTCCATTGGATTTTCCAGGCAAGAGTACTGGGGTGGGGTGCCATTGCTTTCCCTGGAGGGAGGTGATTAATAGGTAATGGTAAATCTTGATGGACTCTCGCTTAAAGTCATTTGTTTTTGTTTTTTTTTTTTTTAGTGTTAATTGCTGATTTATTGATATACATACCTGCAGTGGTTCTGTACTGTTGTTGTTTAAAAGAAATCTCAACTAAGAAAAAGGTAGGTTTTGAAGTAACCTGACATTTCATCTCTGAAATGTTTTAAGAAGCACTGAATTTTAGAAGTTATATTCTTCTGAGTTGCACAGAATTCTAAATTTATTGCTTAACTGGTAAATTTGAATGTTGGGTTGGCTTGGGAGAATGACAACTGAAAGGCGTTTTGAAAAGTTGCTCTATAGTCTCATATTCACAGTTAATGAATATTCTCTTTGATCATTTTATATAGTTAATTATTAGATTAATTTATCTGATTTGTATATCTAAAAGTGCTTTCTCTAACAAATACCTTTTAGTGATTTTTAAAAAATTTTTACTGGAGTATGCTATGTCACCTCCATGAAAATTTCAGTATTTAAAGAGTTTTATAAAAATGAAATATTTTGATAAATAGAAGGTAAGAATGGAATATTGGCTACTGTGTTAAAGGAAGCTATGCATTTACCTTGTTTGATTCAAGTAACAGATTACTTTATTATTTCATAATAATTTTCTTTACAGATTGCTAGTGCCTTATGCATATTGCTGTACCCAGGCCTTATTCTTATCGACTATGGACATTTTCAGTATCCTTTACTGATTTAGAAATGAACTCAGATTACATCATGAAATCTAGGCTCCGTTTGTATAGTGTTGTCATCTACAATGTCTTATTTACTAGGGTTCTTGCTTATATAAACCTTTTAAAAATGATAAAAGTATCTCTTCACCAGGTGTTTACTTGAAGGGTAAAGTTCAGGTTTATTAAAAGTAGAAATGCTTTTTCACACCCATTTGGCTTGGGAATAGAACACTGGTAACTGATGAGCTCTTCTGGAAAGTTAGAAAAAGAATGCCAGGTACAGTGATGCTCTCCTAACACTAAAAAGGTAAAACATCTTCTACCTTTTGTAAATGTTATGACACTGACAAAAAGACTTCCAGTTTTTGAGTTTTGAAACTAAATGTTTTTCTGACAAATAGTGGTAACTGGAAGCTTCAGGAAACTAAAATTTAATGATTAAATCTATGTGGATTTTGTGTGTTTAATTTTTGATACCTAAATTAAGGAACATTCAAGTAAATAAATTGTAGAGGAAACTTGATAAAATCTGTACATGGCTCTCCAGTTTGTCTTCTAATGCATTAAATATTGCTGTCTGTCTCCATCTGTCCCAAAGGAAAAAAAATCCATCCCAGGATTGCTTAATCATTTTTCCTTTCGTCTCTAGTCTATTTTAGTAATAAAATACGTATATGTCAAAGGACTTGTGAAAGATACTCAAATATGTAGTTGCTTCCATCATGTTTTTTATTCTGTCCACTTTCCTAATTGAGCTTTGTAGAATCATGGCTTTCAGAGACAGTCTAGTAATATCAAGAACACTGAGATAAAGAAAGGAAACATGAAGTTGTTTATAAGATTTTTAAAAACTATATTTTCTTTAAAATGTTGACACTCCTTCAGAAAAATACATAAAGCATAAATGAATTGGCTGTTATCCATGTCAAGAAGTAGACCATTGCTGGTATCCACAGTGACCCTGTGCAGGCCCTCGTACTGCTCCCTCTTCCTTTCTCATGTGAAGACTATAGTTTGGGTCTCCCGCTTTTTTGAACTTAGCATAAAAGAGACGCACAGTAGGTGCTCCTTTGTGGTGGGTGTTTCTGGTTCAGCGTTGTCTTTGTGAGAGCTATCCGTGGTTTCTCCTCCTCCTCACTGCTTTGTGACATCCCACTGCTTGAGCACACATGATTTTATTACTGATAGACATTTGAGTGTTTCCAGGTTTTGGCTATGATGAAGCTATGCTGCTTTGAACTTTCTTGTAAGGATCTCTTTGTATACATGTAAATATATTTCTTATGAGTGGAATTGCTGAATTACAGGATATGCACATGTTTAAGTATTCTCATATGGTTTTTAAGCGTAATCCACCAAGTAACACTCCTGTGAGCAATGGTATAGGTGCTCATCCTCAACAATTGTGAGTTATTTTCCTTTTAACCATTCTGGTAAATTTGTCGTGGCGTCTTCTCTGTGACTTGAATCAACCTCTTGAAGCTTTTGGGATTATGTCATTTTGTAGGAACACATTTTTCTAACTACTATTTACTTTCCTCATTTGTAAAATGGAGATGATGAGAACCCTACTTTTTAAGCTTCTTGAGAATTAAATAAATTCACATTTGTTAAACATTTAAAACACTGCTTGGGAGGTGCTAAATACCATGTAAGTATTGACTGCTCTTATTATTTGTATTGTTACTACTGCTTCTGTTATTACTGTTTTTTACTTTTTGGGCTCTGAAATTTGGTATTAGTTTGGGCAGAGGCATTTTTGACAGTTGTTTTGGACACTGTGGATCATTTGTTTTGAAGACTCATGTTCTTCAGTTCTGGGAAATTCTCATGAGTAATTTTTTTTTTTTT
>SJYX01018359.1:0-20292 GCA_006410675.1 Oreotragus oreotragus
CCTTCTGCCTGCCTTTTGTCTGTGGAATACTTTAGCCAGAGAATAAATTTAATCAGATAAATGAGGAATGCAGAAACAAAGGAAAACAGTCAAAGGAGACCAAATAATAATAATGTAGCGGGGGAGGTGGGAGGGGGGTTCATGTTTGGGAGTTCGTGTAAAAAAAAAATAAAATAAATAAATAAATAAATAAATACAAAAAAAAATGATCAAACCAAAAAAAAAAAATAATAATAATGTAGTCATTAAGCATAGTAAAGGACATTTAGCTCCTTCTCAAAGACTATATATAATAGTCTGAGCCTTATCCTGTGAGCTGTCTTATATGTACTGAAACCCCAGATGGAAGAAGTTAAGTATATGATGTCCAGACTGTACCCAGGACATGAGCTGCCATAATTCTCAGAATTGGCCTCAAAGAAATGGAAACAAGTGGACCCTGGAATTAAAGGTTAACTGCGGGAGCCGGGCCGGCACACTCAGTGCGGGCGAGAGGAGCTACCCCGTGTCCGAGGTCAGGGGCGGCCAGGAAGAGACACCCCACGTCTGAGGCCAGGGGCGGCCGGGAGAAGACACCTCATGCCCGAGGCCAGGGGCTGCAGCTGGGAGAAGCCACCCACGCCCGAGGCCACGGCCGGCGGCCGGGATGAGCAACCCGAGGAGCAGGGGCTGCGCAGGCGCAGGAGGGCCTAGAGGAGCTGGCCCACGTTGACGGTCAGGAACTGCTGCGGTAAGGAGATACCCCTCGTCCAAGGTAAGGAGCAGCCCTGAAGAGACAACCCACGCCCAAGGTAAGAGAAACCCAAGTAAGATGGTAGGTGATGCAAGAGGGCATCAGAGGGCAGACACACTGAAACCATACTCGTGGAAAACTAGTCAATCTAATCACACTAGGACCAGGGCCTTGTCTAACTCAATGAAACCAAGCCATGCCTGCAGGGCAACCCAAGGCGGGCGGGTCATGGTGGAGAGGTCTGACAGAACGTGGTCCACTGGAGAAGGGAATGGCAAGCCACTTCAGTATTCTTGCCTTGAGAACCCCATGAACAGTATGAAAAGGCAAAATGATAGGATATCAAAAGAGAATCTCCCCAGGTCGTTAGGTGCCCAATATGCTACTGGAGATCAGTGGAGAAATAACTCCAGAAAGAATGAAGGGATGGAGCCAAAGCAAAAACAATACCCAGTTGTGCATGTGACTGGTGATAGAAGCAAGATCCGATGCTGTAAAGAACAATATTGCATAGGAACCTGGAATGTCAGGTCCATGAATCAAGGCAAATTGGAAGTGGTCAAACAAGAGATGGCAAGGGTGAACGTCGACATTCTAGGAATCAGCGAACTAAAATGGACTGGAATGGGTGAATTTAACTCAGATGACCATTATATCTACTACTGCGGGCAGGAATCCCTCAGAAGAAATGGAGTAGCCATCATGGTCAACAAAAGAGTCCGAAATGCAGTACTTGGATGCAATCTCAAAAACGACAGAATGATCTCTGTTCGTTTCCAAGGCAAACCATTCAATATCACAGTTATCCAAGTCTATGCCCCAACCAGTAATGCTGAAGAAGCTGAAGTTGAACGGTTTTATGAAGACCTACAAGACCTTGTAGAACTAACACCCAAAAAAGATGTCCTTTTCATTATAGGGGACTGGAATGCTAAAGTAGGAAGTCAAGAAACACCTGGAGTAACAGGCAAATTTGGCCTTGGAATGCGGAATGAAGCAGGGCAAAGACTAATAGAGTTTTGCCAAGAAAATGCACTGGTCATAGCAAACACCCTCTTCCAGCAACACAAGAGAAGACTCTACACATGGACATCACCAGATGGTCAACACCGAAATCAGATTGATTATATTCTTTGCAGCCAAAGATGGAGAAGCTCTATACAGTCAACAAAAACAAGACCAGGAGCTGACTGTGGCTCAGATCATGAACTCCTTATTTCCAAATTCAGACTTAAATTGAAGAAAGTAGGGAAAACCGCTAGACCATTCAGGTATGACCTAAATCAAATCCCTTATGATTATACAGTGGAAGTGAGAAATAGATTTAAGGGCCTAGATCTGATAGACAGAGTTCCTGATGAACTATGGAATGAGGTTCGTGACATTGTACAGGAGACAGGGATCAAGACCATCCCCATGGAAAAGAAATGCAAAAAAGCAAAATGGCTGTCTGGAGAAGCCTTACAAATAGCACTGAAAAGAAGAGAGGCGAAAAGCAAAGGAGAAAAGAAAAGATATAAGCATCTGAATGCAGAGTTCCAAAGAATAGCAAGAAGAGATAAGAAAGCCTTCTTCAGCAATCAATGCAAAGAGATAGAGGAAAACAACAGAATGGGAAAGACTAGAGATCTCTTCAAGAGAATTGGAGATACCAAGGGAACATTTCATGCAAAGATGGGCTCGATAAAGGATAGAAATGGTATGGACCTAACAGAAGCAGAAGATATTAAGAAGAGGTGGCAAGAATACACAGAAGAACTGTACAGAAAAGATCTTCACGACCCAGATAATCATGAGGATGTGATCACTAATCTAGAGCCAGACATCTTGGAATGTGAAGTCAAGTGGGCCTTAGAAAGCATCACTAAGAACAAAGCTAGTGGAGGTGATGGAATTCCCGTTGAGCTGTTTCAAATCCTGGAAGATGATGCTGTGAAAGTGCTGCACTCAATATGCCAGCAAATTTGGAAAACTCAGCAGTGGCCACAGGACTGGAAAAGGTCAGTTTTCATTCCAATTCCAAAGAAAGGCAATGCCAAAGAATGCTCAAACTACCGCACAATTGCACTCATCTCACACGCTAGTAAAGTAATGCTCAAAATTCTCCAAGCCAGGCTTCAGCAATATGTGAACCGTGAACTCCCTGATGTTCAAGCTGGTTTTAGAACAGGCAGAGGAACCAGAGATCAAATTGCCAACATCCGCTGGATCATGGAAAAAGCAAGAGAGTTCCAGAAAAACATCTATTTCTGCTTTATTGACTATGCCAAAGCCTTTGACTGTGTGGATCACAATAAACTGTGGAAAATTCTGAAAGAGATGGGAATACCAGACCACCTAACCTGCCTCTTGAGAAATCTGTATGCAGGTCAGGAAGCAACAGTTAGAACTGGACATGGAACAACAGACTGGTTCCAAATAGGAAAAGGAGTACGTCAAGGCTGTATATTGTCTCCCTGCTTATTTAACTTATATGCAGAGTACATCATGAGAAACGCTGGACTGGAAGAAACACAAGCTGGAATCAAGATTGCCGGGAGAAATATCAATAACCTCAGATATGCTGATGACACCACCCTTATGGCAGAAAGTGAGGAGGAGCTAAAAAGCCTCTTGATGAAAGTGAAGGAGGAGAGCGAAAAAGTTGGCTTAAAGCTCAACATTCAGAAAACGAAGATCATGGCATCCGGTCCCATCACTTCATGGGAAATAGATGGGGAAACAGTGGAAACAGTGTCAGACTTTATTTTTTTGGGCTCCAAAATCACTGCAGATGGTGACTGCAGCCATGAAATTAAAAGACGCTTACTCCTTGGAAGAAAAGTTATGACCAACCTGGATAGTATATTCAAAAGCAGAGACATTACTTTGCCGACTAAGGTCCGCCTAGTCAAGGCTATGGTTTTTCCTGTGGTCATGTATGGATGTGAAAGTTGGACTGTGAAGAAAGCTGAGCGCCGAAGAATCGATGCTTTTGAACTGTGGTGTTGGAGAAGACTCTTGAGAGTCCCTTGGACTGCAAGGAGATCCAACCAGTCCATTCTGAAGGAGATCAACCCTGGGATTTCTTTGGAAGGAATGATGCTAAAGCTGAAACTCCAGTACTTTGGCCACCTCATGCGAAGAGTTGACTCATTGGAAAAGACTCTGATGCTGGGAGGGATTGTGGGCAGGAGGAGAAGGGGACGACCGAGGATGAGATGGCTGGATGGCATCACAGACTCGATGGACGTGAGTCTGAGTGAACTCCGGGAGATGGTGATGGACAGGGAGGCCTGGCGTGCTGCAATTCATGGGGTCGCAAAGAGTTGGACATGACTGAGCGACTGAACTGAACTGAACTGACAGTTTTAATTTTACTATAGCTTTTAATGTGGTTTTTATTGTTTCTTATTATTAAAAGAACAAAAATATTTTAATATGTTGGATGAGTCCAGTGCAGAATTTTCTTATGAGGAAAGTAGACACATGTGACACGGCTGAGGCAGATAGACATTAACAGCCCCCTAAATAGTTTTCTATGTTTATTTTAGAATAGATATGGCTTTTGAATTTCCATTTATCAGCTTTGTCCAGAAATATCTAATTCAGAATCACATTAAAAGTTGTGAGACTGAAAACATAAATAATAATGCATCTAATATTCTTTTATTTAGAGTTGTCTGATGATTATACCCCAGATCTGCCATAAACTAGGCTTGTGACCTCTGGAAAGCAACTCAACCATTCTGTGCTTCATTTTTCTCATCTGTAAAATGGACCAAATAAAACAACTTTCTCACATTTCTCACAGCTTTACTAGGGTAGATTAAAAAAATTATAGATCTATTCATGAAAGTAACAATACTTGCAATCTTTTAGGATTAGCTAAGCTGACATTTTGGTTAAGAACTGACTAGTATCTTTTAAGAGATGAAACTGGAAAGCCCTTCTAATATTATATTTCTGATATAGAATTTAACTTTTTAAAAAATTTATGATTACCATTAAAAATCAGTAATATATTTATGTATGAATCAAAGAAATATTTCATGAGGAATGTATTTCAAACAATTACCTTGAATTCCATTTGAAGAAATATGTAGATTCTAATATAATTTAGTCATTACTAAGATCTGGGGCTAGTGGTTCTTTACCGATCAATATGCAAATATGAAAAATTTTGAGCAGTTGAGAACTTCATGACCCAGTTTATTTTTTCATTTTTCATATTGCTACCCCTACATGAAATAGCCTCTAGCTCTTATATGATAGTAAAATACTTCTAAATCTTAATGGATACCTGAAGAATATGCCCTAAGTAAGATAGGGAAAACATATACCTTTTTAAAAAATGTGAAACAAAGTCTATTTGCAGGGCAGGAACAGAGATGGAGACTGAGAGAACAGACTGTATGCAGACTGAGAGAACAGACTGTGGACACAGTGGAGGAAACGGAGGGTGCGACGAATTGAGAGAGTAGCATTGATATATATACACTTAAGACTTTGATGCTGGGAGGGATTGGGGGCAGGAGAAGAAGGGGACAACTGAGGATGAGATGGCTGGATGGCATCACTGACTCGATGAACGTGAGTCTCAGTGAACTCCGGGAGTTGGTGATGGACAGGGAGGCTGGCGTGCTGCGATTCATGGGGTCGCAAATAGTCGGACACGACTGAGCGACTGAACTGAACTAAACTGAACTGAACCGAGTGTAACGGAGAAGGCGATGGCACCCGACTCCAGTCCTCTTGCCTGGAGAATCCCATGGAGAGGAGCCTGGTGGGCTGCAGTCCATGGGGTCGCTAAGAGTCAAATACGACTGACTGAGTGACTTGACTTTCACTTTTCACTTTCATGCATTGGAGAAGGAAATGGCAACCCTCTCCAGTGTTCCTGCCTGCAGAATCCCAGGGATGGGGGAGCCTGGTGGGCTGCCGTCTATGGGGTCGCACAGAGTCGGACACGACTGACTTCACTTTCACTTTTCACCGTGTGTAAAACAGATAGCTAGTGGGAAGTTGTTCTATAACACAAGGAACTCAGCTCAGGGCTCTGTGGTGACCAAACAGGTGAGATGGGTGTAGGGGCATGGGATACGGGTGACGGGGGTGGGAGGGAGGCTCAGGAGGGAGGGCATATACGTATACGTATAGCTGATTTACTTTGTAGTATAGCAGANATCCCAGGGATGGGGGAGCCTGGTGGGCTGCCGTCTATGGGGTCGCACAGAGTCGGACACGACTGACTTCACCTTCACTTTTCACCGTGTGTAAAACAGATAGCTAGTGGGAAGTTGTTCTATAACACAAGGAACTCAGCTCAGGGCTCTGTGGTGACCAAACAGGTGAGATGGGTGTAGGGGCATGGGATACGGGTGACGGGGGTGGGAGGGAGGCTCAGGAGGGAGGGCATATACGTATACGTATAGCTGATTTACTTTGTAGTATAGCAGAAACTAACACAACATTGTAAAGCAACTATATCCCAATTTTTTGAAAAGTGAAATAGATATTAGCTGAAAACACTTGTCTCTCCAGCAGTATGATAATCACTCACATGAAGGCATAGTGAATTATTTCATAATGAATCAATGAAGACATAAGAATCATCACACCTATCTTATGCGATATGCCTGACTGCAATAGAACTCTTGCTGTTGGGTATTTCTTGAAAATGATAACAAATAGTACTTTAGAAAGTTATTTTGCAAAATGAGTCAAGTTAGTTTGGAGATAAATGCTCAGACACATCCCTGCTCATCAGCACATTAGTTTTAAAAATTACCAAGTATTACAGATGAGGTATTCATTTTTAAAATGACTGGCCATGATAGTATTCTGTTCCTACCATAAAAGGCAGATTTAACTCTTTTTCTTTTTTCTCTCATTTTGTCCCCATTCTGTACTAAAGACAAATCCAAGGGGTGCAGAAAAATGGGGCTAATAACAGCAGATTTAAGTAGTACAAAAAAGTATGTACTAAGGTGTAATTCACTGGGGGAGTGACCGCAGGATTGAAAACACTTCGGGAACAAGAATAACTAGAAAATGTACCAAATAATTCTAAATTTCTGTATGAACTCTATATGGTTGTATAAAATTAATTATTTTTAGGTTGTTACTATCCTGCCGGTTTCAAAGTATTAATATGACTATTAAGTTCTCTCCTCACCAGAAGGACTGTTTGCTGCTGCTGCTGCTAAGTCACTTCAGTCGCGTCCGACTCTGTGTGACCCCATAGACGGCAGCCCACCAGGCTCCCCCGTCCCTGCGATTCTCCAGGCAAGAACGCTGGAGTGGGTTGCCATTTCCTTCTCCAATGCATGAAAGTGAAAAGTGCTTAGTTGTGTCCGACTCTTAGCGACCTCATGGACTGCAGCTTACCAGGCTCCTCCATCCATGGGATTTTCCAGGCAAGAGTACTGGAGTGGGTTGCCATTGCCTTCTCTGGTAAAGTACTTACTCTCCAATTAAAATAAATAAATTTATATATGCCAGGTTGCATCTGATATTATTCCAGGATTTTGGAAATCCAAGAAACCGCCTTCATTGAGAGGAGAGCAAAGTGATGTGAACTTTGTCAAAGTCAGGCAATAAACAGAAAAAAAAAACAACAACTGCAAATAAGCGTTGTGCTGTAAGTGTGAAGTTGTTGATTGCAATGTGTATCACCAAACACGGCACAATCGCTTTTAGCTCCTTTTTCTTCCTTCACAAACACTGTGAATAATTGAAAACAGTAAATGTTTATTAATGAAACTTTAGACTACTGAAGGAATATAACTAATTTGGCTTCTTATTCTATTAATTAAAATGTACTTCTCCCTCACTACTTTGGACCAGGGCCAAACAGTAACTTTTATACAGAGTGATTATGAAGCTAACATAAACTGCTATGTTGAGATTAAACATCATTGCCATTGAGCTGCTATTCCTTTCAAATCTTAAGCATCTGACACACAAATTCACGTTAGACAATAGAAAATCAAATGAGGATATGAAGCACNATCCCTGCTCATCAGCACATTAGTTTTAAAAATTACCAAGTATTACAGATGAGGTATTCATTTTTAAAATGACTGGCCATGATAGTATTCTGTTCCTACCATAAAAGGCAGATTTAACTCTTTTTCTTTTTTCTCTCATTTTGTCCCCATTCTGTACTAAAGACAAATCCAAGGGGTGCAGAAAAATGGGGCTAATAACAGCAGATTTAAGTAGTACAAAAAAGTATGTACTAAGGTGTAATTCACTGGGGGAGTGACCGCAGGATTGAAAACACTTAGGGAACAAGAATAACTAGAAAATGTACCAAATAATTCTAAATTTCTGTATGAACTCTATATGGTTGTATAAAATTAATTATTTTTAGGTTGTTACTATCCTGCCGGTTTCAAAGTATTAATATGACTATTAAGTTCTCTCCTCACCAGAAGGACTGTTTGCTGCTGCTGCTGCTAAGTCACTTCAGTCGCGTCCGACTCTGTGTGACCCCATAGACGGCAGCCCACCAGGCTCCCCCGTCCCTGCGATTCTCCAGGCAAGAACGCTGGAGTGGGTTGCCATTTCCTTCTCCAATGCATGAAAGTGAAAAGTGCTTAGTTGTGTCCGACTCTTAGCGACCTCATGGACTGCAGCTTACCAGGCTCCTCCATCCATGGGATTTTCCAGGCAAGAGTACTGGAGTGGGTTGCCATTGCCTTCTCTGGTAAAGTACTTACTCTCCAATTAAAATAAATAAATTTATATATGCCAGGTTGCATCTGATATTATTCCAGGATTTTGGAAATCCAAGAAACCGCCTTCATTGAGAGGAGAGCAAAGTGATGTGAACTTTGTCAAAGTCAGACAATAAACAGAAAAAAAAAAACAACAACAACTGCAAATAAGCGTTGTGCTGTAAGTGTGAAGTTGTTGATTGCAATGTGTATCACCAAACACGGCACAATCGCTTTTAGCTCCTTTTTCTTCCTTCACAAACACTGTGAATAATTGAAAACAGTAAATGTTTATTAATGAAACTTTAGACTACTGAAGGAATATAACTAATTTGGCTTCTTATTCTATTAATTAAAATGTACTTCTCCCTCACTACTTTGGACCAGGGCCAAACAGTAACTTTTATACAGAGTGATTATGAAGCTAACATAAACTGCTATGTTGAGATTAAAAATCATTGCCATTGAGCTGCTATTCCTTTCAAATCTTAAGCATCTGACACACAAATTCACGTTAGACAATAGAAAATCAAATGAGGATATGAAGCACATAAAATGAGTTCCATAAATAAAGGCTGAAAGATACAGGGTCATGAAAAAATCATCTTTCGGTGCTATTTGGAAGAAGGTACCAGAAGCATTCCATCCTGTACACTATTGTGATAGTACGTCAGCAAGATGTAGGGCATAAAATCATCTTCAGATAATAATCCTCCCAATCCTTTAAATTTATTGCCCCTATACATTAAAACATAAAGGGCCACGTTTAGTTGGACGCTTTCTGACATGCTCCATTTGACCTCACTCCAACTATCAATCTCTACTTCATTCACTGCCAAACTTCTTACGGAGTGTATGCCTCTAGTGCTATTAATTTCTCTTATTCACTCCTTTCTTACTCCTAGCAACCTAGTGCCTGCCCTCATCATTCCAGAGAAATAGGTCCTTCTGAGATCTCTAACCTCCTAACTGGCTGGGCCAAGAGGTCAGCTCATCCTCTCACTCCTCTCCAGAGTCTAATTCCACTGATCACTCCTTATGGAATATGTTTCTCTCTTGATTTTTCAAGGCATGGTACATGTAGTTTCCCCTCCCACATCTCTGACCTTGTTTTTCTGTTACATGTGCTGGCCCGTTCCTTTCCTCTACCCTCTCCATATAAGGCTATTCCAGAATTCTCCCCTTGGATATCTTTTCTCCCATATCTTTCTTAGATAATCTCATTTGGCTTCAAAGACTCAGCACTTTCGTCCTGCTGCTGCTGCTAAGTCACTTCAGTCATGTCTGACTCTGTGCACCCCATAGATGACAGCCCACCAGGCTCCCCACTTTCATACTAATGACACCCATATCTCCAAACCCCAGTCAACCCTCCCCTTCAAATTTCTCTTGAGTTTGCCTGAAACCTCTGGCACATTTCCCACTTGTGCCTTCAACTCAGCTGGTCCATTGAACATCCTCATCCTCTCCACTGCTTGTCTTGCTTTTTTGGGTATTTCTTGGGGCTACCATTTGCCTTCTGTCATCTAAGCTCAGATCCTTCCATCACATTTCACTGCCCCGGCTGCTTCACTCCCTGATGGGCACATTCCTGTCCATCACCACTGTTGTGCACACTGCAATATCATATACAACCTGCCTATCTGGCTGCTCAATTTCTTTTCATGTTTAAGACTCTTCCTTATACATGCTTCAGGTGGGTATTTCAGATCAAACAACCCCCACCCCCTCTCTGCCCTGCCATTAGAACCTTAGGTTAGTGCCCTTCACTGTAACCAAAAAAGTACACATGTATTAGGACAGTAGCTGAAAATACACACATGTATTAGTGTAGTAACTAAAGGTTTCACAGATCACAAACACAAGTATGTGGAAGTAAAGCTTTCGTTTCCTGAAAAAAATAAATTTCTAGTTCAATGCCTACTCCTCAAAGCAGTCAGAGGATGGGAAACTTCCCGATGCATTTGTCTTTGGTGATAGGGCCATCAGACGTTTGATGGGGCTGTCTGGGTGCTATCTCCTGAATACCCATGCTGTCATTCCTCCTGCCTTCCCAAGCTTCTGGCTCAACTCCCTCTCCACACCCAGTCAGGAGGTGCATTCAGAAAACTGCAAGAGAGATCTGCTGTGCTCCCGGGTCTCCAACAGCTTTGTGGTTCTGGTGACAGAAAGAAATTGGTACAAAGGCTCCTCCTCGGGGCACTTCCCAGTACCAGCTCTCTTTCTTCCCTGCTGCTTCTTGCTTTTCTTCCACAGTTCAGAGGACCATCCTGTCCTAGGGGTGGTTGTGTGGGACTGGTTCCTAGAAACCTTTGTCAGAATTCAGCTTATTGAATTGACTTTATCTTTTGTTTGCGCTATAACAGCCTTACTACCTAGGGTAAAAGCTACTTCCTGTGGTGAAGGCAGGTAGAGATAGCCAGACAAAGAAGGAAGAGGCATAGGTTAATATTACAAAATATTATTTCATTACATTATAGTAGCAGAACTTAAGAAACTATAGGCAAACATCCTCCATATAGGACAATCTCTCAGCTGCAGTGCATCACTTCCTAGAGGCGATTTACTGGAAGGAGCTGAAAGAGTTAGGCCCCCTGACTTTAGACTATATTACAAAGCAAATTCAGGGAGACGGTGAAAGACAGGAAGGCCTGGCTTGCTGCAGTTCTTGGAGCTGCAAAGAGTTAGACATGACTTAGTGGCTGAACAGCAGCCACAACAAAACTATAGTAATCAAAGCAGTATGGTACTGGCACATTAACAGAAACACAGATCAATGGAACAGGGTAAAAAGCCCAGAAATAAACCTGCATGCTTATGGTCAGTTAACCCATGACAAAGGAGGCAAGAATATGCAATGGAAAAGAGTCCACTGAGTACAATGGAAAAGAGAAAAGACTCTCTTCAATAAGTGGTGCTGAGAAAACTGGACAGCTACATGTAAAATTACATTTGCTAACATCATATGCAAAAATAAACTCAAAATGGGTTGAAGATCTAAATCTAAGACTGGATACTATAACTACTAAAGGAAAACCAGAGGCAGAGCGCTCTGTGACATAAAGCAGAGCAATATCTTTTCAGATCTGTCTCCAAGAATTACGGAAATAAAAACAAAGATGAACAAATGAGGCCTAATTCAACTTAAAAGCTTTTGTACATCAAAGGAAACCATAAACAAAATGAAAAGTCAACCTACAGAATAGGAGAAAATACTTGCAAATGATGCAGATGACAAGGGGTTAATCTCCAAGCCCACGCAGCTCAATGTCAAAAAACAAACAAACAAAACACAATAAAAAATGGGCAGAAAATCTAAACAGACATTTTTCCAAAGAAGACATACAGATGTTCACCATCACTAAATATTAGGGAAATGCAAATCAAAGCCACAGTGAGGTACCACCTCACATTGGGTCAGAATGGCCATCATCAAAAAGTCTACAAATAATAAGTGCTGGAGAGGATGTGGAGGAGAAGGAACCCAGATAACAGCTGAGGGGAATGTAAATTGGTACACTATGGAAAACAGTATGAAGTTTCCTTAAAAAGCCAAAAATACAGTTACCATATGATTTGGGAATTTCACTCCTGGGCATATATCCAGAGAAAACCATATTTCAGAAAGATACATGCACCTCAGTGCTCACTGCAGCACCATTTATAACAGCCAAGACAGTTGGAAATGACCTAAATATTCACTGATAGCTGAATGGATAAAGATGACATGGTATATGTACACAATGGAATATTGTTGTGGTTGTTGTTTAGTTACTAAGTCATGGTCAACTCTTTGAGACCCAATGGACTGTAGCCCACCAGGCTCCTCTGTCCATGGGATTTCCCAGGCAAAAATAATGTAGTGGGTTGCCATTTCCTTCTCCAGGGTATCTTCCCAACCCAGGGATTGAACCCACATCTCCTGCAATATCAGGCAGATTCTTTACTGCTGAGCCACTAAAGGGAAGCCTCCAGTGGAATATTATTCAGCCATAAAAAAGAATGTAACAATGCCATTTGCACCAATATAAATGGACCTAGAGATTATTATACTAAGGGAGGTAAGCCAGACAGAGAAAGAAAAATATCATATTATATGGCTTATATGGGGAATATTAAAAAAGTGATAAAATGAACTTATTTACAAAATAAAATAGACTGACACAGAGAACAAAACTTGTAGTTACCAAAGGAGAAAAGGAGGAGGAGGAATAAATTAGGAGTTTGGGTTTAACATATACTCACTGCTGCTGCTGCTGCTGCTGCTAACTCGCTTCAGTCGTGTCTGACTCTGTGCGACCCCATAGATGGCAGCCCACCAGGCTCCCCCGTCCCTGGGATTCTCCAGACAAGAACACTGGAGTGGGTTGCTATCTCCTTCTCCAATGTGTGAAAGTGAAGTCGCTCAGTTGTGTCCAACTCTTCGCGACCACATGGACTGCAGCCCACCAGGCTCCTCCGCCCATGGGATTTTCCAGGCAAGAGTACTGGAGTGGGGTGCCATTGCCTTCTCCACTACTATATGTAAAATAGACAACCAACAAAATACTACTACATAGCGCAGGGAACTATACTCAGTATTTCTGTAATAATGTATAAGGGAAGAGAATCTTAAAATAATAAATATATATATACATATATGTATATAGAACTGAATCATTTTGCCATATACTTGAAACTAACAGAACATTGTAAATCAACTACACCTCAATAAATTCTTTTTAATTAAAAAGAATCTAAAACCAAAAACAATATTTTCAAAGACATTCTCTCACCATATACCTCAACCAAAGCCTTTCCAAAGAAGGAATCATTTAAGGTAAACATATGGTTAAATATGTGAGATTTGTTTGTTGGTTGGATTTCAAAGCTTTAAAGCTTTTGATGGAGAATTTTTTTCATGAATTGAGAGTTTTCACATAAAATTAGTATTTTCTAATATTTTCCAGGAAAATATTGAAAATGGGCAATGGCAGGGAAGTTACATGGAACTGGCTTGAAGAGAGGTTGAAAGTATAAAGAGAGGAGGAGATGGTACCAGGGGAACAGATCTAATGTCAACTCAGCACCTTCTATGGCCCATATGACATGACTGTTCCATTTCATCCTTGCAGCTAGGGAGGCGAGATCCCGTCATTCCCACCTTAAAAAGCTGTAAGCGTCACAGCCAAGAGAGTAACCTGTGTCTCTCTAAGACGTCACTAAGTCATGTCCAACTTTTTTGTGACCCCATAGACTGTAGCCTACCTAGCTCTTCTGTCTATGGGATTTCCCAGGCAAGAATACCGGAGTGGATTGCCATTTCTTTCTCCAGAGGCTCTTCCTGACCCAGGGATAAAACTCGAGTCTCCTGCACCGGCAGGCAGATTCTCTACCATAGAGCCACCACTGAATGGGAAATAGTAAAACAACTGACCCCATTGCAGCTAAGTCTCACTGGTCATTCCCAGGAAAACAAACACATCAAAGTACGATATGTATGTGTTAGCCATCTGTATGTCCTCTTTGGAGAAATGTCTATTTAGTTCTTTGGCCCATTTTTTGATTGGGTTGTTTATTTTTCTGGAATTGAGCTGCAGGAGTTGCTTGTACATTTTTGACATTAATTCTTTGTCAGTTGCTTCATTTGCTATTATTTTTTCCCATTCTGAAGGTTGTCTTTTCACCTTGCTTAAAGTTTCCTTTGTTGTGCAGAAGCTTTTAATTTTAATTAGGTCCCATTTGTTTATTTTTGCTTTTGCTTCCAATATTCTGAGTTGCTTGTATATTTTTGAGATTAGTTGTTTGTCAGTTGCTTCATTTGCTATTATTTTCTCCCATTCAGAGGGTTGTCTTTTCACCTTGCTTAAAGTTTCCTTTGTTGTGCAGAAGCTTTTAATTTTAATTAGGTCCCATTTGTTTATTTTTGCTTTTGCTTCCAATATTCTGGGAGGTGGGTCATAGAGGATTCTGCTTTGATTTATGTCGGAGAGTGTTTTGCCTACGTTCTCCTCATGAAAAGATGCTCAACATCACTCATTATCAGAGAAATGCAAATGAAAACCACAATGAAGTACCATTTCACGCCAGTCAGAATGGCTGCTATCCAAAAGTCTATGAGCAATAAATGCTAGAGAGGGTGTGGAGAAAAGGGAACCCTCTTACACTGTTGGTGGGAATGCAAACTAGTACAGCCACTATGGAGAACAGTGTGGAGATTCTTTAAAAAACTGGAAATAGAACTGCCTTATGATCCAGCAATCCCACTGCTGGGTATTCACACTGAGGAAACCAGAATTGAAAGAGACACGTGTACCCCAATGTTCATCGCTGCACTGTTTATAATAGCCAGGACATGGAAGCAACCTAGATGTCCATCAGCAGAAGAATGGATAAGAAAGCTGTGGTACATATACAAAATGGAGTATTACTCAGCCATTAAAAAGAATACATTTGAATCAGTTCTAATGAGGTGGATGAAACTGGATCCTACTATACAGAGTGAAGTAAATCAGAAAGAAAAACACCAATACAGTATACTAACACATATATATGGAATTTAGAAAGATGGTAACGATAACTCTGTATGCAAGACAGCAAAAGAGACACAGATGTATAGAACAGTCTTTTGGACTCTGTGGGAGAGGGCGAGGGTGTGATGATTTGGGAGAATGGCATTGAAACATGTACATTATCACATGTGAAACAGATCACCAGTCCAGCTTCGATGCAGGATACAGGATGCTTGGGGCTGTTGCACTGGGATGACCCAGAGGGATGGGAAGGGGAGGGAGAAGGAGGGGGGTTCAGGATGGGGAACACGTGTACACTGGTGGTGGATTCATGTCAATGTATGGCAAAACCAATACAATATTGTAAAGTAGCTAGCCTCCAATTAAAATAAATAAATTTATATTAAAAAAACAACAACAAAATACAGTATGTAAGCTGCCACCATTCCCTACTACTCCAAAGCAAGCAGAGTATAGATATCAGAGTTCTTTTACTTTGTCGGTAGTAAAATTAAGTAGTTGTGGGTCAAAACAGGAGAGATTTACCTTAAAGCTATCAATCCTATTCTGTGGAGCACTTTTAGTCACTATCATCATGGGTGTTCCTTTCCAACCATTTCAGAAATTCCCATGAGAGAAATAATATAAATAACTCACATTTTACTTCAGATTGCCCTGGTCTTTTTCCAAATGGGAGACTACCTGCTGAAACAAACGTACAGTAGGTACATTTTTTTGTACAGCTGAGTGGTTCTTTCTACTGTTTCTATAAGTGAACAAAGTGGTGATTTTTCTTTCTAAATCAAATCTGTTTGACGACATATACTTGCTGTGACACAGATAAAAAAAATCTGTCTCCCTCTAGGAGCCACTGCATCTTTCATAGATTTGTGAACTGCTGCTGGGCAGGCTCCTTCCTCTTCACTCCTTTTGGACATATTTGGTTCCTTTAATCATGGCTAATAAATCAGTCCTTTCATTCTCTCATTGGTTTTCCTTGCTTTTCTCTGAACACCATCCAATTGGTTTATATGCTTTTTAGTGATGAACAAACCAAAACTTAATGTCATATTACAACTGTGATTCTTTTTCTGCAGTGTTCCAGATGTGATGCTGCAAAAGCTATCAATTCCCCATGCGTGTATGCTTAGTCACTCAGTCGTGTCCATCTCTTTGCGACCCCATGGACTATAGCCTGCCAGGCTCATCTGTCCTTGGGGGTTCTCCAAGGTAAGAACACTGAAGAGGGTTGCCGTGTCTTCTTCCAGGGGATCCTCCCAATCCAGGGATTGAACCCAGGCCTCCCACATTGCAGAGGGATTCCTTACTGTCTGAGCCACCAGGGAAGCCCATCAATTCCCTATAAAATACTTGAAAAAATATCCCAGGAAACCCAAAAGACACGGCGACAGTGGTGGCTTCTATGAAGCCAGTTCTGGCAGTGTCACTCTGAAATATTTATAGAAATTCCTCTCTTTCATTGTTATTTGGTAGGCATTGTCTGTCATTATTTTTTAAAAGAGCAATTATGAGATTCATGATACTTCCAGATTTTTTTCAAGCATGTGAAATCTTTATTACTCTAACCCTTTCTCTGTGGAGAGGCTCTGCGGGCATTGGAGTAATTCCTTCGTGCCTCAAACCTGCCTGTCCTACATCACCAAGTGTCAGTCATTCCGGTCTCCTCGGCGCTGAAGGCCACTCACCTCAAGTTAACGTGCTGCTTCTTATACCCCTACTGCCACTATTTCTATGAAAAAAGATAAACCGTATCCCACAGTCCGGCTGCCTTGCCTGACAAAGCTTCTGTTACCAGGAGCTGCTTCCTAGCTTCTCTCACTTCAGAGGCTCACTCTGATGCAAGCTTTGCTTTCCTCTATCCCTCCACCTACGCCGGGTAAACAGCCGTGTCATGCTGATAAGTTCCAAAATATGACAGACCTTAACCCAAAATTTACCTTAACTTAAAAATTGGACTTTCATTTTAAAGATAATCCATTTTTTATTTTGCAGCTTTCCTGAAGTATTCATATTCGAATCCAAGAAACATTAGGCAGTAATAACCTTGATGGGTTTTAGTTAAGGCAGAATGAAAGCAAAGTAGAGAATATATGACTCCGAAACCAAACTGTTTACATTTGAATCCCAGGTCCACTATCCTGTGTGATCTAAGAGATATTTAGCTGCTCTGAACCTTGGTTTGTAAAATCATAAAATGGGGGCTTAATAAGAGTATCTGTTTCAAGGGTTGTTGTGGCAATTAAATGAATAACAACTCTTATTTTGTGAGTGAGTACCTATAAGCACCTCTGAAGAACAGCATGCCATTGAGCTAAAACATGAGGGAGGATATAAAGTCCTTTCTAGCCTCTCCCCAGAATGGTCTGTGCCTCAAGGATGTTGATTTCTGGTTGGAAATTCAAAGCATATACACACACACAAAGAAAGTGAGCAAGCATAAGGCAGTGTATATGCTTTATACACTCATTTGTATAAAGTCTGAAACTATTAATCACTAAGGACTTGAAAATCTTTTAATACTAAATCTAGGTGATTCTTCTTAGCCTGACAGGCAGAGCCAGCTGGATGTGTCTACACACTGAGAAATCAATTACATGCATTTTATCCACTTTATCATTGATTGTATTGTTTGGCACCTCACTTTGAGCAGAATGATAAAAAGTCCTAAAATACACAGGTATTTGGTCTAAGCTATATACTTATTTATCTATCATTGCTCCACTTTTGATAGGTCTTCCTTATATTTTAAACAGACAGGCACATAAATCAAATTTCTGAAAGGATTTATAAAAATGCTTGCTAAAATATTTTATTGACACCAACGTGCATGCTCAGTTGAAAAGTCGTGTCTGACTCTTTGCGACTCCATAAGCTATAACCCGCCGGGCTCCTCTGTCCATGGGATTTCCCAGGCAAGAATACTGGGATGAGTTGCCATTTCCTTCTCCAGGTATCTTCCCAACCCATGGATCTAACCTGCATCTCCTGCATTGGCAGGTGGGTCCTTTACCACTGAACCACCAGGGAAGTCCCACTGACACCAATACCACTCTACTCTTCTACGAGAAAACAACTTCCTACATTCTTCAAGTTTCACAGGCGCTTTATAAACTATGCTGCGGCTGCTGCTAAGTCGCTTCAGTTGTGTCTGACTCTGTGCGACCCCATAGACGGCAGCCTACTACAGTCAAGTTAAAAAAAAAGAAAAACCTCCAGAACAGTTCAAATTCAAAACTGAGGGGGGAAATTAGAAAAGAAACATAAACAGTATGTCAATCTGGANTTTATAAACTATGCTGCGGCTGCTGCTAAGTCGCTTCAGTTGTGTCTGACTCTGTGCGACCCCATAGACGGCAGCCTACTACAGTCAAGTTAAAAAAAAAGAAAAACCTCCAGAACAGTTCAAATTCAAAACTGAGGGGGGAAATTAGAAAAGAAACATAAACAGTATGTCAATCTGGACAAAGTTGACAAAACTGTGAGATAAAAGAAATATATTCTTGGCTTTCAGCACTTGCCAGGCATTGTGAACTAAGCACTGAACTTATAGAAAATATGTAAATATATTCATAAATCTGTAAATATGTCTCCTAACATTCAAGGAGGATAATGATTCTAGAGGATAATGATTTCTGCCCCTCCAGTGAAACTCTTTCTTCACAGTAGACCTAATCACTCTGCTAGTGTACAGAGGGGACTGGGACTTACATAGGGATGTAGTGTGTGAGTTACTAGTTGTCTGATCTTGATGGGTTATTTATTTAACTTTCCCTCCTCTCAGGCTTTATGTTACCACTCGAGTAGAATTTTCACTGTGAGCCACCTCAACGCCTTCCTTTCCAGAGAAAGGTGTAAATGTGTGTGCATGTTCAGTCGTGTCCCACTCTTTGCCCACCAGGCTCCTCTGTCTATGGGATTTTCCAGGGACGAATACTGGAGCGGATTGCCATCGCCTTCTCCAGAGGATCTTCCTGACCCAGGAATCGAACCTCCGTCTCCCATATTCCAGGCAGATTCTTCACCAATCGAGCCACCAGAAAAGCCCTAAGGTGTATATAAATAATTTTAAAAAGAAAAAGCAACTCAAAACTAGATTTTCTTTCTTTAATTTTCTTTTTTAGTTAATTTTATTAGGGTATTAGTATTTATATATATGCTAGTATTAGTATATATATATACTCCTTTTTAGATTATATTCCCATATAGGTTAAGCCTAGATTTTCTGATTTGAAATTCCAAGGTCATGGTAATAGTTGAAAATACATCACTGTCCACTAGAAATCAGTTAAGTAATAAATATTCATTGATTTTATAATGAATGCATTTTAATTGAAGAATAGTAAATAGAGAACTTTCAATTATTAAGCATTGAGAGATTTAAAAAGAAGAAAAAATACCATTTATCCATTTTGTAGTAGGAATATTCAGGCTGTATTTCTCAGTTGGTAAAGAAACTGCCTGCAATGCAGGAGAGCCAGGTTTGATTCCTGGATCAGGAAGATCTGCTGGAGAAGGCATAGGCTACCCACTTCAGTATTCTTGGGCCTCCCTGTGGCTCAGCTGGTAAAGAATCCACCTGCAATGTGGGAGACCTGGGTTCGATCACTTTGTTGGGAAAATCCCCTGGAGAATGGAAAGGCTACCCACTCCAGTATTTTGGCCTGGAAAATTCCAGGGACTGTATAATTTATGGGGTCTCAAAGAGTGAGACACAACTAAGTGACTTTCACTCACTCCCTCAGGGAAGATTTGGAAAAGCAAATAGTATTTTTCAGATAATTTCATAGTATTAATTTATTGTATTGATTTAGGTTTAAAAAGAAAGCCCAAATAGATTTTATTATTTTAATAACATATGTAGGTTACAGAAAAACATAATAACTAAGAGGGCAGGCTTAGGAGGTATTGTGGATGGACATAACAACACTGTACTGTTTAAATTCTTGCCTCCAATGAAGTCTGCAATCATGTGAATAATAGAATTTGGTATATGGTATTTTGCTAACAAAGATAGAGCTATTGTTAAAATTTACTGGCTAATAGACACGGCAGTTCAGTTCAGTCACTCAGTCGTGTCTGACTCTTTGAGACCCCATGAATCGCAGCACGCCAGGCCTCCCTGTCCATCACCAACTCCTGGAGTTGACTCAGATTCACGTCCATCGAGTTGGGGATACCATCCAGCCATCTCATCCTCTGTCGTCCCCTTCTCCTCCTGCCCCCAATCCCTCCCAGCATCAGAGTCTTTTCCAATGAGTCAACTCTTCACATGAGGTGGCCAAAGTACTGGAGTTTCAGCTTTAGCATCATTCCTTCCGAAGAAATCCCAGGGCTGATCTCCTTC
>SJYX01018359.1:23211-78505 GCA_006410675.1 Oreotragus oreotragus
AGTCTGAATTTGGAAATAAGGAGTTCATGATCTGAGCCACAATCAGCTCCTGGTCTTGTTTTTGTTGACTGTATAGAGCTTCTCCATCTTTGGCTGCAAAGAATATAATCAATCTGATTTCGGTGTTGACCATCTGGTGATGTCCATGTGTAGAGTCTTCTCTTGTGTTGCTGGAAGAGGGTGTTTGCTATGACCAGTGCGTTTTCTTGGCAAAACTCTATTAGTCTTTGCCCTGCTTCATTCCGTATTCCAAGGCCAAATTTGCCTGTTTACTCCAGGTGTTTCTTGACTTCCTACTTTTGCATTCCAGTCCCTATAATGAAAAGGACATCTTTTTTGAGTGTTCATTCTAAAAGGTCTTGTAGATCTTCATAGAACCATTCAGCTTCAGCTTCTTCAGCATTACTGGTTGGGGCATAGGCTTGGATTACCACAATATTGAATGGTTTGCCTTGGAAATGAACAGAGATCATTCTGTGTTTTTGAGACTGCATTGAAATACTGCATTTCGGAGTCTTTTTTTGACCATGATGGCTACTCCATTTCTTCTGAGGGATTCCTGCCCACAGTAGTAGATATAATGGTCATCTGAGTCAAATTCATCCATTTCAGTCCATTTTAGTTCGCTGATTCCTAGAATGTTGATGTTCAGTCTTGGCATCTCCTGTTTGACCACTTCCAATTTGCCTTGGTTCATGGACCTGACATTCCAGGTTCCTATGCAATATTGCTCTTTACAGCATCGGACCTTGCTTCTATCATAGGTTCCATCCACAACTGGGTGTTGTTTTTGCTTTGGCTCCATCCCTTCATTCTTTCTGGAGTTATTTCTCCACTGATCTCTAGTAGCATATTGGGCACATAAGTGATCATAAAGTAAGTGTATTCATTTTTCTATATTTATTTTTATTTTATTATTATTTTTGCAGCATTTTACTGACTTTATTCCCTGTGCTGTGTGCTACATCCTTGTGACTTATTTTATAACAGGTAGTTTTTACCACTTAACCCTCTTCACCTATTTCACCCACCCCCACCCCTTTCTGTGTATCTGAGTCTGTTTCTACTTAAATTTAGATATTACATTTTTCATTTGATAATCTAAACTATTATTTCTATTATCAGTTAAAACAAATTTACTTATTGGAACATATGTAAAGATGTATTGAAGAAAAGCAGGCATTTAAATTTGAGTAATTTTAATGTTTAGTACACAAGTTTTTCTAAATTTACATGGTAAAGAGAGATTAATATTTACTGAGTATACCAGAAATTCTTTAACCAACACTGCAAATCATTTGATGATGGCCAAAAAAAAAAAAATCCTCCTTGGTAAGTTATATTAGATTAAAAGATATAAAGAGCTCATTTTTTGAATTTCAAAGACAGATAAAAACTCATTTTTCATTACACTTTGACATCCTCATCATAGTACTTATGACAGTTATAACTAATTTATTATTTGTATAATTATTTATTAAACATTTATTTTTTCCCACTAGACTCTGAACTCTATGAGGACAGAGATTATATCTATCTTAATCTACACTGTATTTGGAATATTGTAGTAATAATATTAACAACAACAATAATGTGTTAAATTTTATTGTTTAGGGTTTGTCATACCATTTTCAAGCATTTTATATGTATCATTGTAAAGTTCATTTAATTATACTTGTTGTGTTAATAAGTCCAAGCATAAGGACTTAAATTTATAGAATGAAGTACAAAAGACTCTTTTGCCAAGCAGAATGGGGCCCAGGTCGAAAAGGCCTGTAGAGAGATTAGATACTTCATATAAATGATTAAAACAAAGAGGCCACAGATGGTCAACAAGGGTATGAAAAGATCCTCATCATCACTAATCATCAGGAAAATACAAATCAAAATCATAATGAGATGTCGCTCACACCTGTCAGAACAGCCATCATCAAAAAGAACACAAACGACAAATGTTGGCGAGGATGTGGAGCAAAGGGAACCGCTATACACTGGAGAAGAAAATGGCAACCCACTCCAGTATCCTGGTCTGGAAAATCTCCTGGACAGTGGAGCCTGGTGGGCTGCAGTCCATGGTGTTGCCAAGAGTCGGCCCCGACTGAGCACCTAACACTAACACTCTACCCTGTTGGTGGAAATGTGAATTGTTGCAGCCGCTGTGGGAAACAGTATGAAGGTTTCTCGAAAAACTAAAAATAGAACTACCACATGACCAGCACTCCACTGGGGGAATATAGCCAAAAGTTTGTAGTTACTATAAATGGAAAAGTAACTTTTTAAAATCGTATTTTAAAAGTGTAACTTTAAAGTTGCTTCATCAGAACATTTTGTAAGTATGTGCACATATACTTATGTTGCATTTGATACTAATTTCAATTGTTATCTGTCATTATAAATCTAGAAAAAGTTGTGAAAAATCTAGTTGAGGTTTTAAACTTCAACTTGATTTTCTCTTTAACGAGCATGAAACATCTGTAGAGTTTGCCATATGAAAGTGACTGCCTTTATAAGTAGTCTTTTTTCTAAAAATAAAAAAAAAATACTTTGGGACATGTTTTGGCAAATAAAATCATGATTAATATAAAATCATTAATCAATAAATATAATGCTTAAGAGAATACAGAATTTTGATCCTGTGGTTAGGGAAGACTATTTTTGAAATATTAGTATCTTCTCACTAACTTCTTAAGAATTGTAAATTTTAAAAAACCACTTTAGATTTTCAGAGTGAAAGTTTAAAAATGCAAAAACAGTAAAGAGGTCAGCTGATAAGTTGCTTTTATTGAGCAACTCTCTACATTCTACAACTCTGATAAGTAACAAATACTCATGCAATTATGGTTCTAAAAATTAGGCCAATAAGGAAGTACTCCACATACATAGTGTAGCTGAGTTGAATAAGGACCTCAGAAACAGCTCAGCTCTTGCAAGTTTAAAAGCAATAGACTCTTGAGGTGAACTAAAGCTAACATGTTCTAGTACATTCCTTCATGCCATAAAATCCACACAACGCCATTTGACTTTTATATGAGATCCCATATACATAAGGCCATCTGCTTCAAGTAATTATAAGATGAAGACAATACACGTATTATTTTCATTAAGTTTCCCAATCAGACTTTACGCTATGACCCCTTTCAACAGTCCCATGATCTTAAACGTGATACCCCACCTTGCTAGAACATGATGCTTAGAAATCAAACAAAACTGGCTGAACCTAGTGAAGGATGAAGGACTCAGTCCTCGTTTTGTTTCAAAGAACTTTTTCCATAAAGAAATGAATTCCGTTGACAGCCCCTTATTCGTAGGGTCCTTCCTCTCTCCCACAAGGGCTGAGGAAGATTTCTAACACTCTTTTGCCACCCTCTTGGCTGCACTCTGATTTCATGACCTTCGAGTTAATCCTTCTTTTCTTCCTATTAGCAAGTATAAGTGGGCTGACTTCAAAAGAACTGTAACAGGTCACAAGGTTTAATGGGCATAGAGATAATCATCTAAATTACATTTCTAGGTCTGATGGGCTAGACAGACTCAGAGGGTGACTCTACCAGCAGATTTGCTGTTAATCAGCCAGGTTGGTGGGTCTGAACGAAGCCTTTGCCTTCCTCCCTGAGGGGCTGGGTCGAACTGACTGATGAGTAAAGGCAGCTGCATTAACTTTCTTCTCCCACAAAATGCGTCACGTCCCAAAAGGACATGGAAGTCAAACGTGGCCACAGCTCAAACACCAGACGCACTCTTTTCATCTCAGCGGAATTATCTGCCCTCTACTTGTAGACGGTGATCCTGAGCACAACAGTTGTTGCTGATTTTCACGATCTGTTAACACTTAGGAATTTTTACATTAAAGAACTTTTTTTTCCTACATTTGTTTCTTGTAGCATCCAGGAAGATGCCATAACCTACTGTGTGTGTGTATATATATATATTTTTTATTGCTGCATGATTTTTAACTTTAACAGGAAGAAGAGACATGGAATGACTCTAAAGATAAAAGGAACCAAAGTAATTTTGCCTCTTAAAATTCAAAGACAAACATCCCTTTGGAATTGGCAGAGGGAAAAATATACGAGTTGTTTTTACGATGCAGGCTCATCCAATCTGGTTACAAATTTCATTGTCTCATGGAGAAAAACAGCAGGCTTTCCTCTGATAGAGTATGGTGTGAGAATATATGTTTAACTAAACCCCCCAAAAGAATGAACTGGAATCATTTTAAATTAATCAATATGCTGAATGTAAGAACAAATAAGATACAGTATCTCTCATATCTATAACACTTTATAGTTAAGGCCTTTCTATTCATTATAATTTTATTCTCAATTACAATCCAATGAAATAGGCTGGGGAAAATATTATTATCTTCACTTTAAAGATCATAGCAATTTTCTGTTAAGTGCCATTTCAATGTCATTAAGGTAGTAAGTGATATAGTCAGCATAAAAAACTGGGTCTTTCGACGCCACACCCAATCCTTGTGCATAAATGAGTAACATTTCATAAAAATGTGGTCTTCTGGTGGAATGCACTAGTGGCTTAAAAAAAAAAAAAGATATTCACTCAATAAAGCCTTCTTGGCAGAGGTGGTAGGTAAATTAGGTTTACACAATCAGCCATCTAAAGTGAAAGAAGCAAAATACACTGAATTGATTTAACAAGAAGGATGTTACTATGTCAAAACAGCTACATATATTATGTTTCTAAAACCTTGGATAGCTCTGAATAGCACAGAGTGTATAAAAGCCACAAATATAAGAAGTCATATTTTGGTTTGATGCTGAAGTGACCGTGTTGAAATTTAATAAACAAATGGAATACAAATGATTTAAGTAAAACCCCAGAATAAAAAGAAATATTGGACTTTTATAAATGCCAATGTTAAAATGTTTTAAGACCTTTTTCTAAATTATAAATATTTTACCTTTCTCATTCACCCGCATACCAAAAAAAGGAAACAGAAAGGAAGAATTTCGAAACTTCAGACTCGGTGGTGGTTAATTACACAGAGGGCTGAGGTAGGAAGGGGATGTACTATGAACTCTGTGGTCAGGTCTCTTGAGACTGGGGACAGAATGAAAGAGAAGGAAATTAGAGTGTGGAGGGTATTAATTTCTAAGAAAAGGACTTTTTAATAAAGTACAGATTGGTCAGATGATTACTAAACATGTCATCGCTCTCTGATGACCGAATACTAGGAGGAATAGGGTGAAGGTTATTTGAAGATATTCATACAATAATATGTCACCAAATGTGAATCTGGTTCATTAATGAGAACAGCCTTTATATTCAATTTAGAAGTTTAAATTTTTTAATGTTTAATAAAAAGAAGTGGACTTTGGCTTTTAAAAGTTGTTTTTTTTTTTTTTGTTTGTTTGTTTTTTTACCAAAACAGATAGAAGCAAACAAAAGGAAACAAGAAAAATAACTGCTTATTGGATTCTCAGAAGAAGCTTTTATCTAAAACATACTATTTTGTTTGGTATGTCTTTTACCTGATATTTGGTGAAGTTTTCCTTTTGGTCTTGGTTCATTTTTGTGTGCATAGATTTGAATTACATTTAACATGGGCAAAAAAAACTAAAAACATAATTATTCATGTTATCAAAATAATCACAGAAATACTGTCTGATATGTTATATAAGCAAAACATAAATGCCTTTGACAATTTGGGGGAATCAAGAAAAACAAAGGAAAACATCTTTGTTGTTCAGAATCACTTATGGGAAAGGTTAGGAAATGTTAAGAAAATGAATAAAAACACATTTGTGCCATATGCCATAAAACAGAGTAATCAGTATAAGGCTGAAAGTCAAACTTATGGGACGCACCACTAAAGGGGTTTATTTTGTTCCCTGGAAAAACAATATTCCTGGTGATATCACCTAGAAATTAGTCTTTTCACACACTACAACAGAGTATTCTGAGAAGCAAAGAAACTCTTTCTTATTATACAAATAAATGGATGATGAAAAAAAAAGAAAGAATTATATTGAAAAGAGAACGCATCTGAGTTGTGTAATCCTAAAAGCAGGTCCTTTCTATATGAGAAGGAAGGGCATATGTTTGAGGAGTTTTCATCCTCAAGTCTAAAAATCACTAGAATAAGGAAAAGCAGTGACAGGGGAGAAAACTAAAAATAGAACTACCATGTGACCCAGCAATCCCACTCCTGGACAGATAACCAGAGAAAATCACAATTCAAAAAACACATGCACCCCAGTGTTCATAGCAGCACTATAACAACAGCTAGGACATGGAAGCAACCTAAATGTCCATCAGCAGAGAAATGGATAAAAAAGACGTAGTAATACAGACAGTAGAATATTACTCAGCCATGAAAAGGAACGAAACTGGATCATTTGTAGAGACATGGATGGACCCAGAGAGTGTCACACAGACTGAAGAAAGTCAGGAAAAGACAAATAAATATCATATATTAATGCATATGTGGAATCTAGAAAAATGGTATAGATGATATTATTTGCAAAGCAGAAATAGAGACACAGACGTAGAGAAGAAACATATGGACCCCAGGAGGGAAGGGAGGCTGGGGTGAATTGGGAGACTGAGACTGACATATATACACTATTGATACTATGTATAAAATTGATAAGGAACTTCCCAGGCGGTGCTAGTGGCAAAGGACCCACCTGCCAATGCAGGAGATGCAAGAGAAGCTGGTTCTATCCCTGCGTTGGGAAGATTCCCTGGAGGATGTCATGACAACCCACTCCAGTATTCTTGCCCAGAGTGGACAGAGGAGCCTGGTGGTCAACAGTCCATAGGGTTGCAAAGAATCAGATATGACTGAAGTGAGTTAAGAACATAGCAGACATAAAATAGATAAGGGCTTCCCCTATGGCTCAGCAGTAAAGACTCTGCCTGTAATGCAGGAGACACAGGAAATGTGGGTTCTATCCCTGGGTCAGGAAGATCCCCTGGAGGAGAAAATAACAACCCATTCCAGTCTTCTTGACTTGAAAAATTCCCACGGGCAGAGGAGACTGGTGAGCTACAGTCCAAAGGGTTGGAAAGAGTGAGAAATGACTGAGTGAGCATGAGCATGATGAAACAGATAACCAATGAGAACCTACTATATAGCTCAGGGATCTTATTCAGTGCTCCGTGGTGACCTAAGAGGGAAAGGAAGCCAAAAAGGGGTGATACATGTACTTGTAATAGCTGATCACTTTTCTGTACAGTAGAGACTAACTCAACAGTGTAAAGCAATATATCCCAATAAAATGTTTTAAACAGAAATAAAGACACTGAAGGCAGAAACTATGGCCAGAAAGTGAGTGCTGATAAAATGGTCCAACCCTCTCTGGGGGAGGGTATCAAACGATGACATTTAAGAAGTTAAGGTCTCAATAGAAGTGAACTAAAGAAGCTACTAGAGTGAAGATGAATTAGATGGAAAACTGTGGGTCTAATCCTCCAAATCTACTTTGGCACACAGCCCCTTTAAACTCTGGGCCAAGTAGTCAGCAGTGGGACTGGCCCGTGGCATTTGGAAAAGCGAGTGAGCACAGAGTCTTAACGAGCCCCTTGATTCAGACTTGTGAAGTTCTAAACATTTGCTCTGTGGTATTTACAAACACACACACAGTGGAAAAGAGAATAGCATCTTGCAGTAAATTGCGACTGGGATATCCTTCTAAGTTCATTAGTGAGGTTTTTTTTAAAAAGTCATTTCATCCACCCTACCCTGTGATGCATGAATTCTTTCTTTAACATTGCCACCAAGTGGCCAATAGTCTATGTCTTGGAGAAGGAAATGGAGTCTATGTCTCATATACTTTGAACAGAAACTGATTGCTTCTTTTTAAAAAATTATTTTTATTGAAGCAGAGTTGATTTAAAATGTGTTAGTTTCTGTTGCCGGAGAAGGCAATGGCAATCCACTCCAGTACTTTTGCCTAGAAAATCCCATGGACAGAGGGGCCTGATGGGCTGCAGTCCATGGGGTTGCTAGGAGTCGGACACGACTGAGCGACTTCACTTTCACTTTTCACTTTCATGCATTGGAGAAGGAAATGGCAACCCACTCCAGTGTTCTTGCCTGGAGAATCCCAGGGACGGGGGAGCCTGATGGGCTGCCATCTATGGGGTCACACAGAGTCGGACACGACTGAAGCGACTTAGCAGCAGCAGTAGCAGTGATTCAGTAATACAAATACATATACCCACTCTTCTTTAGATTCTTTTCCCACATACATCATTACAGGGTATTGAGTAGAGTTCTTTGTGCTGTAAGTAGGTCCTTATTATTTATCTGTTTTATATATAGTAATATGTATATGTCACTCCTAGTTTATCCCTCCCCTCCCTTTCTCCCTTGTTTGTTTGCTACATCTGTGACGCTACTTCTGTTTTACAAATAAGTTCATTTGTATCACTATGTTAGATTCCGTATGTAAGCAATTGCTCCTTGAGGGCACTGACTGATACTTTCTTCTGTCTTTGGAGAACTACTGGGATGTGATGCATCCACCTACACTGTGATCAGTGATAACAGGAGTGACGGTACCAAGAGTGGCATCCAGACCAGAGGGTTCTCATAGTGTGACACTGTCTGTGGCTTCTCCTACTTTCCTTGATTCCTGTTTTCCTCTTAAATCTTCCCGCAATAGCTCAGTTCTCTAACCTATCAGGTGTATTTTGGATAAGCTCCTTTTCCATTTAGGTTGACTAAAACTGATTTCTGTTTCTTGCATCCAAGAACCTTGCTTATGTAAGGCAGTGGGAAATGGGAGTGGGGGAATAAATAATGAATTTGATGTTAAAGATGTTGAATGTGACAGAAGGTAGGTTATCTAAGTAAAAATTATTCATGTGTAAGTTGGAGAAGTGGGCTGAGTTCATGAGGAAGGTTGAGATTGGAGGCAGGTATTTTCATCTTTACATTTAAAGTCCTAGGACTGGGGGAAGTATTCACAGAAGATGAATCCTACGTGGAATTCATCCATCTTTTGTGAAAGGGTATTCAAAACTTCTTTGGGTAATTGTTTCTTATCCATACTCAGCTCTGAGCTTTGGGTGACTGAGCTCTTACCAGTTCTAGAGATAAATCTCTTTGGGGTCAGCCAATCAACAGTAAACAGTTGGGTAAAAAAATCACAGATAATGAGATTCATGGAGATTTTTCAAGAACTTTTAGGCATGGGACATGAGGACATGAAGTCTATTACAGCCATGGCCATGTGTAGACATCTTCAGTTGCCCAAAAGTTCCCAGGTGGAGTCTGGGGGAGGCTATACACCAACGAGATGGAGAGGAAACAGGTGACACCATTTAATAACTGAGTCAAGACTTCACCTGAAGTCAAAAATATAGGTTTTTTTCCCACTTATATTAACTAGTAAATCCTCTTTATTTTAAAATTCAGTTCAAATTAGGTTTTTAACATAAGTGACATAAGTTGTTTTAACTGCTGGATCCCTTCTCCTCAACTCCCAGTCTTCCTCCCCACACATATTAAGTTTGTCATTTGTAATGTGAGTGAAGTATGTTATATCAGAAGATATAAACTGATGGTCCATGAGTTAAATATGATCACATCAATTTTATTTGTTTGTTTCTTTGGCTTGCAGAGGACCTCTTTTAAAAAATTATTACCAAAATATAAATCCTGGGGGAGGGTCTTCCGTTAAAATCCAAATATTTCATTTTTTTCTTTTGAAGACCCAGGAGATCTGACAATGCAGAGTCAGAATTACAAAACAGAACATTCATCATGAACTGAGTAGTTGATATTCACTTTGTATAAGGTATATTCTTTCTTTTTTTTCTTTTTAAAATAAATTTATTCATTTTAATTGGAGGTTAATTACTTTACAATATTGTATAGGTTTTGCCATACATCAGCGTGAATCTGCCACAGGTATGCATGTGTTCCCCATCCTGAACCCCCCTTCCACCTCCCTCCCCGTACCATCCCTCTGGGTCATCCCAGTGCACCAGCCCCAAGCATCCAGTATCATGCACTGAACCTGGGCTGGCAACTCGTTTCATATATGATATTATACATGTTTCAGTGCCATTCTCCCAAATCATCCCACCCTCTTCCTCTCCCACAGAGTCCAAAAGACTGTTCTATACATCTGTGTCTCTTTTGCTGTCTTGCATACAGGGTCCTCATTACCATCTTTCTAAATTCCATATATATGCGTTAGTATACTGTATTGGTATTTTTCTTTCTGGCTTACTTCACTCTGTATAACAGGATCCAGTTTCACCCACTTCATTAGACCTGATTCAAATGTATTCTTTTTAATGGCTGAGTAATATTCCATTGTGTATATGTACCACAGCTTTCTTATCCTTTTTCACAGTCCCTACCACTTCTTATTGCCTCACCCTTGGCCTAACTCTGTCTTGCGTGTTACCTACTTCTGAAAGGATGTGTTTGCAACACTTCTTGGTCAGTGAGGTCTCTTAAGTACTTCATTTAAGTAAAAGGCAAATGAATGTGAACAAAAAGCAGTGAAAATGCCAGTCTTAAAAGAGGAACTAACTCACCCTTGGAAGCTTAATCATACTCTTTATATAAGGCTTACAGGAACTTATCTGGAGCAGAACATGCTTTGATTATGAAAAATCCAAAATTCTGACAATAGACACTTTTATTTCATGGCTGAGAAGGTTTCCTCATTTGTCCTCTAGGGCAAAAATACCTTAGTAAGTTAGGAGCAGCTAATTGTGCAACAATGAATATCATGAGCTTTAAAACCAGACAGACCTAAATTTAAGTCCCAGGTTTTCCCCTTGTTGGCTGTGACGTTAGTGTCCATCACATAAGGTTATCATATAAAAAAAAAAAGTGATAAAATAAGCCAAGAACAGAAGATGGCATGTAGGCATTTAATATGATAGACTGCTCTACTGCATGAGTTTATTCCAATTAGGTATAATAGTTCTGATTGAGATGAGGAGTTTCAACCTGTAAGGTATAAATAAGAATTAATTTTATTTTTTCTAGGAGCTACAACTGTCATGCTCTGTTGACTAACCTATCCCGTCTTCATGGGCCTGGATCCCTTAATTATATTAAAGCTCTGTATCATTACACCTCAGTCATTGTCAGTTATAAAAAGTCTCATTTTCATTAGAAAGACTTAAGCCTATTCACTAAAGACTAATTTTTTACTAGACCCAAAGCTTTCCCCAGGGAAAGTTAGACTTGCAGTTCCTACAGCTTATAATGGACTTAATTCTAAGATGGCCCTTACAGTTTTTGGCCCCTGGTATATATACAGGTTCTCCCAATTATTCAAGAAAACCCTAATCTAGGTGTTGTGTAACAACATCCCAAATTGGCTGACACTAAATTAGGGAAATTAAATCTGGGTTTAGAAATCAGAGACAGGGAAGACACAGAGAGAGAGAAATCCTACTAGTTGTGAGAGATTTCCCCATTTCTGGCTCAGGAGATGAGGAGAACCACACAGCAAGGAATGCAGGCAGCCTCTAGGAGCTGAAAGAAGCCCTCAAAACAGAAACTTCAGTCCTACAGTGGCAAAGAAGTGAATTCTGCAATGACCAAATAAATGTAGAAGTCAATTCTGCAGAGCCTTCAGCCAAGAATTCCACCTGACCAACACCTTGGTTTCTGCTTCGAGTCCCTGAGCAGAGAACCCAGTCATACTGTCCCTGGATTTATGAACTACCAAACTGTGAACGAGTAAATGGATGTTGTTTTAAGCTGATGAATTTGTGATAATTTATTGCATAGTAATAAAACTCTAATACCAGAAGGCTGGAGGTAGTGGGTGGGATATGTTCCCTCCCAGCTTTCCTAAACTCACTCCTCTTGATTTGAGTCAGGAGGAAGGAGAAACCAAGAGAAATCTTTTCAGCAGTCATCACTGTTGACCTAGCTCCTTGTCTACACAATGTGGATGGACGTTGTTGCTGTAGTTCAGTTGCCCAGTCATGTCTGACTCCTTGTGACCCCATGGACTGCAGCATGCTAGGCCTCTCTGTCCCTCACCATCTCCCAAAGTTTGCCCAAGTTCAGGTCCATTGCATCAATGATGCCATCTAACCATCTCATCCTCTGATGCCCTCTTCTCCTTCTGCCCTTAATCTTTCCCAGCATCAGGGATTTTTCCAATGAGTAAGCTGTTCACATCAGATGAAGAAAATACTGGCGTTTCAACTTCAGCACCAGTCCTTCCAATGAGTATTCAGGGTTGATTTCCCTTAAGACTGACTGGTTTGATCTCTGTGCTGTCCAAAGGACTCTCGGGAGTCTACTCCAGCACCTCAGTTCAAGAGGCATCAATTCCATGGCACTCAGCCTTCTGGGTGGAGGGGGATGGAGGTAGCCTTGAATAAATGCTGATGATGAAGCAGTTGCCTGGAACACAGAGTCTCAGCCACCTTTTCCGGCTGATACTGATTTAGAAACACAGGATGTCTCATGATGGGTCTTTGATGAGCTTCTAAAATCCAGTGTTTTTCTACCTTCTACAGCTTCAACACTGGAAGCTATGGCTTGAGACAGACATATCTCCAGGCCCTGAGATATACCCCTTGGAATAGATACAGTTCTAGGTGCTTTTTCTTTCTTAGGCTCTGAACCCTACCAATTGCAATATTTCAGAAAGTTTTTTCTCCTAGTAGTACAAGGCCATTCTGCAAGCCATATAACTAAGCAGGCATCCAACCAGGTAAATAAACACCTTTCTCTCCTTGAAATCATTTCCAAATTTTCAAGGTGATAGATAAGAAGAGGTGAAATCATAAACCTCTTTCTCCAGTTGAAGAAGAGGGAAATGGGTAGGCTTACTTCTTGACAATGCATTCCCCAAGGTCAGTTTGTCTCTTTCTCAGTCCCCTCATATCTCTCTTGATGCTGAGTATATGAAAGTCTGAGGTTAAGAAAGACTTCTTACTGAGACATAAAGAATCTAGAAACTTTGCATTATTTGGTTGCCTTCAGGGGCTGGAATGATGCCAGCACTCTGTGTGTGTGTCTGTCTGTCTGTCTATGTGTCTGTGTGCCTGTGCATGCTCAGTCCTGTCCAACTCTTTGAGATCTCATAGACCATAGCCCGCCAGGCTCTTCTGTCCATGGAATTTTCCACACTAGAATACTGAAGTGGACTGCCATTTCCTATTCCAGGGGATCTTCCCAACCCAAGGATCAAACCCGTGTCTCTTATGTCTCCTGCACTGGCAGGTGGATTCTTTATCACCAGTGCCATCTGGGAAGACCTGATGTCAACACTGTCCTCCTGCAAATGTAATGAAGCATTTTAGCAGTTTGGAAAGGTTGTGTTCCTAGGACATAGAGCATAATAGCTTTAAAAAACACAACATATATTTTGTATTAACTTGGAAGTATCATTTAATTTTATAAACACTAATTAAGAATCTTTCTAAGCTTCTCAGGTGGCACTAGTGGATCTTTCTAGAATCTCTCTAGTCATTGTATTAAGTGGGGATGATAAAAGATCTAGAATTTGCTTGAAGAAACTTACTCAGTTTGTATGTATGCACACAAACATCCATGCACACATGTGCATGTGAAAGAGAGAGATAGAATGAGAAAGACAAAGAGAGGTAGAGAGATGGTAGAGAAACAGAAAAAGTTCCAGGAATAGGTTGCTAGTTAAGTACAGTGTTATAAGAAAGATGCCCACACAGATTTCACCATCTTGAATAATACTGTGATAATGGGTAGGAGAATTCACTGCATTTAAAACAACACTTGAATGAGGCTGTGAGTGCTCCTTCTGGCAAAAAATAAGAGTTAGGTTCATTTAAAAATACATTTAAACTAAACATTTCAAGATTTAAACATTACTCTCCCGACAAAGATCCACATAGTCAAAGCTATCGTTTTTCCAATAGTCCTGCATGGATGTGAGAGTTGGACTATAAAGAAAGCTGAGTGCTGAAGAATTGATGCTTTTGAACTGTGATGTTGGAGAAGACTCTTGAGAGTTCTTTGGACTGCAAGGAGATCAAACCAGTCCATCCTAAAGGAAGTCAGTCCTGAATATTCATTGGATGGACTGATGCTGAAGCTGAAGCTCCAATAATTTGACCACCTGATGCAAAGAACTGACTCACTGGAAGAGACCCTGATGCTGGAAAGATGAAGGCGGAAGAAGAAGGAGACCACAGAGGACGAGATGGTTGAATGGCATCACTGACTCAATGGACATGAGTTTGAGAAAGCTCCTTGAGATGGTGAAGGACAGGGAAGCCTGGCAAGCTGCAGCCCATGGGATCACAGAGTTGGACATGACTGAGTGACTGAACAACAGCAAAGGACTTTGGGAAGGTCATGAACAGATTGCTGTATTTAAAATGGATAACCATGAAAAACTTATGGTGTAGTACATGGAATTCTGCTCAATGTTATGTGCCAACCTGGATGGGAGAGTGTTTGGGGGGATAATGGATACATGTATATGTATGGCTGAGTCCCTTCACTGTTCACCTAAAACTATCACAACACTGTTAATCAGCTATATCCCAATACAAAATGCCTATGGTGTTAAAAAAAAAAAATTTAAATTAAAAAAGAAGATTTAAACATGTGTTCTCCCTCAAATTCTCTCTTGGCATAATGAATCTAGCTTCTTCTAAGGAGCTAGACTATGTTAAGAGCCAAAGGGAAGTTTGGCCTAATGCATCCATGTACTTCTGTTTGTGTTTTTTGATAAAGCAAAACAAAACAGAACATGAACAAACAAATACAAACTTTTGATCAAGTCAGAGGCCCTCTTTGATCTCTCCCAGAGAAGGATCTTACTGCAAAGTGACCATCCTTCTCTACCCAAGGATCCTCAGGGGAGTTTCAAAAATCTTAATTTTACTCTTCAGAAGGATGAATTTCACAGCGGAAATTCTTTTACATTCTTGTTTGAATATAAAATTTAAAATTTATACCATTTTTATTATTATACCCAATAAAAGTGAAATTTTTATTCTATGGGTCTGCAAAGCAACTTTTGAAGTCAGATGCATCTATCAGCATATTATTAGAGGCCTTTTTTCCCCCTACAGTTCTGGAAAGAGTTGGAAAGCCAATGTCAACATGGTTTAGATATTCATAATTGTTTACACATGTTTCAGTAACAAAATATATTTGGGGGGGTTGGCGTTTTACTTTAGGATTTGAGGCAGCTGGAAATTATTATCATTATGGGCAAAAGTGTACTAACTAGATAATGGTGTTAAAAAGAATACCATATTCCTGGAATATTCTTTCTAATATGCAGCACCTATTATTTTATTAAGTTGAGTTTTTAAAATATGGATTGGCTCTCCAGTCAGTTAAACACAAAGATATCTAAGGAAATAGGTTCTCAGAATTAGTATTAAATAGAAAATGACTGTGGTTTACTATTAGTAATATTATTATTGTTATACAGAGAAACCTTAATAATCCTTTTAAGGACTAGATAGCTAATGTTCCACATATTTCAAAGACAGATTTTTATTAAATATTTAAGAAATGGGACATTGTTGCCAATTATGATACAAGGTATGCAATACCTTGAAAATGTGTACAAATTCTTTTCATATTTGCTTATCCAGGGGGAAAAATGATGATTAATAAGGGATTCTGTGACTCCCAAACTTGAAGTGTTTCTTCTAAGGAGCTAGGTTCTGTTAAGAGCCAAAGGGAAGCTAGGTTCAAAGGAAATGCATCTAATATTTGTGCTCTGGTTATGAAAGGGGGTGAGAGGCTGCTCATTAGCGGCATGTTGCCAGTTGGCAGGAGGGCTGTGGGCCAGACGGACGGGTTAGTGTGATCACAGATGGAGTTAGCATGGGAAAGAGGATGCCAGAACGTCCCAGGCAGTGCATGCTATTTTCAGGGCTTTACACGAATCATTACTTTTTCATTCTGTGCCAGTATTGACACAGACAAATGTATTTGTTGACCGCCTATTGAAGAGTTGCAGACTACCAAAATAAGTCTCATCCTTGGAGACATCACTCAGAAAGGATTTTTAAAAATTCTGATTTATAACTACCTCTAAATATAATGTCTCCCTTTCATCAAAAGGATATTGTTTTTATATCAAGAGAATGCCACTAAGACTTGACAAATAAGACTACAAAATGGCAGAACACATGGTCTAAAGACGTAGAGACCTTCTTCTGTTCACGGAGAGTGCTTGGCAGATTTGTAGCCGATCATCATTTTATAAATTTAGAAATAGCAAGTTTGCATTAGAGACTTTCTTAAGGGAGTTGGTGATGGACAGGGAGGCTTGGCGTGCTGTGGTTCATGGGTAGCAAAGAGAACTTGTTCAACCCAGGAACTAGGTCTAGGTCTGGATTCCAATAGCTGTTCTACATAGGGTACAACTACTTGCTGCCAGGAGAGTTGATTACCAGCCCAGGGATTTGAATCACCACTTTGCACTGATTGGAAATGACACTTGGTAAATTGTTGATGATAAACCTTGGCAAGTTATTGAGATTTACTTGTATCCAGGTGAGGAGTTAGACATCCAAGATCCCCCCAACTCCATAGTTCAGTGTGATGTTGGAACACAAGACTGACAAATGTCATAAAAATGAAGATAACTGCTGCTCACAGAGCTGCCAGTCAGTTCTGTCACTAGAGACATATTCAACTACTCACTCCTCCACTTGCATCTCCCCATTTACAGTTTTGGCCACTGAAGCCCTTCTCCCAACATGTGTTGTTCCAGGGCTTCCCTCCTCAGGACCACCCCATTTTATTCATTATATCTTCTGTTAAGAAGATATTTTTTTCCAAGTTCTATTGAGATAGTCATGACAGTAGTCATGCAGTAGTCATGTATGGATGTGAGAGTTGGGCTATAAAGAGAGCTGAGCGCAGAAGGATTAAAGCTTTTGAACTATGGTGTTGAAGACTCTTGAGAGTCCTTTGGACTGCAAGGAGATCCCACCAGTCCATCCTAAGGGAGATCAGTCCTGGGTGTTCATTGGAAGGACTGATGTTGAAGCTGAAACTCCAATACTTTGGCCACCTCATGCGAAGAGCTGACTCATTGGAAAAAGACTCTGATGGTGGGAAAGACTGAGGGCAGGAGGAGAAGGGGACAACAGAGGATGAGATGGTTGGATGGCATCACCGACTCAATGGACATGAGTTTGGGTGGACTCCGGGAGTTGGTGATGGACAGGGAGGCCTGGCGTGCTGTGGTTCGTGGGTAGCAAAGAGTCGGACATGACTGAGCGACTGAACTGTACTGATTGAGATATAATTGACAAATTTCTGAAGCTTCGTTGTAACCTCACTCATCAGATGCCTTTTATAGAAAAAAGAATGACTACAGGATGTAATTTGCTAACTAAGCAAATTAACATTGGGAGCAAAGTGTTTTGAAAAACATATACTGAAATAATTCAGCAATCTAGTTTTGGAGTGGAGTAGAGTGGCTAAGAGCATAGCATGTAAGTAGCAGAGCTCTACAACTGGGATGCCTGGTTTCAAAAACAGCCTCTGCTACTTCTAAGCTGTGTGACATTGGGAAAGGTCTCTGGACTTCCATTTCTGCATTAGTATAATGGGAATCATCCAAGTTTCTACCTTGTGTCTTGCTTTGAGTTAATAAATGTAAAGCAATTAGGATAGGACCTGGCACAAAATACGTGGTGAAAAAAACGTTAACTACTGTGCATTTTAAATATACTTGAAAGAGACAAATCTCTCATCTTTGAAGAGTATTGATATTTGGGAAATATCAAAGTCATTTGGAACAAAGTCTGATTTTTAAAAATGGGGGGGAAAGTTTAGAAGTTTGGGTTGAAATTACAATGTATATATGGAATAAGACTCGTTTTCTCATTTAATTTATTATCAGGTATAAATAAGTTTACTGGCTTTTGAGGTGATGATTTTCAAAATGATAATCCTTCTTTTAAAAGCAGTTATACATACTAAAACATTACATTACTTTATGGTTATACTTTGTGCCTGATGACACAAAGGCATACTCCTTGTCCTTTGTTGTTCATTTTTTAAAATGGCAAGGAGAGCACCGATTTCCTTATCTTTAATGGAATCTGCCAGAAGGATAGTGCCATGTGGGGGAAATAAATATTCCCCTCTTTTTGTCGAAACCTCTTTAAATTCTGTCTCTCAGCTGAGATTGGGAAAAAGACAACATACAAAATTAATTGTGCAACTATCAAAATTAAAACACATGTATTTTCAATTCTGGAATTTTTGTTTTAGCACTTTCACTACAAAATTTATAGTATAATTTAGCATGGGTGATTTGTTCTACAAAGCCCTTCAAAGGTTTATATCTTGTTAAATCTAAATTTAAATATAAGCAATTTAAAAAAATCTCCAATTCATTCTGCTAGACCTCAATAGAAAAAAAATATACAGCTTGTATTAAACTTTCCTCCTATACCAATCTTGAGACATAGTTTATTGATCTGCTATTTATATTTTGCAAACACATAAACTGAGTTCTTCCTGTGCCCAAGGACTATTCAAGTTCATCACCATATTAACTCAGGTTTTCCTTAAAGCCACCCTAGGGGGTCAGTACTGTTATACTGCTGACAGATGAGTAACTTTTCATAAGGTCTCCAAACATGCACATGACAAACTGCAAATCTAGGCAGCATCAATATGTTTTGATGAAAATATTTAAGAGTGGCTATTTCACTTGATGAAAATGTTTCCCTCCCTATTATTTCTAAAACCTTTGAAATCTGGGTCTCTGAACGTTATCAGGAATTTAATTTTCAAATAACCTATCAGGTCAAGAATTCCACATGCAAAATTTATTTTCCAAATCCTTAGGTCTGGAAAGATCATCCTGAAGCATTCGGGAGGTGATAGGGAGGAGAGGCAGAGGAGGTGAACACTCTCCGCAAAAGTCAATGAAAGTCTGCACCACATTGTTAAGCAATGAGGTTCTGAAGAGCTGGGGGGCCACTGCGAGTGGAGAGGTCTGATCTGCTTTGAAGAGTGAAGTCATGCTCAATGTTTTAAACTCATTAGTCCTGCCTTAGGAAAAAAAAAAAAAAAAAGGATGCGGGAAAGAAAAAAAAAAAAAGACAAATTAGCAGCATTTTCAAAAGAAGTTAAATATGTCAGGCAGTCAAGTGTCCTAATTCTGCCTCGAGGGAACATGTGTCAAACCAGCTTGTAGTTCTGCAATTGGTAAAACCATCTGCAAAAAATAACCCGTCCTTCATTCCTGTTTCTACAACACACGCCTATGGAAGGAAATGTTAGAGTTGCTCAATTGCATGTGGAAATTTTCCTGGCATTACCTAATTGAGACGTGGGGCCCACCTTTCTTTGAACAACAACAACAACAACAACAAAACCAGTCTGTTATAGCCTGCTGAAAGAAAGCATATAAATGGCTTGGAATAATGAGGATAATAGAAATTGCTCAAATGATATATTATTAAAATTTCCCCCAGGACCACTATGACCTACAACTCATAACCACAGATATTTACTTCTAAGCCAATATTAGATTTAGTGGCATGCTGCTTTGAAAACTATTAATAATTGCCAATTCTTTGTGCTTATAAAGATTGTTGAAAGACCACCCATAACCCCCAAATTTGCTATAATCCTAGATACTAATTTCATCATTAGAACTACAAGTCAAACAATATATGCCAATAGTACAGTTGCTGGGCCAAAGCAGGTGCTCAATAAATTGAATTACAATCATGTACCTTTATGCTGGAAATGAAATTGTCCTTTCTCTGCTTGTTGCTGCTAGTGATCTTCTGCTTCAGATTATGAGTTACTAGCATAAGTTTTTTTTTTTTCACCTGGGCTTTTTCATATCTGAAAGTGTATACAGCATTGGGTGTGACTCTACATGATTCCTTGAAACAAGGGCTCAACATTTTCATGAGAGATTCAAGAGGGTACCTGCCTTCTCCAAAGGTTAAGAACCACTGGCCCAGAGACATCATTTGTCTTCACTTGTCTTACACAGAGCCAAACTATGTTGTTTGATGAAGCCAAAAATGTGTTTTCAAAAATGGGACTTCCCTGGTGGCACAGTGGATAGAAATCCACCAGCCAATGCAGCGGTCAAGGGTCCAGTGCCTGGGCCAGGAAGATTTCACATGTCATGAAGCAACTAAGCCCATATGCTACAACTGCTGAACTAGCACTCTAAAGCCCACAAGCCACAACTACTGAGGCCCGTGCACTTGTGCTTGGGGCCTGTGCTCTGCAAAAAAAGAGCCATGACAAGAAGCCCACACACTGCAATGAAGAGTAGCCCCTCGCTGCTGCAACTAGAGAAAGCCTGCATGCAGCAACAAAGACGCAACACAAACTATCCTCCCCCTCTTGCTTTCAAGAGGGAGGGGGACTGATTAGACTGTTCACCCAGGTACCTAAGGTCTCTCCCCTCTCTTACCACCACCCTTGTTATCCAGGTCTGTACCTTTGCTAGAGTCAATCTGGACCTGAGAAATGGATAAGAAAATGGAGAAGGAGACATCAAAGATCCAGGGATCCTCTGGAGCATTAAAGCACTCCCCCCCAAAAAATGGGACTTGGGAGTTATCAAACAGGGACTTTGTTTAAATGATTCTCTTTTAACTACAGTCTCCTTCTAAATTGCAGATGTCACATTTGAAATCCGGTTTCTCTAACAGAATATTTTATTTAGAAACCTCCCAGGTTTTTTTTTCTATTTCCCTGTCCAACTCTGAAATCAGACTATTCTTAGAATGCCAAAACATAAACTTCAAACGAACATGAATGTATACAGCAGAAGGATGCACTCAGGGAAACCTCTGGACGCTGTCGGAAGCCAGGAAGATCTGATTCTCTTGTAGAGGGTCTTGGCGCTGCTGTACTAATGGTAGTAAAAGTTTGTTTCTTCTTGTAAAAGAAGCAGATGTGACTTGGAGAAACATGGAGAACAGATGTGCTGAGCAAACGTTTTCATTTAAGCGGTAATTTATCTGACTGTAAGTTACATTAACTCATGAGGTGAGTGTTTAACATAACTCGTTTTCACCAACTCAGAGAGATAATTTATAGAAGCTCTAAAAGAGATCGTGAATTAACATAACCCTCTCATCTCTGCCTGCTTTTGCTATTTTTTAGGAAAATGTATAGACTTTTGTCCCTATTTAAAATTTTTTTTAACTTTTTATTTTATATCCAAGTATAGTTGATTAACAATGTTGTGATTGTTTCAGGTATACGACAAAGTGCTTCAGTTATATATTTGTCTGTTGTTTAAGAAACTAACGCCACACAAAATTCCCAAACTTTCAGTGTCTATGAAGGCTTACCAGGCACCGAGGTGGGCCTCTGCACTTAGAATGTCTGGGTGCACAAACCGCTCGTGAAAATAACAGATCATTCCCCTTGGTGCTACATGGATTCGTGAGAATACTAGTAAAGAGTTGCTCAGGCTTAGAACACAGAATTTGAAACAACTGCAGAAGGCTAAGTGTTGAAGTCAAGGACACTTAACAAGAAAGAATGCCTACAGTCACAGTCATTGCTAATGAAATGGATGCCTCTGCCGTAGATCCTTCTGAGGGAAGTAGATGATGAGGGCCACTTGGCACAGTGGGAACCATGCCTACAACACACTCTACTTCTAGCTGCCAGGAACATGTTTGAAGCACTTTTAAATTTAGAAGGAAAAAAATGAACTTGTAGGTCCAAGAAAAATCTCTACAAAGGTGGGTTTAGAGAGATGAATATTAGTACTTTCATTTATATATATATGTGTGTTAGTTGCTCAGTTGTGTCTGACTCTTTGCGACCCCACAGACTGTAGCCTACCAGGCTTCTCCGTCCATGGGATTCTCCAGGCAAGAATCCTGGAGTGAATTGCCATTCCCGTCTTCATTATATATATTACATATATATATATAAACACAGTTATAAAATATAATTTTAAGTATTTTTCATGAAAGAAGGGAACCCCAAAGTCAAAAGTGCAGAATCCATGAACTTCAGGAATGCAAGTGTATGGAACGGCCTAGGTTACTCACTGTCCTTTCTAAACTCTCAACTACTTCCTGTCCCAAGTCCGTCACGACTCCAGCAGTTTCTCAGTACTACTGGCTCCTACTCCTTTCGCTGTGCTCTTTCTTCCTGTTCCTCCTCCTCTATACAGTGGCAGGTGAGCCGCTGAGGGGGATCGGGACCCAGAGTTTTCATGGTGACGATGATGACGACGATGCTGACTCAACACTGACCGAGCACTTGCTCGTGCACTAGGCTTATGATAGGACTTTGCACTAATCAGCTAACTGAGTCCTCAGATTGACGTGATGAGACAGGGTCTATTACTAGTTCGCTTCTTAAAGGTAAGCGAAGCTAAGCTTAGGGAGCTTACATGCCTTGCACTAGGAGACACTAGCGTAGTGAGGCAATGTGGACAGTTAAAAGCAGAGTTGGGGCCACAGGCAGGTTTCCCTGACAGCGATTACAAGCAGGACCTTGACGTCCATGGCTTTTAACCACTAGGTTAGGTAAATGATCTGAGATACTTCACTGAGACGCAAAGTTTGCTCTGATAATTTCCACAGAGAAAACTGACAGGCATTCTATTTATAGGACAAGAGAAAATACTCTGACTTTTACAAAAGAGATATTCTCTTCCACATGTTTAAAAACTAAATGCAGTATTCACTCACAGCATTCAGGAACCTACTAATTTTCACTCATTGTAGGGTTCCATGACAAAGACAGCGTAGGAAGTCACTGGACGTGGAAATTTACACTTGAAGAAACTGTGATGCCCGTGAGAAATAACCAAAATACAAAGCATTTAATATAAAATCTAAATAAATATAATACAAAATATAAATTAATATAAATAGAAGTCAATAAATGTATAAATAAATACAAAATATAAAATACTTAGCTTAAGATTTAGTTTCTTGTTTAGAAGGGAATGAGGAGTAGATAATAAAATCACTTACATTATCTAACCTGCTTGTGAGGATTAAATGAGTCTAAAAGTTAGGACTTTTTTTTTTCACTTTGATAAATGTGTCATTGAACCATTGTCAAATTGTCAGCTCCACAGTATAGTCTTTTCACTATTATAAAGTATGCATGAATAAATTTTTTAAAATTTTGAAAAAAATGTACTGTGGAGGTTTTTAATAGAAATATTAAGGTAGTGAGGTGTGTTAAATAGTGAAAGTGATTAATTGGAAATTGCTGTAATTGTATAATCAAGCATCACATTTTTAAAAAGCCTGAGCACTGGAAACCACTTTACCAATTAGTAGCAATAATAGTATTCTGGCTAAGTAGAATTCTAATATGTAAAACATTATAATCTGATTTAAATATCAGACACCAATAAAGATAGTCAGATATTAGGATATATCTAGTAAGATATTATATATTAGCTTGAAACTTTCCTCACAGGTATACTTTCAAAGGAAAGACTGATACTTGATATTACCCACCAAAGTAAAGATTATGAAGACTTCAAAATTTTTCAGTGACTCTAGAACAATATAAAATGTATCAACTGTAGAGAATTCTCTGACAGTCCAATAGTTAGGACTCCATGTTCTCACTTCAGAAGGCCCAGGTTCAATCCCTGGGGGTAGAACTAAAATCAACAAGCCATGCAGCTGGCCAAAATAATAATAATATTTTCAATAAAATTAAAAATTATCACTGTACATGACCACAGAAACAAGTTTAGTTAACTAAATTTTAACAGGTTGAATTCTGGCTGAATGAGTGTTTCCTGAAAAAGGTAAAAAAGATTGTTAAGTGTAAGGAGAGTTTTAGATTCTACCGTCCAGGTCCAGAGTAACCATTAGGAGGACTGATTTGAGTCAGATTCATATTCAAATTCCACCTTTGCCACTAATTACATATGTTACTTAGAAAGCCTGGGTAAGCTTCTAACTGTTCTAAATCTTCTAAAGTCTTAGTTACTCTATGTGTTAAAAAAAAAAAAAGGGAAGAGATAAAATACCATCTGCTTAAGTCTGTGGAAAACACTGAGTAAGGTAGGAAGATAGAGAGCTTAACACAATGCCTGGCACATAATAAAAATTCTATAAACATGACCTGACTACTCCACGCTCTGCGGTTGCTGCTGTCAGCGTCTTCCCCCACAGCACATGGCAAATTTCTAATAACTCGGGGCAGAGCAGATTTAAACAGTTGCTGGTTGGGGGCATTTCAGTACAACACAGACTCTATTGTTGGAAAACTAAATTGCATTCTTCTGGTATGTTGAGGTTAACAAGGTAACTAAAAACCACTAAAATGAATATTTAATCAATACTGCAACTGTGGAAATGAACAAAGGTTTTTATTCAGAATTTTTCAGTGACTCTAGAACAATATAAAATGTATCAACTGTAGGGAATTCTCAGACAGTCCAATGGTTAGGACTCCATGTTCTCACTTCAGAAGGCCCAGGTTCAATCCCTGGTGGGAGAACTAAATGCTCTTTGCTAAATGCTCTTCTCTTTTATTAAAGATATTTGCTAAAGCAAAACAACTATCACATGAGTTGTTTCATAATAATCTTCTGTGATGTTATCAAGATAAAAAAAATAAATGGGAAGATTATAAAGCATTTCCAAATGCTATAACTGGAGTCATTCACATAGCATTTAGATAACTCAGCATCTAGATTGCTAATTAGTGTTTCTGTAAAATGAAGCTGCAAATACCAGTTTTAAATGGGTGGCCAAATGCTGGACTATCACTTTTTTTAAATGGTATTTTGTCTTTCCTTGGTATCTTCCCTTTTTTTTATTAATTGCAAGTAATTTTAAAATGAAAGTTGTTTCTAGCAAACAGATCCATGAAATATAGTCTCCTATGCTTTTGTGATATGACCTTTCTATAGATTTTATTTATGACTCTACTCTGGCACAACACTTTGGGAACAAAATGTATATGAGACTATAGATCATCTATACAAATCAATTTCTGTGGATGCTATATTGTTATCCATGTCAAAATTTTTGATTTGGTAAGAGATATTAAATGAAATATTTCCCCATCTGTATTTTAATTTCCTTAGAACATAAATATATCTTATTAATTCCTGCACATGACATATTCTAGCAATAATAACGGTTTATTACTTTCTAAACCTTTCTTCCTAACAGCAAAACACTACCCCATTTATGGATAAATCAAAATGAAGTAGTCTAGGTATGTTAGCTGACTTTTTATGTTTCATTAAGAATCATGTTTTCTATAACTGAATGTGTATTTCTGATTATAATTACATTAGACAGAAAAGACAGCAAATCAGTGAGTAGCATAAAGAGCTGTCAGAGTCCTATCACCGACTACAAAGGTGATTAAAGGTATAGGGATGAAAAGAGATAAGAAACATTCTTCAACAGTCAGCACTGAAGGATTTCCTTTAAACTATTCATACCTCTAAAAATCCACTACAGATTTACTAGCCTTATTAGNTAAAAATTAAAATCTACATTAAAATGAAATCTTTTCACTTTTTAAAGTGAAAATAACTGTTGTTTGTAACCATAAATATTCTGGAAAAATATAATTCATACTATTAGCTTTCCTTCAAAGATGATTTATCCCAAGAGTTAGTTTCTATTTCTATCTAAAATATGAGAGTGAGATAAGCAAAAACAAAAAATAGAGTCACACACCAAAGAAGGTGAGACTATTTAGTTTGGAAATAACTACACACACACTGCATACACATACTTAGACAAAAACACCTCTCCCTCTAGGTTTTCGTTTCCTCCCTCAGGAACATTTTTGGTGTGGTTCTATTATTTGTTTTCCCAGTTGGAAAAAGATTGAGGGAGAGCAACCCTATAAAACAAAATACAAAGTAGACAGTTGAAAGGAACCTAATCTTGAAGTCTTCTCCAGAGTCTAGACCTGTGTTTCCTCAACTGTGTTCCATAGAAGAATATTAATAGCTAGTGCATTGAAAAGATATCAAAAAAGTTTGAAAATACTGGACACTACATATCCTTCTTTTGAAGAGGACCGTATTTAAATAAGTACATGGAATGTTCGGGGAAGTCCTACAGCCAGGAAACCTACTTTATTTTGTTTAACCCCTGTCTCTTATACACATCTGAGGAATGTCTGGGAATATATTACATACTTTCCCACTAATGTATTTTTCTTATATTATTGAGGTATAGTTTATATCTAGTATACATCTGTCTCTTATACACATCTAGATGTGTATAAGAGACAGCAACACAGACTCTATTGTTGGAAAACTAAATTGCATTCTTCTGGTATGTTGAGGTTAACAAGGTAACTAAAAACCACTAAAATGAATATTTAATCAATACTGCAACTGTGGAAATGAACAAAGGTTTTTATTCAGAATTTTTCAGTGACTCTAGAACAATATAAAATGTATCAACTGTAGGGAATTCTCAGACAGTCCAATGGTTAGGACTCCATGTTCTCACTTCAGAAGGCCCAGGTTCAATCCCTGGTGGGAGAACTAAATGCTCTTTGCTAAATGCTCTTCTCTTTTATTAAAGATATTTGCTAAAGCAAAACAACTATCACATGAGTTGTTTCATAATAATCTTCTGTGATGTTATCAAGATAAAAAAAATAAATGGGAAGATTATAAAGCATTTCCAAATGCTATAACTGGAGTCATTCACATAGCATTTAGATAACTCAGCATCTAGATTGCTAATTAGTGTTTCTGTAAAATGAAGCTGCAAATACCAGTTTTAAATGGGTGGCCAAATGCTGGACTATCACTTTTTTTAAATGGTATTTTGTCTTTCCTTGGTATCTTCCCTTTTTTTTATTAATTGCAAGTAATTTTAAAATGAAAGTTGTTTCTAGCAAACAGATCCATGAAATATAGTCTCCTATGCTTTTGTGATATGACCTTTCTATAGATTTTATTTATGACTCTACTCTGGCACAACACTTTGGGAACAAAATGTATATGAGACTATAGATCATCTATACAAATCAATTTCTGTGGATGCTATATTGTTATCCATGTCAAAATTTTTGATTTGGTAAGAGATATTAAATGAAATATTTCCCCATCTGTATTTTCATTTCCTTAGAACATAAATATATCTTATTAATTCCTGCACATGACATATTCTAGCAATAATAACGGTTTATTACTTTCTAAACCTTTCTTCCTAACAGCAAAACACTACCCCATTTATGGATAAATCAAAATGAAGTAGTCTAGGTATGTTAGCTGACTTTTTATGTTTCATTAAGAATCATGTTTTCTATAACTGAATGTGTATTTCTGATTATAATTACATTAGACAGAAAAGACAGCAAATCAGTGAGTAGCATAAAGAGCTGTCAGAGTCCTATCACCGACTACAAAGGTGATTAAAGGTATAGGGATGAAAAGAGATAAGAAACATTCTTCAACAGTCAGCACTGAAGGATTTCCTTTAAACTATTCATACCTCTAAAAATCCACTACAGATTTACTAGCCTTATTAGCAGAAAGTAGAAAAGCAGGACCTCTTATTAATATACATCGGTGGTTCTCAAGAGGGGCCAGTTTCGCCCCTCAGGGGACATCTGGCAACATCTGGAGATATTTTTGGTTGTCACAGCTTGGAGAGGGGTGTGCTACTGGAATCTAGTGGATGGAGGCCAGGGATGGTGCTAAACATCCTATAGTGCACAGGACACTCCCCCAAATGAAGAATCACCCAGCTTCAATATCAGCAATGCGAAGGTGAGAAGCCATGGTCCAAATCTGGTTTCTTAATATCAGCCAAGCAAATTAGCCCTTTCTCCCTCACTGATAATAACTAAACTAGGAGTCGCCTCTCTGACTGTTATATGCAAATTCCAAATGGCAATATAATAAGAAACAGACACTAAACTCAAATAGAGAGCCCATGGAGGGAAAAATCCTACCTCTGCCATTGATTCCCCCTCTTTCCCAAGGCCTCTCATGCCTAGTCAAGTGTCTAAAGCAATCCACATTATTTATTCATTATCTGTTCACTCATTTTATGGTTTCTAAAAGGAAGGTTGAATAAAACCCAGTGCTTATTAGACACTTTTCCATGTTATATACTAGAGTACTGCTATGGGACCACACATAAACTTTAAATTAAGACCTTCTGGAAAGGATTCCTATAAATGACTGAAATATTTTTCTGCAATCATCAGTAGAATATGTCCCACAAGAATTTTCTAATATTTTTCTTTATAGTATAGTAACACATTCTAAATATGATCTATTGCCTAAGGTAATTGTATAATAATTAACTTGTTTATGATCAATATACTTGAGAAGGGAGGAATGTCTGGGAATATATTACATACTTTCCCACTAATGTATTTTTCTTATATTATTGAGGTATAGTTTATATCTAGTATACATAATTTATATATAGCTAAACATACTTATAAGTAATATTTTATATACAGTTAGTTGAACAAATCTGAAGTGCACAATTAAATTTTTATACATCTATAAACCATCTGGCCATATATGTAACCACCATCCTGATTAAGATATAGGACATTTGCCCTAAAAGTCTTTTCAAGCTTAGAAGCTCCCACACCTTTTAAGTAACCACTATTTTCATTTCTATCACTGTAGATTAGTATTGCCTGTTCTTAAACTTCATATAAATGAAATAAAGTATGTCTTTTCATGTCTGGATTCTTTTTCTCAACATAATGTTTTGGAGATTTATCCATGTTTGTATGTATCAATACTTAATTAATTAAAAATGTCTCAATAGTATTGCATTGAATTTATCTATTGAACTTTTTCCAGGTTTTAGATTTTATAAACAGCTTTTAGATATTATACAATTGATATGAAGATTTCTTTGCTTCAAAGAAATGAGTTGTCAAGCCATAAAAGGACACGGAGGAAACTTAAATGCACATTACTAAGTGAAAGAAGCAATCTAAGAAGGCTACTGCTGTATGAGTCCAACTAACATTCTAAAAAAGCTAAAGCTACAAAGAGAATGAGGAGAAGAAAATGGCACCCCACTCTAGTATTCTTGCCTGGAGAATCCCATGGACAGAGGAGCCTGGCAGGCCATGCTCCATAGGGTCGCAGAGAGTCAGACATGACAGAAGCGACTAAGCACGCATGCACAGAGAGAATGAAAAAAAATAGGACTGGTAGGAGTTGGTGGGCAGCTGGGGAGATGAGTAGGTGGAGCACAGAAGACTTTCAGGACAATGAAAATCCTTCGTATGATTTCATAATGTTGGATATGTGTCGTTATACATTTCTCCAAACCCACAGAATGCACAACGCAAGGAGAGAATCCTAAGGTAAACTATGGACTTTTTGTGATTATGACGTATCAATGTAGGTTTGTCCCTGGTAAAAAATTTACCAGTCTGATGTGTGATGTTGATAAGAGGCCATATACATGTGAAGCTGGAGATATATGGGTCATTTCTGTACCTTCTCATTTATTGTAAACTTAAAACTACTCTAAAAAATAAAATGTTTTGAAAGTAAAAAAAAAAAACAACCCAGATTGCTTGGATGTATCTTTTGATGGACCTATGACTTCATTTATCTTGGGTATGTAGCTAGTAGCATTGCTGTGTCATAGGATATATGTATGTTAACTATAGTAATACTGCTAATGTTTCTAAAATGGGCAAACACTTTATATTCCCAGCAGTGTATGAACAAAAGATTGTTCCACATCTCCAACACTTTGTATCATTAGTTCTTCTAGTGTTTTTCACTACAGTGTGTGGGTAGTGGTATGTCCTTATCATTTTAATCTACATGCTCCTGATGACTGATGGGGATGACCATCTTTTCATATGCTTCTTGTCCACTGGGTTATCCTATTCTTGTGAAGTAAGGGCCTTTCCAAGTCAGTCTCATTTTTGGACCACTTTCTTGAACCCCCTAGCTCAGGAGAGCTGCAAATGTGAGGGGAAAAAAAAATCAGCTGGCACCAACCAACCAAGAGGTTACCCAGGGTCTGGCGGCCAGGCTCCACTGTTGCCTTTTTCTATCACTCATCCCACCTAAGTATTCCTGATTTGTGTAAAGGGGGCTTCTCTTCACCATCCTCTGCAGGGTGGTTCTTCTTGCCAACTGACCAGATCAATACGAACTTCTGGACGACAGTAGCACCTCCTCTGCTGGTTTATTCTTTCTCCCTGGGTTGAGGAGGAGAGTTCATGCCAATGTTAGCAGGGCCTAATGCCTATTTGACTAGACAACTGAAATCAGGCAATGGGGGAGATGGGCAAGCTCCAGGGGTCCGTATCCTCACTGAAGTCACTATGGACAGGTCTGCTCCTCAGCAAAAGACACGGCAGTCGGCGGTTGCAGGGCAGGGAGCTGAGCCGGCAGCATCGGCAAGGACTGGGACAGCTCCTCCTTCCACAGCCCCCATGCGCCACTCTCACTGTGTCCACCCACCCTGGCATGAGACCACCTCAACAGCAGTGGGCTTTAATGACAGGGCTTTGCAACACACCATGGGTCAATGAGACGTCTTATCTTACTAACATCTAGGAAACAAGGAAAGCCAAAGGAAACTTAAAAAGCATCTAATCCAATTCCTCATCTGCTCCTTGAGAGATGGATTTCCAGTTGATGCTTGAGTACCTCCTGGGTCAGAAAAGTCCCTACAGCAAGAGACCCCATTCTGCCAGAAGGCAATGTAACATAATGTGGACTTTGGAATCAGGCACACTCAGATCTGAATCCAAGCTCCACCACTCACTAGTTGTGTGACCTTGGGCAATATCTTTAACCTCTATGATCTTTGGGATTTCTCTTCTGAAACTGAGACCAAGAGTAGAATTCAATCCACAAGGATGCTGTATGGATTAAAGAGACTACAATTAACATAAAGCATTTAGGACACAGCCTGGCACATAATAAATGACAGTCAATAGAATCTATTTGGGGGCAGTTTTGACCTTTAAAGAACTCTTTTATACAACGTGGATCAAAACTCCTACACTGGAATCTGAGTTAACAGCTTCTGGAGTGACATCAAATAAACTCTTTTTAGTTTCCAGTGGGAGGGACAGCCCCAGTGTCACAGGATTGGGAAACACGTCTGGGGAGGGTAAACAGGCCAGGTTAGCAGAAGCATAAAATACACTGACAACTAATGAGACATGAGGCTGAAAAAACACATGGACTAACATGAGGGAAGTAAATGACCATGGGAGGAGGGGCTTGGAGCATTTTTGGCAAAGCTTATGACAGAGTGTGCTTTAAGCTGATGAAGATCAAGCTTGTAAAAACTGAACTGGAAAAGAGTCAGTCAGATACGAGGAAACAAAGCTAGGGACTATTTTAGAATCTGAGTCAACAGTAACAAGAACTGAACCAGAATAGTGTCATAAGAAGGACAAAGGATAAATCAGAGATAAGTGAGACAATCATGGAGATTTCAGCTCTGCAATGTCTCTAATCATGGGATCATCTCCATTCCTACGGACACTTCTCTAGATATTCATCATGTATGTAATTACAATTAAACCTATAAGGGCTCTCCAAATGATAGCCAGGAAGGAATATATACTCCTGAAATCTGTGTTTGTGTTAAAATATCCAGCATCAGGATTTTACATTTTTATAAACACTTAGCAATTGAAGAATTTTCATATTGATCTACTAATACCCATTAAATGGGTTTTGCATATTGTAGAGTAATGAATGAGTCATTTACCATATTTTACTTTTAGAGTGGAGTCAAAATGTAGACCTATGCCAATACTTATGGGTATCAATTACATTTCAAAAGATACAGCAAAAATTCAACAGTACAAACCTAACTGGTGACAAATGAAAAGTAAAAACACATTTTTTCATGTCCTAATGTAGAAGTTTTATTTTCCTTTTCAACCTTTATTATATATTTACTCCATATAAAAGTCAGGTTTACTAACCAATAAAAATGTAGTCACCCACAGAGATGTAAAAATTAAAATCTACATTAAAATGAAATCTTTTCACTTTTTAAAGTGAAAATAACTGTTGTTTGTAACCATAAATATTCTGGAAAAATATAATTCATACTATTAGCTTTCCTTCAAAGATGATTTATCCCAAGAGTTAGTTTCTATTTCTATCTAAAATATGAGAGTGAGATAAGCAAAAACAAAAAATAGAGTCACACACCAAAGAAGGTGAGGCTATTTAGTTTGGAAATAACTACACACACACTGCATACACATACTTAGACAAAAACACCTCTCCCTCTAGGTTTTCGTTTCCTCCCTCAGGAACATTTTTGGTGTGGTTCTATTATTTGTTTTCCCAGTTGGAAAAAGATTGAGGGAGAGCAACCCTATAAAACAAAATACAAAGTAGACAGTTGAAAGGAACCTAATCTTGAAGTCTTCTCCAGAGTCTAGACCTGTGTTTCCTCAACTGTGTTCCATAGAAGAATATTAATAGCTAGTGCATTGAAAAGATATCAAAAAAGTTTGAAAATACTGGACACTACATATCCTTCTTTTGAAGAGGACCGTATTTAAATAAGTACATGGAATGTTCGGGGAAGTCCTACAGCCAGGAAACCTACTTTATTTTGTTTAACCCACTGCTTCATAACCGTGCAACGCTACTCTTTCCCATCTTTTCTTTTTTAAAGTATACCTACTAATATCTTTCAGAATACTAGTTCTGTCCTGCTTTAGACCAATCTTTATGCCATTGTGAAATTCGCTTTGAGTTGCTAGTAGTTCATACATCACAGGCATATATTTTCTTGAAAAACAAAAATCTCAGCAATGAGTACCCTCATAAAGTAGTGTTAAATTCTTTTTGTTATTTTTGTTTTAGACTACATCGCATAGTTTGTGGGATCCTAGTTCTCCAACCAGGTATTGAACCTGGCCCCTGAGCAGTGAAAGTGTGGTATCCTAGCCACTGAACTGCCAGGGAATTCCCATGTTAAATTCTTGAGAAGAGATGAAATGGTGGTGGCGGGTAGAGGGGGAGAAAGAACACTCCATATCGCCCCTACATTTAAGAAAATATGGTATCCATCCTACTCACTCAGGCCATTTGGCCATTTTTATCTTTTATTAACTGACTATGCTTCATGCTACCACTAGCATATCAATCACTGAGAAACGACATAGTTGCAATTATTCTAAGTGGATTAGTACATATGGTAAGAGTATCAGTGACGACTTCCCTGGAATTACTTGTAGCCAGGGTATATGAGGTAAGCAAATATAGAAGGTAGATTCCTAAATAGGTTCCTAAAAAAGGAAAACCAAGGAGAGAACCACCAAATAAGACAAAATCTCTGGGTAATGTGCACCCTCCTCCAAAGTCAACAGGGCTACAGAATGGTATGTGCTGCTTACAGGAGCAATTGCAGCCTTTAGAAATGATTAGGGTACAAGAAGTGAAGAAGAAATATATCTACTCAAGAAAATTTAATTTCATTCATCTGGTATCCCTTTCATAAAATAGTTTCATAAATTTTCCACTCATTCTTTAAAACAAATTCCACTGAATCTAGTTTAAAATTTCAAAGTAGTTCCAGGGACAAATCCAAGAAACATAGCACAATTTAAAAAGGAAATGTAAAACCAATTTCACAACTAAGTGTGAGCACTCAGACTTTTTTTCAATATTAACCGCAATAAATCCACTGCACACTCTCAGTGCAGGGAATAGCCACCACATTTAAAAGAAAATCACTCATAAACAAGGTGTCTTAGATACCTGGCTGGGACTCTTTTTTGAAATGAGACCACAGTTGCTTGGATTTGAAAGCATACATTCTTCCCCCCTATTAATTTTCATTTGACCTTTTTATGCTTGGGTAAAAGGATCACTCCCAATTCAACACATGTGTAAATGTAAAATCCACTTACTTGCACAAATCCGCATGCTGTGAAGTCCTCAAACAAGGGCAGACTTGGACGGTCTTCTCTATAGATGGTGAGTTTGTACGTGGTCAGGGTCTCACCCTGAGTTGGAGATTTATCCACCACAAGCACTGAGATTTTGTTCATCCCTAAACCCAGAGAATAGTTGGCAAAGCTGGAGAGAGAACAAGAAAGAGAGACTAAGAATGAGAGAAAGAATCCAAATTGATTCATATATCAATATTTTTGGGTCAACAATTTGCATTAAAAACAGATAAGATCTGCACCATTTCATAAGAAATCTAAAATGTGAAATATTTTAACTTATGTTTCATTGTGCTTTGGTATGCCAACATTTATCCAGCAGAGCAAGTCAAGTCCCTACCAATTACGGGGAAGGGAACTAATATTTATTAACACCTGTCAAGGTCATACATTATCCCATTTAATACTCACAAATCCATACAAAACTAAGGCTGTTCCCATTTTAAATATAGTAGAGTACGGTAAAATCAGGGTGAGGACCCAGGTTGGTCTGCCTTGAATCTTTCTTTTCTTTCTATAGTATAATACTGTCTTAGCTCCCAGGAATGTTGAGTGCATTTCTTTCCCTACAGCATGGGAAAATGAGTATGTTTCTTGCCATGGACATGGCATGTCATAAGGTTCTATCTTCTGTTCAAATGATAAACCAAAGAGTTGGTGACTCTCAAAACAGTCACTAGGAAAAAAAATCTCATGAGACTAAGAAAGTTAGTATTACTATGTCCAGAAATTTTATCAAGTAATCAACACCTGAATATTCAAAAACTCAAGGAGTTGGGTTGGGATAGAAGGAGGCTACTGTTAGGAAGGATTAATTCTTCAACAATCTAAAAACATGAAGATAAGAATAAACTCAGTTTTCCCTCAGTGAATCTTCTTTAATACTTCATATCACAAGATCCTCTGTCATTACAGCATTGTTAGAAAGATTAAACATGAGCATGGTTAATAGGTCATCAAACCACTTATGTGTTATTTTAACCACATGGCATCTGTGAAGCAGAAGGATTTCACTCCCTGGCAATCCTCCAACAGATACTGTGCCTCAGGTCTTCTGAACCGTCTTCAACACTTGTCTCCAGGGTCTGCTTCCTGCTAAGATGTCTACCCTCAGCCCCTATCAACACCCTCATACCTCGGTCCTGCCCGTTCCTGCAGGTGCACCTTGCACTGACTCTTAGAAGTCTCTGCTCCAACTGTCAGTGTTACCACATCAAATGGGACTTCAGAGTAATAATCTTTGATTTTCGGGTTAAATTCAGGATTTAGTTCCAAACGCGGATGTGTGAAGATCTGCTTGATATGACATTGCGCATCTTTATCTGTTTTTTAAAAAAACAAAAACAATGACAAAACACAACTGTGGCATGAATAAATGTTTAAAAATAAAATACGATTAAGGTTTTGAAAATTCGTTTGCATAACATTGGTAATCGCTGCTGATTTTCCTTTTGGTACTCTGGTAATAGCTGATTTGTGGCTTCACCTGGATCTTCTATTTGCCAAATTTTGTAGACTTTGCCTCATGTAACTGTTGTTGACTTTAGTTGATATTTTTTGCTCAGCCTTTAAAAAATTTAAGGCACAGCAAGTCAGAAAATGTCTATCCAGTGGATTGATAACATTTCATAGCACTTATAACATCTATCAACAATACGTGAACTGTGAACTTTCAGATGTTCAAGCTGGTTTTAGAAAAAGCAGAGGAAGCAGAGATCAAATTGCCAACATCTGCTGGGTCATCAAAGAAGCAAGAGAGTTTCAGAAAAACATCTATTTCTGCTTTATTGACTATGTCAAAGCCTTTGACTGTATGAATCACAATAAACTGAGGAAAATTCTGAAAGAGATGGAAATACCAGACCACCTGACCTGCCTCTTGAGAAACCCGTATGCAGGTTAGGAAGCAACAGTTGGAATTGGACATGGAACAACAGACTGATTCCAAATAGGTAAAGGAGTATGTCAAGATTGTATATTGTCACCCTGCTTATTTTTCTATGCAGAGTACATCATGAGAAACGCTGGGCTAGAAGAAGCATAAGCTGGAATCAAGATTGCTAGGAGAAATATCAATAACCTCAGATATGCAGATGACACTACCCTTATGGTAGAAAGTGAAGAGGAACTAAAGAGCCTCTTGATGAAAGTGAAAGAGGAGAGTGGAAAAGTTGGCTTAAAGCTCAACATTCAGGAAACTAAGATCATGGCATCTAGTCCCATCACTTCATGGCAAATAGATGGGGAAACAGTGGAAACAGTGTCAGGCTTTATATTTTGGGGCTCCATAATCACTACAGATGGTGATTGTAGCCATGAAATTAAAAGAGGCTTACTCCTTGCAAGGAAAGTTATGATCAATTTAGACAGCATATTAAAAAGCAGAGACACTACTTTGTCAACAAAGGTCTGTCTAGTCAAGGCTATGGTATTTCCAGTGGTCATGTATAGATGTGAGAGTTGTACTATAAAAAAAAGCTGAGCGCAGAAGAATTGATGCTTTTGAACTGTGGTGTTGGAGAAGACTCTTGAGAGTCCCTTGGACTGCAAGGAGATCCATCCAGTCTATCCTAAAGGAGATCAGTCCTGGGTGTTCATTGGAAGGACTGATGTTGAAGCTGAAACTCCAATACTTTGGTCACCTGATGTGAAGAGCTGACTCATTTGAAAAGACCCTGTTGCTGGGAGGGATTGGGGACCGGAGGAGAAGTGACGACAGAGGGTGAGATGGTTGGATGGCATCACCGACTCAACGGACTTGAGTTTGGGTGGACTCTGGGTGTTGGTGATGGACAGGGAGGCCTGGTGTGCTGTGGTTCATGGGGTCGCAAAGAGTCGGACACGACTGAGCAACTGACCTGAACTGATAACATCTATCAAGCAGCTGTGTAAATGGGGGGAGATGATTCTACGGGGTAACAGAAGGGTACCACCAGGGAATAAGGAAAATTTCTTGATGGGAGTGTCATTAAACTGTTGCTGGGTTGATGTGTAACTCAGAAGCAGTAAGGGGAGGAAAAGAACGTGAAATCTAATATCATGCCACACACTTAGACATGAAAACCCCTTCATACTCTGGCTACCTTAACCTAAGTGCCCTAAAGTAGTGCTTTAGAAAGAAGCAAAGTGTTATTCTCTGCTCAGTTTTGTTATAGAACCTAGTGTATTACTTCATGGGCTTCCCAGGTGGGGCTAGTGGTAAAGAATCCACCTGCCAATATAGGAGATAAAAGAGACGTGGGTTCAAGCCCTGAGTTGGGAAGATGCCCTGAAGCAGGGCATGTCAACCCACTCCAGTATTTTTGCCTGGAAAATCCCATGGACAGAGGAGCTTGGCAGGCTACAGTTCACACATACAATCCAAAGAGTAAGACAAGACTGAGGCAACTTTGCATGCATTCATGCACGAGTATTACTTCATATCATTGATTCTAAGTCACTTTTTAAGAGTTTCTATTTTTTAAGAGCTCAACTTTTACAAAAGTATCTAAGTGAGAAAAAAATGTATATATATATATCTAGGCACATATACCAGCCACCACTAAACTAGATATATTGTGTTCATATTTGAATTAGCCAAATTACTCAAAAGCAAATGTTTTTCAAATAAAAATATTAACAAGTTTTTTTTTGTACCAGAAACACTTTTTTATAGTCAAAAATTTCAGTAAAGATAAAAATAGGAAATTCTATAAAAATCAGTAAAATGAAAATGTCTTCTGTTGCCTTTAAGCAAGATTTTCAATGATATTTAACAACATAGCAACAAAAAAGATAACACCAAATTTTCCATAGGAGGCTATATACCTGAACTTAAAGAAAAAGCCTATCATTCTGTTAACTGCTGTCTCTTCCTTTATTGTTATATAGCTATCACACAATTTCTCTAAAATCAAATCTAATGATTTGTCTTCAATTCTTTAGCATTTTCTCATCACCTCCATAATCTAGACCAAGCTCCCAATATAGCTTACAAGGCATTTCCTAACCATTCCTTGGCTTCTCCCTCTCATTTCCCATCATATTCTAGACTTTGTGATTCAACAATATGAAAATTTTTATATTTCTTTTTCAGACAAACAGATAGATATACCACCAACCTTATAGGTGTTTTATTCTACATCTGAGAACTAGGTGTCAGCTTAACTCCGATCATGCCCTTAAATGATGAAAGTGAATACATTTCACTCATTCTATGATTGTTTTCTCAACTGGAAGAAAAGGAAGAAAGAAAAAAGAACTACTTGAGGGGAAACGTCGTTTAACTGCCATTGGACTGATATGTAGCTTACAGACAGTAGGGTGGAGCAAAGAATGTGAAAAAGCTACTCAGGTACAAATTAGGAATAATATTACAACTCAGTTCAGTTCAGTTCAGTTCATTTGCTCAGTCGTGTCTGACTCTTTGCGACCCCGTGAATTGCAGCACACCAGGCCTCCCTGTCCATCACCAACTCCCAGAGTTCACTCAGATTCACGTCCATTGAGTCGGGGATGCCATCCAGCCATCTCATCTTCTGTCGTCCCCTTCTCCTCCTGCCTCCAATCCCTCCCAGCATCAGAGTCTTTTCCAATGAGTCAACTCTTCGCATGTGGTGGCCAAAGTACTGGAGTTTTTAGCCTTTAGCATCATTCCTTCCAAAGAAATCCCAGGGCTGATCTCCTTCAGAATGGACTGGCTGGATCTCCTTGCATTCCAAGGGACTCTCAAGAGTCTTCTCCAACACCACAGTTCAAAAGCATCAATTCTTCAGCGCTCAGCCTTCTTCACAGTCCAACTCTCACATCCATACACGATCACTGGAAAAACGATACTGAGGTACAAAGAGAAGTTGTTTCTTTCTCAAGAAGAAACAACTACTGAGGTACGAATCAGGAATAATAATGCAGTACATATATTGTAATTGCATTGTAGGGAAAAAGTCAATAAAAATAACTAGTCAATTTGGTTCAGTAACTCAGTGAATTCAGTAGATACTTGCTTGATTGATTTTACTTATTACCAAAGATTGTTTCTGGGTGATAAAGGTGGATTGCATCTATAATAATGATTCTACTAGCTCCTAAAGTGTTTTATAATAAAGGAGAAACAAATGAAAGCATAAGGGTGAGATTGTGTTATTAGATTTCATCTTGAAAAGTACCATAGCTTTTCATTCAAATTCAAACACTTATTAATAAGACATTCATTTTTTTCATCATAGCTTTTTTCCTGGCATAGGCTATGTTCAAGGCACTGAGATAAGTACAGTAAAAACAAGCCCTCTTGGGTCATGAGATCTGATTCTGTTGGAGACGGTGAACCCAATGTAACACTTTAAATAAGCTGGAGTTCAAGGGTATGGAATGTGCCTTCAAGATTAGCATTTAAGAATCGCCAGTCTGTGTTCAATGCAGGATGCAGGATGCTTGGGGCTGGTGCATGGGGATGATCCGGAAGGATGATGTGGGGTGGGAGGTGGGAGGGAGGTTCATGTTTGGGAGTTCATGTACACCTGTGGCAGATTCATGTCAATGTATGCCAAATCCAATACAGTACTGTAAAGTAAAATAAATAAATAAAGTGAAATAATCAAATAGTTGCTATAAGAAAAAAAAAAAAAGATTAGCATTTCCTAGGCAGAAAGGGAATGTAAATACATATGCTATACTTTTATTGTTGAAACCAGATAGCTGAATAAGGTGGAAGATTTTTTTCAAAATAGTAATCATAGGAAATGTAATTTTATATATTTTAATAAAATAGTCAGTGAGAGTTAATTTCCCTGTAGTTAATACTTTGACTTAATAGTGAACATTTTCAATGCGGCTTGCTCATGGTGGTTCAGATGGATGAAACCAGATAGCTGAATAAGGTGGAAGATTTTTTTCAAAATAGTAATCATAGGAAATGTAATTTTATATATTTTAATAAAATAGTCAGTGAGAGTTAATTTCCCTGTAGTTAATACTTTGACTTAATAGTGAACATTTTCAATGCGGCTTGCTCATGGTGGTTCAGATGGTAAAGTGCTGGAAGCCAGCATGAGGAACGCCGCCCGTGGCAAAGGTCATGAGGAAGGAGGCTTGGCATATGCAAAGGCGTGATCAAGCCTCAGGAAACCCCCTGTTCCCGAGCATCCAACCCCAAAACCAGAGTCTGTTTCATGCTCTCCCCTACACCTCTGACTTTATGGGAGGGGGCTCTCCCCCATAACCATTTCTCTTGGAGAAGGAGTTTACTTGCAGCTCCAGTTAATAAAAATTCCTGGGTGTGACAAGAGTGTTTCAACTTACAAACTCCTCTGGAGGTCCTCTAGCCTCCCTGATCAGGTTCATCCAGCCACATGTGATTGTTTACAGTCTCCCAACCTTGAGAGGCACGAGATGCTTTAAAACTTTCTAAATACAGACTCTTTTGAGAAATTAAAAAATTATTAGTATAGTATAGTGGGTTGATTAGGAATTATATTGGTGAAGGGTTTTTTCATTTGTCATGTCAATAATTACTGCTAATTCCCTGCCCTGGGTGTGACAAGGGTGTCTCAGGTCAAACCTCTCTGCTGACAGACTAGCTTGTGTGACAACCTCTCAACCATAAACAGCACAGAGAGTTTGGAGTATTAGCATAGGGCTTCTCTCATTGTCGAGTCAATGATTGCCGCCAGGCCTCCATATCCTTAGGCACCTGGGAATATATTAATCAATGTATTTAAAATATAGAAAAGGAAATATAGTTGTTTTTGATGTTAGCAATACTAGACTTTTTGAGTTAATGAATTTTCTCTTTTGTTATAGATCACTGAACTTTGTTATAAATCACTGTGTCCTTGCTATGCAAAAATGTAACTTTATCACTATCTTAAGACTAAATAGATCTTAAGGGGAATACTGGTAAAGGGTTTCCATTTGTTGAGCCAATATTTGCTGCTAAATTTCCATATTCCTTGCCCTTATAAGAATATAACTAGCATATAGGAGAAATAAGTATTAACCTTTAAGATTAATCATGTTAACCTTAGGTAAAGTAAATTCCTTTCCTAGCTGTAACTCACTACACCCTCACCCTATAGGAATGCAACTTTATTTGGAGGGTGGTGCCTGATTTAAGAAAAAATCACCCCTGGAAAAGTAAGTTTTCTGGTTAACTGACCGGTATGAGAAAGGGCCATAAAATGTCAGCAGGCCTCATGGCCATAAGATGATGTAAAACCCATAAGACCTTTGTATAATTTTATATGAAGCACCTGATTGTGACAAGGGTCAGGTCTGCTGACCCCCGTGTGACTCTGTATTCATCCCTATGTATAACAAAAGGTATATAAACAAACCTGAAAAATAAAGAAATCGGATTAGTTTCTAGAAAGACTGATTCCCCCATGTCGTTCTTTCTTGCTCCCCGTTTCTCTGGCTGAATTTTCTAGAAAGACTGATTCCCTCATGTCGTTCTTTCTTGCTCCCTGTTTTCCTGGCTGAATTCCCATGTGGAGCATTGGATGCTATTCCGTGTAAACCAAGTTATTCAGCCTCTTTTTCTTCACTAATATTTCCTATTACACTATCCGTTTCTAATCTCTCTATATATCTGTAATTTTTTCCTAGGATGCCTACTCCATTCGGGGAAGGCAATGGCACCCCACCCCAGTACTCTTGCCTGGAAAATCCAATGGACGGAGTAGCCTGGTGGGCTGCAGTCCATGAGGTCGCTAACAGTCGGACAGACTGAGTGACTTAACCTTCACTTTTCTCTTTCATGCATTGGAGAAGGAAATGGCAACCCACTCCAGTGTTCTTGCCTGGAGAATCCCAGGGATGGGGGAGCCTGGTGGGCTGCCATCTATGGGGTCACACAGAGTCGGACACGACTGAAGTGACTTAGCAGCGGCAGCAGCCTACTCCGTTTCACCTTCGAATTACCCTGGATCCACCGGGGCTGGACCCCGGCAGTAAAGAATCTGCCTGCAATGCAGGAGACTCAGGTTCAGTCCCTGGGTAGGGAAGTTCCCCAGGAATAGGTCATGGCAACCGACTGCAGTATTCTTGCCTGGAGAATCCCTATGGACAGAGGAGCCTGATGGGCTATAGTCCATGGGGTCACAAAGAGTCAGACACAGCTGAGTAATTAAACACTCTGCCCATTTCAACACTGAAAATCAGACCTAGAAGAGAGAAACTGAGTAATCATTTTCTTAAGCAAGAAATCATTTTCTTTAGCAAGTGCTTGTTTTTGGTTTCATCAGAAACTCTTCACCTCTGGCTTAAGTGCTGCATCCTAGACCCCTGCTTGAAAGCTGATTTCATCCTGACATCATCTTCAACTGAATCATCAGTGTTGCTGCCGACAAACACCTGGTGTTTCCTTGGCATTCTTCCCAATCCAGTCCCAACTTGTCTCAAGCCAGCTTACCTTAACTCTGCAGAGAATCCACTGTGAGGCAAGGTGGGAAGCAAGCTGCTGAATGTATTTGGCAAGTACTTATGGGAAAGCTGTTTGAAGTCTTGGTTGCTTTTAACGGATTTCTTTTAACCGCAGAATTTTGTTGCCCTCTTGAGGGATAATCGTAACTCATATTAAACACAAAAACAGCCTAGACACTGAAAGATAATCCCACCTGTTCTAATGCATCATTGAGTTATTTTTTAATCTTAAATAAAAGTAGGAAGATTAACTTTGAAGTCGCAGGTATGACTAGTTTTTAAGCAACACAGAAATCTGAGCAAAGTTGAAGTGCTTATTTAACATGTTCATATCCTCTACCCTCTGTTACCTGGGAACTGAGAAAACATGACATTATCTTGTATTGTTTTTCCACTTCATAAATGAGGAGACAAGAACCGAAGAGGGGAAGTGGCTTTCCTGATCTAACCCAGAGCCTGGCACACTAGACCCTCAACAAATGTTTATTTTAATCTTGTGCCTAGTTTTTTCAAAACTAGTCCTTTTCCCACCACACACCAGGTACCAAACAGTTTCCCAAGAGAACTGAGTAGTATGTACTTTTCTAGAAGTGGGAGATTGGATGGTAAGTGCAGAGAGGGGATGGTGTAAGTAATACCAGGTACTTTTTCCTGGTTAGCAGCATTTCATTCAAAATGGTATTTTTTTCTTTAAAAAGCTTGTTGGTTCTGTTAAACCACATTTTGTATCACCTCTCAGCCTATACTTATTTTAATGGACGCATTAAAACATAATTGCATTTTAGAAGAGATAAATTGAATTGGAAGATTTTATTTATAATAAATTAGACCTTGGCCCATAAATTTTATTGTTTTCACCTTTAATGATTTATCAGAGTAGATTTTTTTGTAAAAGGCTAAATTTTCAGTGTATATTTTTATATACACACGTGTGCTAAGTCACTTCAGCCATGTCCAACTCTGCAATCCCCATGGACTGTAGCCCTCCAGGCTCCTCCATCCATGGGCTTTTCCAGGCAAGAATACTAGAGAGGGTTGCCATTTTCTTCTCCAGGGGATCTCCCCAACTCAGGGATCTAACCCAGGCCTCCTGCATTGCAGGCAGACTCTTTACTATCTGAGCCACCTTAAAGAGCTCTTTACAAAATGTATTTATATTACTGATTATACCTTCATAAAAGAAATTCATGAATTTTAAGAAAAAAATAAATTGAAATTTGGCTTAAAAACTTTTAATTGTTATAAAGAAAACCACACTTAAGTGCTATCCAATGCATCAACAATCTGACAGAAACAAATCACTGTTGGATGGTGACAGTCCTAAAAATCAATACACAGAGAAGATGCCAAGCTCTTCCATTTAAGTGGTTCCCACAGCTAAGTATTAGCTCTGTTGGGGCCCCTCAAAATAAGTTTGGAAGTTACTGTTCTTAAATAAGCAAAGATACAATATAATATTTCATTTTAAAAAATGGAAAGTAAAAAAAAATTATGCAACAGTGACAAATACTGACTCATTCAGAAAATGCATAACTTCTGAAAATTTACACAAAATACATTATCAGCCTAATGATCTCCAAACATGATGATTTATGCAAAGCAGAGCTGTGCCTAACTATTGATTATGATTCTCAAATACTTTCATTGGAACTCACCATTATGGCAATGTATTTCTTTGGTTTCATTCATAATTTGTGGAACCACAGCTAAAAAAAGTAATGTACATTTAAAAAGGAAACTGTTCATTAAAATACAGAGAATACATATCCAGGTGTCTGAAACACAGGTTAATTGAATGAAACATATTTTATTATTTAATTGTTATTACATCAGAAAGCACTTCTAAGTTCAACTGAAAGCTATGGTAAGACCAAAGACGTGATTAGGTAAAAAAAATAACAGAAAAATGATAAGTTCACATAAGAAAATATTAAGAGAGAAAAATGAATGGTCTAAATGCCATTCATTGCCTGAAAGTGACCTATCAAAATTTCTCTTGTTCTATCTTATGACTATAATTTCCCAAATCACTAGAATCACATAAATTCCACCCACTTGGTTCCACTGACATTTACTCTAAGTTTCTGAATTCAACCAAATATTATCTAAAAAACTCCTAAATAGAGATTGATGGGACAAAATAAGAACACTCAGAGTACTTAAAGAAATCATTTACAGATTTAAAAAATGGTGGGAGAGAGAAGAGTAGTTCAACATCAGTTCTTCCCTGAGCTTAGTGCTTCATTTTATTAAGTCAGTGATTCTCAATCTCTACCATGCCTCAGAAGCATCTGAAGGGCTTGTGAAAATATAGAATACTGGGCCTTAAACCCAGAGATTCTGATTCAGGAGATATGAACTTTTTAAGCTTTCCAGATGATGCTGATGTTGTTTGTCTGGGAGCCATACACTCGAATCCACTGTATTGGATTAAAACTTGATTTGTAATAGGAAAATTTTGATTTTTTTTTAATATAGACACGTGTACTTTTCATCTTCTTAAAATTATAGATATTTTCTTTTCATGTGACAAAAAGCTCAGATTTTTTTAGAAGAAAGTCACTATTAATTTTCCTTGAGGTCCATGTGGCATGTAGTCAAATGTTTCATCATATAATACATCTTAAACATCTTTCATGTATAAATATTTTCCTATAATATTAGGGTGGATTATATTTTATTGGGTGACTCTGAGATGGATAGATAGCTTCACTGACTCAGTGGACATGAATTTGAGCAAACTCTGGGACACAGTGGAAGACAGAGGAGCCTGGTGGGCTACAGTTCATGGGGTTGCAAAGATGGACATGACTTAGTGTCTCCGTTATGAATAACAACAAATAGCTTAATCCATTCCACTATTACTGCAATAATGGTAGTTGTTATTTTTTCCTTTATAATTTATGCAATTAAATTATTGTGTACATTTTTATTTCTTTAAAATCTGTATCTAAGGGTGAAATGTATGGCATATATTAATAACTTTTAAAGCTTTTCTTATATGTTGTTAAATGGTCCCTTAAGAAAGATTGCTCTAATTTATACACCCATCAGCAATGAGAATGCTCATTTCCCTACACTCTTCCCAGCTCTATTATCTTTAAGAGGAAAAAATCTCTCCAAATTTGAGGGGAAAACAGCATTTTTTCAGTCTAGTTTTAATTTTTGACTTCTAATAAAGCTAAACATTTTTTATGATTTGGGCCAAACAATACTTATTTTCATGTTGAAAGAAACAGGAGGACATCTTTTACCTTTTTTATTTTCAATTGTATCAAATGGTACTCGTGGTTTTTTAATGCTTCCATCCTCTGTGAAAAAATTCCTGCAAATGCAATATCAAACAACCTTGGATCAATGCACTGAACAAAATTCATGGAAATTACATCTAACACACTATCTTTTTTTCCTGTGTGAACACAGTTATTTTGATGGACACAAAGGAAAACATTCTGATTTTCATTCCTCTAAACTGGCAATCTTGTCTCAAGTGAAGTGGATGGAAATCTCATCATCTCTAATCAACAGAACCCATATGAAGAAAACCAGGGCAAAAAGTCACTCTTTGGTCCAAAAGGAAACAATCTCTGATAGCCTAGGTCCAACAGAAGTGATTCAGGAATACACATTCTTATTGGAATCTGTTTGGCTAAAATTACAAAGTCTTGTAGCAAGAAGCTTTGGAAACTCTGAGGCACAGATTGAGAACATCCACAAAATCTAAGAAACTTAAGCATACCATGCAGAAAATGACCTGTCTTGCCAAGGCCTCTATCCTTAAACTCTGATTAACAGGGATGAATATTAAGGGTTAGATATATCTTGATGTGTTTGCCTCATTTTTCTGTTGTATAACTAAATGCTCAGCCAGATTGCCCTTTAAATCCTCAAATTTAGGACCAAAATAATCTAAGTGGCAGACAGAAAACCGGGTAGGATATGACTTGACTTCACTGTGCTGTGTTGGGAGGCTCCATTTCTACTGCAATGAAACAGAGATAACAATGCTGGCCTTACTTCACAGGGATGCTATGAAGATTCAATCAAATGCTTTGTGTTATTTTAATTTTATAAAGATTGATTGTCTCAGATATGGTATGGGACAGTGTGGTAGAGATGAATAAGGCATTTTCAATTCTCTTAAATATAAACATTAGATAGAAAATTAAGAAGTATCAGGAATTAAAACTATTGTTAATGATGGAAGGTGTGATAACTTTATTGCGGTTTTATTTTCAAGTATTTTTACCCTTTAGTATATGCAATGATGTAATCGGGGTGAAAAATAACATGTCGAGGACTTTAAAATACTTTCCTCCTCCCAAGGAATGAAGAAATAAAGCAAGGATGGGGTGAGATACGTTTACTGTAAGTTTGAGTGCCAGGCCAAGGTGAAAAAAAAAATTATTTCATATGAAGCAAACACTTTAAGTAAAGCACATAAAAGATAATGCATATAAACTGAATTTTATAAAAGTTACTATATCAAGGGAATGAAATGTTTTGTATGTTAAGGCACCCCCCAAGTGATTTCTTGTGTAATTTTTTGAATAACTTGTTTTGAAAATGTGGATTTTCATGGAAAGCTTGTGATTAGAGCAAATTACACCTGCTACTTTATTTCCAGTGAAGTGAAAATTAACAAACAGTACACACACATCAATTTTAGGGTTTTCATTCTGTTCAGATTTCCACTCATTCTCTTAGGACCCCTGGATTCTGAGCCTCTGGGCACAGACAGAAGTGTCACTTTCTCTAAATGTTGCTTTTCTGTCTATTTGTCCTCACCTTGTTGCTATCAGTGGATGATGTTTATTTAAAAGGGTGAAGGAACTCATTAAAACCCACAGATAATATAGGTATGTAAAACTGGCCTTTAGAGTATGAAAAACTAGAGATGACCATTGTGAAGACAGAGGCAATTATGAGTGACTACATCTGACCTTCCTGTCAGCACGAGATCCTGGTATAAAGAATAAGACCAGAAAGAAGAGGCCAGGGTTGTAGTTCCAACTCAATTAGCTGCTTGGCTTGAGCAAATGACCCATCTTCTTAGCATCTCAGTTTCCTAACCTGGAAAATGTATCTGACACTGATCCTTCTTGTGATATAGCATGAATATATTTAAATATATGCATATATATGCATATATTTAAATGTATAATTAAATATATACATATATACTCACTGGTAAACTTGAAGATAATGAAATTAACTAGTCTTTCTTAAAATGGCCTAGAAACAATTTATCTAATTGTTTCCTGGTAAAGATTTCAAGTTTACTTATCACAGTGTTAACTTATATAAGTCTTTCAAACTTATCTTGCTTTTCCTATAAATGAAATAAAAACATTTCACCCTTTTTAGATGTAAAGTGACCTTTGGATGGTATAGGAGCAGGAAACAGAAAGTATATTAATACTTAACTACTTATCTGTGATGCAGCATACCACACACCATGCAGTATATGAACCTTATCTGATATAATTTTGAAACAATTCTTGGTAGGTTGCATAATCCATAATTTACAGGTATGGAAACTGAATTGGAGAGGAAACTCTTAGCTGCTGTAATTAACAAAATCTAAACCTGGGATTTTTGAATCCAAGTCTGTTTGATTCAAAAAAGTCCTGACTTTTTCTAACTATATTTAACAATGACATTCAGTAAATTGAATTGTTGGAAAGAATCAGTTAAGGTTAAAATTAAGCTTAAATCCAATATTCTGAATTTAAGACAAGTCAATTGCTTAACCGTATAACAAACGTGGACCTTGAGAGAAACTCGGGGAGTAAACTTTCCAAGCCTTGCATATCTCAAAGGAACTTAACTTACTTAAAGTTAAAAACAATACTTAAATAGACTTCTTGGTAAATCACGTCTGCTCTTCCTCTATTGATAATGATGAATGAGACAGTCTTGGATTGAGTGAGTGCAAAGAACAAACAAAGGGACATTGAGCTATGTTATTTAAAACCTAACTTTCAAACAAACAAACCTTCTATCAATCCTATTGCTTCAGAGTATTGAGGGAATAAGGCCAACTGCATAAAGTTGTGGCAATTAAAGTGAGTTCTGGACCTGGGAGACGTCCTAAGAATTCTTCAACTATGTGATTATTTGTATTTTTGAACTATATAAACAAAAATGTTCCTCTAGGATTGTTTTCACTGTCTCCTGAGGCAGAAGGAAATAGGAAAGTCGGTGGAATTGAGGCCATTCATGAGGGTGACTTCAGAGACACCGACGAGCATGGCACGGCCATCTAGTCTTTGATCCCTCTAGGTGGTTGGGTTTCTTTCTGTTTTCCTGGCAATAGACAAGTCAAATACTTACTTAATTCCATCATATAAAAGGGAAGTAGACTTAGCTGGCACTGTGGGCACTGCCCCTTCCTCTACTGACTGGGGGTATTATTATGTTCACTGGACCAGCAGACTCTTATCCCCTCATTACTATCCCTCATTAGAATGGAAGTGGATGGGGGAGGCCATCCAAGGACCTTTTCTCCTGGCCAAATGCTCCTCTCTGAGATTCCACCTTAAAAAAAAAAAAGAAAATTCTAATCTTGTGGTAGAGACAGACATATTTATAAAGTTGGATCTGTTTTGTCCAGAATAAACTCATGCCTCAAAAACTCTAAATGAATGTTCATACCATCCTGGCCTCTACTCTGACGGTAGTTCATAAAAAATCTCACCTAATTCTTTCTGTCTGATGCTCCTGAAATTCAAGGATATATATCACAGGATGAAACTAGCTTGAAACTTTTAATTTTAAACTTGACTTTTGAATGGAGTCAAGTCTTGCTGGTTTGAAAAACTGTTGGATATATTTTTGTTACAGTGTTTGAAGACCACTAGAATCATTATGGTTTCAATGTTTTAAAGAAGCTTATTTTCCAGCGCATGAATTTTTGGACACACTTCTTTTTGTTGCTTTCTTTAATGTAGGCAATGCCTTTTGAAATCAATCTTTAGAGATTTTTTGGGTTGCACAATTCAAATTTGTGGCTCTCTTACCATTTCAGCGGGTGTAGCTCTGCCTTTTTATTCAGGAGCTGAAATTGTTCAAATACACTTAAAAGAGACCAGTACTGAGTCAGGATGGAACCAGGTTTTCCCATAGGACTTGCCATACCATAAAATTCACGAATCAGAGATTGAAATCCAGGAGTAGTAGATGGGAAGAGCTGAGAAGGAATATTCAAGATCAGAATATCAGAATAAATGATGGAAAAGAAAATATAATATTACTTGGGAAGGCTTTATATTTATTCAGATACTTTAATTAGGCATTTATTTAAAAGTATATTATCAGTACCATAATTTAATTTTCTGTGTTAGTGTCAATGTAAATGCCACTTTTTATAAGGAACTAATTTTGCTGATGTTTATATTTTCAAACGGGGTGAATTTTATTTCTCTTTTCATTGAATGAAAACAGCTATCTCCTTTCTATAGATACCCCAAAACAGCTGAATAACAGAGTTAGGTAGCAGGAAAAATAAGATGAAATCCTCTTGGATTATAAGTGTCTTTTAAATGTCAGGGTCAGAGATATTAATCCAACCAAAAATAAAAAACCTATGGTCATCCGCTTTCTACTCTGAGAGTCAGATATTAATGTTTGCCTTTTCTCCTATAAAATAATTTTTCTATTTTTCACATTGTGCCAAGAGACGTTCTTTACTTTCCTATGTCTTAAATTAAGAATTCCTGAAGGATGAGGCCAGGTCTTTCTGATTATCTTTATATGGTATTGAACCAAACTGTCACAAATGTTAACACTTACTGTATTTAAATTAATTAAAATAATCCATCAACTAAGTCATCTTTTGAGTAATAAGCTTACTTTGAATCCTCTAAAATATGGGTTTAAGTAATAAAAACAAGTGTCAAGCATTCACTAATTAAGTTGGTTAAAATTCATACATGTAGAATCTGAATACAAATTTTTAAGTAAAATAAATATTTTATCCAAACAGATTAATAATAAATTATAGTAGACTTTTAAAAATGCTACTTTAAAGAAATGCTTTATATAAACAAACCTTAGAAACAAAGCAAGTATGAAGCATATAGATATATGTGTAATAAATTATCCATTGATATTGATCAATAACAGAATCTAGGAAAATACATGGAAAATAAAATAAATGCCATTTATACCTTCAGACTGAAACCAGTAAAAGTTATAATTATTAATATTACATTTTTTCCCTTTGGAGTTTGCTACAGAGTTATAACAAACAGGTAGTTTTAAAAAATATTATTATTTTATTGAATAATGTTTACTTTTAGGGGCATAATAAGCAGAAGGAAATTTTGGATACGCGTAAATGTCCCAAAGCAAACAGCCAACTTCTTTAGAAAAATGTTAGCATTTCCCCCTGAAGAATTAGCAAAGCCTCCCAGCTATATTTATTCCACATTCTTTTACCTTTAGTAAGTCATGTATCTGCATACTCTTAAAGAATATGCATTCTGCTCATCTTAATCTTCATATCTCTAAAAAGAAGCTTACAAATATTTCTATTCCTTAAGGAAATAACTTCTAGTTTTAAGTCAAAAATCAAGTAGCTCATGGCTGATCTACTACAATCTCAGTAATCAAGAGGAATCAAAGGTCACTTCTGCTTTACCAGTTGGAATTGTCCCAAACTCCTGAGTTCCTTTATAAAAGTCATAATTGAGTTAATCTCCTCTAAAGACAGGCACCGATTTAGTTCTTTTTGATAGTTTTCACCCTATAACAGGGGGAAAAAACGCAACTCTTAAGCAATTGTTCCAAAGTCAAGCTATGTTTAGCACAAGTCAAAACCAAATTTTAAACTCTATAACAGCTGAGCTAATTAATTCTAAACAATATAGCAACTTCAACTCATCAAAATGATGTCAGAATACAAGAAAACTTCATGTTTGACAAAAGAACCTGAAATAGCTCGGTGGTGCTTTGGCAGCAAGTTTGGGAAGTTGGGCCCAGAAGGACAAAATAAGTGTGACAGTTTGAAAAGGCAGGAGGTCTTTTTTTAGCCTTCGAGGGAACCAAAGATCAGAGCAGGAAATTTACGCGTGAACCTCATGTATGTCACACGACCATTTTCACATTTCACAGATTCCAGTAAACAGACTTACCCCCACCCCCATTTTCCTCACATTTATTTTTTCTAATGCATCCCTGAGAGCAAAAGATACACATCTTATTATTTTCTCAGGGTCAAGTGGTTCTAATGGTTTTAAACTCTAGGAATGAACCAATAAGATCTTAGGGAGACAAGAGTCTATAACATCTTAACTCTCAAAACCATCCCTCTGTAAAGCACCATTTGTTGGTGAGACCTTTCACATTCTACTTTTCCAAATTTTCCAGTTACGGTTTTAAAACAGAAAGATAGAGAGAAAATGATACTACACCTAGATTATTAATCTGTACAGATTTTTTCGTACAACAAGAAAACTTGTACTAACAGATCACAAAAATTAACCAGTCTTACTCTGAAGCACTATTCCCTAATCACCATCTAACCAAAAATATTAACCAGATATAACTGCTTAAAAAAAAAGTGTATTATAACTTCAGCCCCTTGATTTTAACCTAGAGCACTAACTGCTTCCAAAAGGGTCAGGTATTCCTTAACAGTATTCTATAATACTTAACATGCATTATGCATTATAAGAACAAAATTCCCTTGGGAATTAGGAGCTGATTTACTTCATTTTCAACCCATAATTTCATCATAGTCAGTCATTCACATACTTAGTAGACACAAAAATAATATTGATTCTTATATCAGAAAAATATTGAGTTTATATAATAGGTACAAATCAATTTCAAATGAATTATCAAGTTGCTTAACTGCACAGTAAAGAAAATGATACTTAACGATGAATTTAAAATACTTGTCAGTAAAAACTATGCACTTACCTTAACTACAGCTGGTCTATAAAGTCTCTGAAATATCTCAGAAAATATGGAAAGGGAAGAGTCATTAGATAGGAGAAAACTGAAAGTATCCTTTAAAAGAAATTCTTCTGAGTTTTGGTCCTCAAAATACATATCATCATCATCTTGAAAATTTAAATGTTCATGCACCTGTGAAAGAGTTAAATAACAGCAAATATATTTTGTTGACTTACTCTTAATGCAGTGGAATCACTTCTAAGACATGATTCATTTCCCATTGGATTATAGATCAGAACTGACATCTAGTGGTCCTTTTGGAGGTCAACAATTTTATAAAAATCTAAGTACTGTTCTTTCGAAAATATGATCCCTAGGTGGTGCTAGTGGTAAAGAGCTCATCTGCCAGTGCAGGAGACTTAGGAGACGTGGGTTTGATCCATGAGTCGGGAAGATCCCCTGGAGGAGGGCATGGTAACCCACTGCAGCAGTCTTGCCTGGAGAATCTCCTGGACAGAAGAGCCTGGTGGGCCACAGTACACGGGGCAGCAAAGAATCGGACATGACTGAAGCAACTTAGCACACATGCATAAGAATATTACTGTTTTATAGAATCATACCAGTTTAACTTTAAAATATCATTGATGAACTCGTGTTCATGGAAATAATATGCAATAACTCTAAACAATAAATTTCTAAAAATCATAATGTAAACTATTAGATATGTGGGTAATATAATGAATACATGACCGATAAAAGATGTAGATTCATAAAATTTTAGAATTTTAGGGATAAATCTTTGAATCGACCAAATGTTTGAATCACGTATAATGCAATCATTCTCCTTGTGTAATAGTCTGAAAATCAGTCAATACAGTATGAAGTCAAACTCTTGCTGAACGTAATTTTTTTAAATTGAAGTATAGTTGATGTACAATATTATATAAGTTGCACATACACAATATATGTGTGCTGTGTGCTCAGCTGCTCAATCATGTCTGACTCTTTGTGATACTCTGGATTGTAGCCCGCCAGGCTCCTTTGTCCATGGGATTTCCCTGGCAAGAATACTGGAATGGGTTGCCATTTCCTGCTCTAGGATATGCGTAAATTTTATTCTGTTTCTCTTCCCATATCATAAATTATCTTTCTATAGACTAACACAGTCAACTTTTAAAACCTTCTTGCCACTAAGGGAAATTTTGGATTAAATATATGTTGGAGGAGATGATATGAATGAGTTAATTTAAGATGAAGTAAAAGAATCAGAGCGTACAAAAAAACATGCTTCAATTTATATACATTCATACAAATATTGAAAGCAAATATTTCAAAAATTCCTATGGTTTTAAAATTAAATTATAGGCCAGTTTTAAACTAAATATCTATATGTAAAGAATAAAGGAGTTAACTTTTTTTATAAACCCACGTGAATAAGCTAGGTAACCTGCTATTTTTTATTAACTAGATGTCTATTTTCCTGCATTAACACATACTCAGCTTTATGCCACAGTTACTTCATAAACAGAGGTTGAACCATAAAGAAAAAAAAGTGTGTTTGTTCAACAGGAAAGCAGAGTGGGCACTGTAACTCAAATCATAGACTCTCCATATACTAGTTAATTCTTTGAACTACAGCAAGAATGCTAGCGCGGGTTGCCATTCCCTTCTCCAGGGGATCTGCTCGACCCAGGGGTCAAACAAAGCACATCACTTGTGTCACCTGCACTGAAGGCAGAGTCTTTACTGTCTGAGCTACCAAGGAAGCACAAATATAAGTTTGTTGTGAGTCTGATGCATGTTGCATTTACTGATTGGTTACAGTGAATGAAAACAACAACAACACACACACACATGCGCACACACACACACACCCTTCAACCAAAAGGAAAGTTCCCGTGAGCACTCTGGCAAACTCACCTGAAGTACTACAGGGGACCCGCCACTGCCGTAACCAATGTCAAAAGTTAAAAGTTGAAAACATAATCTGCATCTGAAATAAAAGCACAGGGTAACAATAAAAAGGAACGAAATAGGGCCTTTTGCAGAGAGGTGGATGGACCTAGAGACTGCCAGACAGAGTGAAATAAGCCAGAAAGACAAATACCGTATAGGGTCACTTACGTGCGGAATCTAGAAAGACGGTAGAGATGAACTCATCTGCAAAGCAGAAATAGAGCCACAGGTGGAGAGAACGAACTTGCGGCTACCAAGGGGGTAATGGGGGTGGGTGAACTGGGGGTTTGGTATCGACATATATATATATTACTATGTGCAAAATGGCTAACTAATGAGAACCTACAGTCCAGCACAGGGAGCTCTACTCAATGTTCTGTGGAACCTGAACAGGAGGGAAATCTAAGAAAGCGTGGATGCATGTATACGTACAGCTGACTGACTTTGCTGTGTAGCAGAAACTAACACGACACTGTAAAGCAACTGTACTCCAAGAAAAATAAAAACAACAGACGGCAACAAAGATACGGGAGGAGCACCCCGAGGAGCAGGGGCTGCGCAGGTGCAGGAGGGCCTAGAGGAGCTGTCCCCCGCTGAAGGTCAGGAACTGCGGCGGTAAGGAGATACCCCTCGTCCAAGGTAAGGAGCAGCGGTGAAGAGACAACCCACGCCCAAGGAAAGAGAAACCCAAGTAAGATGGTAGGTGTTGCAAGAGGGCATCAGAGGGCAGACACACTGAAACCATACTCGCAGAAAACTAGTCAGTCTAATCACACTAGGAACAGGGCCTTGTCTAACTCAGTGAAACCAAGCCATGCCTGCAGGGCAACCCAAGGCGTGCGGGTCATGGTGGAGAGGTCTGACAGGACGTGGTCCACTGGAGAAGGGAATGGCAAGCCACTTCAGTATTCTTGCCTTGAGAACCCCATGAACAGTAACAAAAGGCAAAACGATAGGATATCAAAAGAGAATCTCCCCAGGTCGTTAGGTGCCCAATATGCTACTGGAGATCAGTGGAGAAATAACTCCAGAAAGAATGAAGGGATGGAGCCAAAGCAAAAACCATACCCAGTTGTGCATGTGACTGGTGATAGAAGCAAGATCCGATGCTGTAAAGAACAATATTGCATAGGAACCTGGAATGTCAGGTCCATGAATCAAGGCAAATTGGAAGTGGTCAAACAAGAGATGGCAAGG
>SJYX01018359.1:83697-155251 GCA_006410675.1 Oreotragus oreotragus
GTCGGACATGACTGAGCGACTGATCTGAACTGAACTGATGTTTACTCTATTATTTGGTACTGTATCATTAATAATCACTGTGGTTAAATGTCAACATCTATACTGATTATAAAGAGCAGTAGCTTAGATAATCTAAAATTAAATACAATTTATCTTTGGATTTGGAGCCTGTTTTATTACCTACAGAAAATACTATTACCTACAGAAAATACAGATATATAAAAAGTATTCATAACATAAATGAATTAAATGAACATAACATTAAATGAAACAATCAAGTTGACTTCATAAACACACAGTATGGGAAAGGAACCTCTCCCATTTCTGCATGCTAAGCATTCTTATTCGCATAGAAAGCATGATGAAACTTATATGGAGGCACCTCCTTTTCTTAACACACTAGATTTAACATTTCCCTAGAAAAAGGCATTAAATTATATTCAAGTAAACTGGATGAGATGTGGAGATAAGAGTTATTGAATTTTGTTAATAAAGCATATAAATAAAAATATAATTAGTCAATGGAAAGCATATATGATCAAAGTAGGTGAGCTTGAAAGGGGTTACAATTTAAAAAATAATTTAAATATTAACTGTGCTTTATTTTTTGTCACCACTGTTTAAATCCTGTGAATTTTTAACATACTCTGAACCCTAGGGTCTGCTGCTGCTGCTGCTGCTAAGTCACTTCAGTCGTGTCTGACTCTGTGCGACCCCATAGACGGCAGCCCACCAGGCTCCCCTGTCCCTGGGATTCTCCAGGCAAGAAAACTGGAGTGGGTTGCCATTTCCTTCTCCAAGGCATAAAAGTGAAAAGGAAGTCGCTTAGTCGTGTCCGACTCTTAGCGTCCCCATGGACTACAGCCTACCAGGCTCCTCCATCCATGGGACTTTCCAGGCAAGAGTACTGGAGTGGGGTGCCATTGCCTTCTCCGTTTAGGGTCTACAAATTACAAAATCATAAGTTTAGAAGTCCATATTTTAGAGTATCTAAAAATTTCCAAGTAGCACCTACTTGTGATAATTAAGATACATTTTCACTAACAATCAATTTTTAGAAGGTAGGTGTTTTTTTTTAACATTAAAATTTGCTTTTACCTTTGGAAGATCTTCGGTCCCAGAGTAGCTGTTTCACTGAATACTTCAGCTGCCAGTAGGAGTTTGCTAATTGCTTCCTTCATGGTATCAAAAGCCTGAAGAGGTGAACTGGCTCTCAGGAACGTCTCAAAAAATGTTTGCAGCTGTGAACAAAGTAAAGGATTCATATGTTTAAAGGACAATTTCAGTTTGTCTCTCTATCATTTCCAAATGAACAATGTGAAAGATCTCTGTTTGACGCACTCAAAAAAACTCCTTAAAAAGGAAAATTTGATCATCTAAGACATACATAAAGTATACTGAAAGAGTACATAATATACGTAATGTATATTGTATAATAAATATATATTATCACATATTATACAATGTGATATATATTATATACATTTAAAAACATATTACAAGCTTTCTGATTGAATGTGAGATACCAAAGTATCTCACAATTTAAATTATTTTAAAGGTGCTTACTCCATTTTTCTTCTCGTTCCATGGCATCTAACCATGGAAAGTGAAGTGCAAGGATCACAGAACTTGTGATCAAAACTGCCAGGTTGAATTTGGGACGCGTCATCTAGGTAAACTTGGACTTGCAACTCACTTTGAATTTTTGTGTCCTTTTTTTTTTAAAATGAGTTACAACCTACCAACAAGAGAGCTGCCAAATCAGAAGAAAGTCACTGTAAAATACAAAATTTAAGTCTAAGCTTTTTATTATTATCCCTTTCCTGCATTATTTTTGTATGAGAACAAAAATAACTACATCAAAATTGCTTCTTCTTCTTCATGGTGTGGGAGCTCTAGCCAACCAGAGAAGAATCTAAGAAAATCCCAGTGTCCTGAAATTTTCATTTCAGGCTCTGTAAGACTGGAGAGAATGGGGCCTCATTACAAAAATGGGCAGGATGTTAGGTTTATGCCTTCATAGAAACACAAATAGCTATTTTTATTTGCTTAAATATTAAAACAATCACAATCACAAAACTATATCTTCAGAATGCTTAACACCAAGGCTCAAGTCAAACTTTTTAAAAAGTATAAAATAAACCTCACATTGATTCATAAACTGTCTCTGGGTAAGCACACACTTTCAAAAATGAAGAACAAAAAATATTTTCAGAAAAAACATGCAGCAGGTATACTATTAATATTTTTGGAAGAACAGACTAAATTTATCTGAGCTGTGTAAGACTGCAAAGTGAAAAACTTTTGTTGCTCTAATAATGAAGGACAGATACTGGCACAAGTCACGTGAGGGAGATGGTAAATGTATCTTTAAAATATACAAGCAAAATTCCCCCAAGAGAAACAAATTCTGACTTCATAAACTTTTCCCAGCTGAAAAACAGAAACATAATGAGATGTACACTTTAAGATCCTATAAACACGTCATTAGCATTTGGCAGTTGGGATGTTTTTCCTTCTCTAAGGACTAAGGAAAATGAATGCAGTAATTGTATGATCAAAAGAAAACAAATCCAGGCTAACACTGAAAGTATCAACACCCTTGAGTCAAAACAGAGTAACATGTTTTTCCAAATAAAAGTAACTCATCACATTTCACTCAGTTCACCATATTACATAGAAAGGTTACTGATAATATTATTGCATTTTTCTGTTTATATGTTTTCTGAATATCACAGGGGTCAAGGTTAATAATTTAAGAAGGCTGGAAACATTTGTGTAACACATAGGATATGTAAGATTGATTATCAAATTATATCCTCCATGGTGAAAAATAATTAGCAAATTAATGTGTATGGTTGTATTTATTCTTCTACTGTCAAAATGTGTATTTCTTAATTTTTGGCTATAATTAATTTTTCACCATGCGGAAAGCACTGTGTGCTGAACTTCGGAGGACAAGGTACTTAGCACAGTAGCCTCTATAGGTTTAGAGGCTAAAAGCCCCAGGTTCAACTTTGATTCTGTGCCTGTTACTAGTAAATTGTGAGGCCTTGTGAGTTTACTAACAGTAACTTTATAGATGTATTGCTAGGATTAAATCAGAGAATAGACTCTCACATAAAGTCTACCACCACCCATCAGACATCAAATACTCAGTACACATTAGCTTCTTTTATTAATTAAAACAAAAGTCCACAGCCTTCCTTCAAAGATAAACACTTAAAAAATCTGATAAGCCTTTCAATAAAATATATTTACAAGAGAGAATATAGAGACATGGTGGATAAATAGATCCCATCACTGATATGTGTCCCAGCAGAAATGAAAGCAAAGAACTAAAGGACCAAAATTTTTCCTCCCATTTCCCTAAAACTCAGACTGCTAAGAGGAAGACTACACTCAACCTACAATCATGTAGCAGGGGGACAAGACACAGCTGCCATTACAAACAGAAATGTGGAGCGGGGAGATAGTAGTGACATTTAAAAAGCACAATTAAAAAAAGAGACCTTTCATTTTTCTATTTGTTCTGTTACCAGTCTTTGTCTCTATATCCATTTCCTTCTGTTTCATTACATGCATTTCCACTTCTCTAAGTCTTTCAAGTCAAAGAAGATTTTAGATGAGTCATTTCTTTATTTAGTACAGTGGCAAGCAAACTACACATGTAGGAAGTAAAAGCAGACTTATGCAAATAATTTTTTTTTTAATCATCAACTTTCAGCAGGTTGTCCAGAGAAGACAGAATAGTTGTATCAATTACTGAAACTAATCCAGGGAGGGTAAGTGGAAGAATTCTTTGAGTATCTGCTCATTTTGTTATTTGTTATAATAACTGTATTTTCTTGGTCAAATACCTGTTCTATGTATCTCAATGTGCTCACACGTAGAAAAAGAGAAATGTGCTTAATGATCTCATGAGACAATGTTAAATCTGAAGTTGGGTGAGGTGAAGTTGCTCAGTCGTGTCCGACTCTTTGCAACCCCATGGACTGTAGCCTACCAGGCTCCTCCGTCCATGGGATTCTCCAGGCAAGAATACTGGAGTGGGTTGCCATTTCCTTCTCCAGGGAATCTTCCCAACCCAGGGATAGAACCCAGGTTTCCCACATTGGAGGCAGATGCTTTAATTTGATACTAATTCCATTCAAAGTTATCAGAACCCAAAAAACACTTCTCACTCAGGAGCTTTCTTAACCCAAGCACAAATGTTACTTGAAATAATATCTTCACCTTCACTGCTAAGTTAAAGTCAGCCATGAACTCAAATATCATGGAGACATCCTTGTCTCTAGATCAAGACTTTTAATAGATGTTTTAAAATTACCTAAACATGAGACTATAAAATCCCAGGGAAAGCAGTGTCTTGGTAGCGAGGTAAAAATGAATAAAAGAAGATCTTAAAATGTTTCAGAAGACATGAAACTGTTTTATGAATTATAAATTTTCCTGCTGCTGCTGCTGCTGCTAAGTCACTTCAGTCATGTCCGACTCTGTGCGATCCCATAGACCGCAGCCCACCAGGCACCCCTGTCTCTGGGATTCTCCAGGCTAGAACACTGGAGTGGGTTGCCATTTCCTTCTCCAATGCATGAAAGTGAAAAGTGAAAGTGAAGTTGCTCAGTCATGTCCAACTCTTAGTGACCTCATGGACTGCAGCCTACCAGGCTCCTCTGTCCATGGGATTTTCCAGGCAAGAGTACTGGAGTGGGGTGCCATTCAGTGGAAAAATGAAATACAAATTTAATGCAAAATAAATTATGTACAAAAGGACCTTGTAAGATAAGGGCTGTAAAACCAGGCAGTTAAAGCATCACCATTGGTTTGTACTTGTGTAAAATTCAAGCAGTAAACCAATAAGGCATTTGTAATTTTCACATCTATCCATTTAAGGAACTTCCTGAAATATTTTTGAACGGTTCGAAATAATCAGCTAAAAATGGAAGAACAAGAGAAACTGAGGATGAACTTCAAAATATTTGTAGAAAAACTTCAATTAGGTTTTCGATATCTTAAAATATTTAGAAATTGCCCTTATAGTCACCTCATTCTCTGACTCCACTTTTCACAACCCCACCCGCACTAAATTCTGGGCTTCACCCAGCTGATTCCTTTGATCCACCCATAGGGTCTTTGGCAGATAGCTCTCGGTGGCAAAAGATGCTGTTCTATGTTAAACTTGCTCACTGTCTGTGGCCCTGCTCTCACCACCAGTCTGTGAGATCTGTCGGGGCAGACACTGTACCATTTTATCTTTGAGTGGCCAGTATCTAACACAGGACAGGTATTAAGTCAATACTGTTGAGTAAATAAACCTAAGTACAATATTACAGAAACCACAGAGACTTTGATAAAAGAAATAGCTCACTGAAGCTTCTGGATAACATAAATTTTCCCCCTATGACAACATGTGTATCTCTCATTTCCATCTCATGAGAGAGGGAAGATGAGCTTTCTTCTGGTGACCTGTAATAAAATCTTTGAAAAATAGAAGCTCACAGCTGCTCAAGAGAGTTTCTAAGATAAGAAAATTTAATATGAGTTAAAACATGGGATGAAAAATTAACCAATATGAGAGAGTTCTTTTTTTAAGTCATGTTCTTGACTAACTGGGAAACTCAGGCAGAAGGTTGATATTTCAACATTTTGAATTTTCAGTAATATTTAATAGGATTGTACCTTATTAAAGTTTACCAGAATTTCTCTCAATATTAATGTGGGAGAGAGGAGCTTTCATTTTCTCAAAGTAAAGAAGTATATTGGTACTTACCCCACTCCAGTCCTCTTGCCTGGAAAATCCCATGGACGGAGGAGCTTAGTAGGCTGCAGTCCATGGGGTCACGAAGAGTCGGACATGACTGAGCGACTTCACTTTCACTTTTCACTTTCATGCATTGGAGAAGGAAATGTCAACCCACTCCAGTATTCTTGCCTAGAGAACCCCAGGGATGGGGGAGCCTGGTGGGCTGCCGTCTATGAGGTCGCACAGAATCCGACACGACTGAAGCAACTTAGCAGCAGCAGCAGCAGCAACAACATTTTGTACCAATAAGCATATGAGAAGATCTCAATATCACTAGTCATTAGCAAAATGCAAATCAAAACCACAATGAGATATTACCCCACATCCATTAGGATGACTACTATCAAAAACCCATAAAATATTAAGTGTGAGAAAGAATATGAAGAAATCAGAACCTAGAGCACTGTTGGTAGGAATGTTAAGTGGTATAGACACTTAGGCAAAATAGTGTGGAGGCTCCTCAAGAAATCAAAATGGAATTATCATAGGATGCAGAAATTCAAATTCTGGATACAGAGCAAAAAGAATTGGAAACAAGTTCTTAAAGATTTATTTGTTCACTCTTGTTCACAGCAGTATTATTCACATAGCTAAGAAATGGAAGCAACTCAAGTATACATCCATGGATAAATGGATAGACAAAAGATAGTAGAGACAGACAATGTAATATTGAAAGTAAGTGAAACTGTTAGTCGCTCAGTCGTGTCCAGCTCTTTGAGACCCCATGGATGTGGCCTGCCAGGCTCCTCTGTCCCTGGGATTTTTCAGGGACAGAGGAGCCTCCTCCATCCATGGGATTCTTCAGGCAAGAATACAAGAATGGTTTGCCATTTCCTTCTCTGGGGGATCTTCCCAACCCAGGGATGGAACCCGGGTCTCCCACACTGCAGGCAGATTCTTTATTGTTTGAGCCACCAGGGAAGCCAATCATACATTATAAATAGTACTGAACCATACACTTAAAATGGTTAAGATAGTAAATTTTATGTACATATTACATGCATGCATGCTCAGTTGCTTCAGTCGTGTCCAACTCTTTGTGACCCTATGGACTGTAGCCTGCCAGGCTCCTCTGTCCAGGGGATTCTCCAGGCAAGAATACTGGAGTGGGCTGCCATGCTCTCCTCCAGGGGATCTTTCCAACCCAATGATCGAACCCATATCTCCTACATCTCCTTCACTGCAGGTGGATTCTTTACCAATGAGCCACAGAGGAAGCCCTTATGTATACATTATCACAATTTAAGAAAAAATTTAAACAATACTGCAGTTTCCACAGCCTCACTCCCTCCAACAACCATGTTTAAACACTTGCTAATTTTGTACCATGGAAGTCAAAAAAAGCACCTTTTTAATGGTTATAAATTATGCAAAAGAAACAAAATAAAAAATATTTCCTCCCTTGCTCCATTTCTCAGCTCCTGCAAATAGTGGAAATGGTTTCCATCTCTATTCCATTTCCTCAGAACCACTGTTTTACTGAGAAACAATCATTTAACCCTGAAATTTTGTTTAGTATGAAAAATATCACATAGCAAGCTTTAATGCTAGTAGGCACAATCCAGAATAAAGGACACATTTTCTCAGTGGGCCAAAACATTCATTTGTGTTTTTGCATTACATCTTCGGACAGACCTGAACAAACTTTTTGGCCAGCCCCAAATGACCAGTATATCTTAAAGGATTTCAACCCTGAATATTCATTGGAAAGACTGATACTGAAACTGAAGCTCCAATACTTTGGCCACCTGATGCGAAGAGCTGACTCATTTGAAAACACTCTGATGCTGGGAAAGACTGAAGCCAGGAGGAGAAGGGGACGACAGAGGATAAGATGGTTGGATGGTATCACCTCCTCAATGGACATGAGTTTGCGCAAACTCCAGGAAATGGTGGAGGACAGGGAAGCCTGGTGTGCTGCAGTCCGTGCGGTTTCAAAGAGTCAGACACGACTGAGAGACTGAACAACAGATATGACAGAATGCAAAATCTAGAGAACGATCATTTCAAGTTAAAAGACAATATCACATAAGAGATCAGACGCAATTTTATCCATGATAGAACTAAGGACACAATTAAACACATAAAATCTAGTATTTATGTTCTTTTCCAAATTTGAAGGGGAATAAGTATGCATTCAAATCTACTTCTTTTTAATACACCGGAATTTAAGTATATAGTTCTTGATCAATATTATTATTCTGTCTTTTACAAAATCAGCTAGGATCTCTCTGTCTTACTCTGACCTAACCATTCTCTTGGTCTAGCCTTTACCAAACTCTTAAAATGTATCTGAAGGAATCTGAATACCTCAGAAATAGGCATACATACAAATCTTAAATAATTTAGAAAATAAAAAAGTAAAATTGTTTTGGAAATGCACCCCTTAGATGGATATGACGTCTCTTGATTAAGTTAGTTGAGCCTTTGTATCCACCGCTTCCTCTGATAGCTCAGCCGGTAAAGAATCCACTTACAATGGAGGAGATGCAGGAGACACGGGTTCGATCCCTGGGTCAGGAAGATCCCCTAGAGGAAAAAATCCAGCTCTCTCCAATTTTCTTACCTGAAAAATCCCAGGGACAGAGGAGCCTGGTGGGCTGCAGTCCAAAGGGTTGCAAAGAGTCAGGGAAGACTGAGCAACTGAGAACTTTTGTACCCACTAAGACAACAAGAGAAGGGGATGACAGAGGCTGAGATGACTGAATGGCATCACCGGCTTGATGGACATGAGTTTGAGCAAGCTCCAGGAGTTGGTGATGGACAGGGAAGCCTACTTAGATGGATATGACGTCTCTTGATTAAGTTAGTTGAGCCTTTGTATCCACCGCTTCCTCTGATAGCTCAGCCGGTAAAGAATCCACTTACAATGGAGGAGATGCAGGAGACACGGGTTCGATCCCTGGGTCAGGAAGATCCCCTAGAGGAAAAAATCCAGCTCTCTCCAATTTTCTTACCTGAAAAATCCCAGGGACAGAGGAGCCTGGTGGGCTGCAGTCCAAAGGGTTGCAAAGAGTCAGGGAAGACTGAGCAACTGAGAACTTTTGTACCCACTAAGACAACAAGAGAAGGGGATGACAGAGGCTGAGATGACTGAATGGCATCACCGGCTTGATGGACATGAGTTTGAGCAAGCTCCAGGAGTTGGTGATGGACAGGGAAGCCTGGCATGCTGCAGTCCATGGGGTTGCAGAGAGTCAGGACACGACTGAGCGACTGAACTGAACTGAAGACAATAGTATTTATTGTTAGAATGAGAAGGGTTCAGCATTGGTACTGATATTATTTTCTGTGTAACCATGGAGAATATTTGTTCACACAAATACACAGATATAAATGGAAGGGTTTACTTAGAGCAACATGACTTGACTCCTTGAGCTCCATACAAAGTATATTAAAAGAACACACAATGATTTATCATGAAATATTTAATTTCGTTAAAAAACTGAAAACAACCTGAGTTGTGGAGGATTTGTCAGAGGGGTGTCCATGCAGGGATCGGGGGGAAAGCACCTGCTTTAGAGGCACAGTCTCAGTGACATGAAATTTTGGGAAGGTGTACATGTGAAAGATGAAATTATCGGCATTGATTCTCTTGAAACTATCTCTGGGCCTGTGAACCTGGAGAGTCTTCATGGCTCCCCAGAGGGTCACAATACCCCACTTGAGGATCACAGCTCTGGATGTGTCTGGTCCACAGGACACATCTGCTGCCCATCAGAGGGCTGTGGCAGGAGATGAAGTGCTGGGAGCATTCTGGGCCTTAGCAAGAAGTCTCCTTCATGTTTTAAAGGAGCATGATTTGGGGGGTGGGGAATCCGATATTTAAAAAACAGAAGGAAAAGCGGAAAAAAGATGGGAGAAAGGGAGGGTAAAAATGACTAAATTACAAACCTTAGCACTGATGTAAGCACTGATTTCATTTCATGCACATGTGGTATTTGAATATAATTCTATATTACACTTAATAATACTCACTAACCTTACCCAAGCTGACACCGTATGTCAGACACTGTGCATTTCTCATGCACTGTTTTGTTTATAATCATGGCAATGCTATGAGGTCAATGCTCATTATCTCCATTTTACTGATGAAGAAACTGAGGCTTGAGAACACAAGTAATCTGCCAACGTTTTTACAGTTAAGAGGTAACCAACATGAAGCCAGTTTCATATTGAAGCCAATCTGCTGCTGCTAAGTCGCTTCAGTTATGTCCGACTCTGTGCAGCCCCACAGATGGCAGCCCACCAGGGTCCCCCGTCCCTGGGATTCTCCAGGTAAGAACACTGGGGTGGGGTTGCCATTTCGCCGCAAAGCCCCAGCATTACCTCTGCTACTGTGGCTTTGAGGACACTGGGTTTAGGAAAGTGGATGGACCCTGAAATACTGAAGACTGAATCACCTGTTTTTACTTTCATGGAAAATGTATTTGAAATTGTCACAATTCTCACACATCCACACATCTAAAGTATCATCAATTCAACACCTTGAACATTTGTGTAGTTTTTCGAGAAACTAAGAAAGTTTCTATGTAACTTAAACCAAATTGCCTAGGATCAAGAACAAATTTTGTGTTAAGTCAAATGATTTAAGAACATAAATATTCTCATCATTTGTTTTAGCTCACTGAAAATTGGCTAGCTTTAGGGTAAACCACGGGAAAACTAAATTAATTGACTGAACTTAAATTAGGATAGTTTTTACTCATTCTCTGGAATTAGATCAAAACTCCAATATTTAAGTAAGTGTCATGCTTCCAGTGACATGGATAATTTTATTCATTTGTACTTCTTAATAACCCTAAGCTTTAAAGCATATATTAAAACTGGAAATTCAGAAAGTAGATTCTTAACCAGTTTCATGGTTAAAATTTTTTAAGTTTCTCATACATATATAAGAGGATTGATCAGGAGCAAGGAGCCAAAATACAAAAAGCTATGCAGAGCATAAAAATTTAATTATTTGCTTTGAATGGTAGAGCCCTGATTGAATTATATTCAACCTTCTCACAGAACTGGCAGGTTATCTTTACAGCTCCTTCTAGAACTCTCAGTAGGATATAAAGGATCAGAGAGATTTTAGAGTAAAGAGCAAAAGTTGAAGTTGTAAAGATTTTATCATTGGACTCTGTGGATATATATCTACTCATTTTCTTTACATGAATGCCATTGAAGCAGGTCACCAGTATTTCCATTATAGTTAAAACACAGATCTTCTTTAAGCCTCTGGTAAAATAAAGTCTGCGGGTTATCTGGAAATTTTTCCATCATTTATTAGTTGTCTTGAGTAGAAAATGATATCGCAATTTGGTAATATTTACAACCAGTAATATTTGTAATATGCAGTACAAAATCAGCAAAGAAGGATGCATTTAACAGAAAGAAACCTGTCCCATATATCTATAAATACTCTCAAATGAATAAGAAAGTAAAAAGGGAAAATACTTTCCATTTACCTTCCAGATATTTTATGCAAAGCATCTATTTTAGGTCTTATTAAGTTCTGTGGTAAATCACCAAAAAATGGAAATGCATTCATTATAAAAATAATGAGTTCTGGGTGTACAATAAAGAAAATGATAGAGCAAACTGCCCTAACATATGAAGTCTGTAGTGTTAAATTTGTTAAATCCATGCTGGAATTATCACAGCCTTCTGCTATGTTCTCATATGTCTCTCATATCTATACCTCTCTCTTACCAGTGTTCAAACAAAACTCATTCTTTTATATAGGATATTTTCAATGAATATTTAAATATGATGCATAGTTTAAAAGCTCATAGTTTAGTATTCTAATTCAATGTAATTCTATGTAGCCCAAAACAATGTCTTCTCCTTGTGGTATTGACTACTAACTTCTGTTTTCCTTACCAATCCCAGGGACGGGAGAGCCTGGTAGGCTGCCATCTATGGGGCCGCACAGAGTCGGACATGACTGAAGCGATTTAGCAGCAGCAGCAGCAGCAAATCATTTACTCCTTCATTGCTGCCAGAGTCATCTTTATGAAGCGCAGTTCAAATCATCAAGGTTAGATGTCCCAAATGTTTACAGAAGAAGGTGGTATAATAAACAGCAGAAACCCTTTTACCCTTTCTGCTACAAAGGGACAGCTGTTTTTATATGAGAGCTCAAAAAGTGACATATGCTATTCTTAAACATTTTAATTTAGAAAACATGAATGTATATTCCTTTGTCAGTCTTCCAAAGCCAAACCTATGGGTCAACTGACTGGAATTGCCAGTTATCTAACTTACAGAAACGCTGCCCATGAGTGGGTTACAACTGCAATTAAAGCAAGAATATAAAAATACTTGCCAAGAAATCGCAGCAGAATCTCTCCAGGTCTCGCAATGCCACCCCCTCAAACTCTGAAAGTTGTAGTTATGGTTGTTTGGTTGCTAAGTTGTGTCCAACTTTTGCGACCCCACGGCCTGTAGCCTGCCAGGCTCCTCTGTCCATGGGATTCTTCTGGCAAGAATACTGGAATGGGTTGCCATTTCCTTCTCCAGGGGATCTTCTCAACCCAGGGATCAAACCTGTCTCTCCTGCATTGGCAGGTGAATTCGTTACCACTGAATCACCTGGGAAGCCCCCTGAAAGTTGTTACATCACATTTAATCCACCTGCAGTTTTCCTAAATTGATTCTTTTATAAATATTCAACTTTGCTTTTACAGAAGCAAGTATGTCTTTTTTTGCACTTCCAGTTCATCAGAGCATGACAACTTAAGCTTACAGATACTTGCCCTGGGCACTGAGCTCTTGTATCCAGCAGTCAGCATGCTTTATGGCGGGCACACAGGGCATGGCCTAATACTGCAAGGAGTGAAGCAGTAATTAAGAGACATTTTATTCTTGGAGATCTGAGTCCTAATCCTAATCACATTTGTTAGCTCTTTCATCTCTACTAAATCATGAATCTTCATTTCCTCATCCATAGGATGGGTGAGGAACATAGCACCCTATCTCCCAGGATTCTTAAAAGTATCAAATGAGACCATGTATGAGAATACATTCAGATGTGTAAAATTCAGTGGGGTCCTTTTACATTCTCTGTGTGCAAGCTCAGTCTGTTCAGTCGTGTCCGACTCTTTGTGACCACATGGACTGTAGCCCACCAGGCTCCTCTGTCCACGGGATTCTCCAGTCAAGAATACTAGAGTGGGTTGCCATGCCCTCCTCCAGGGGAATCTTCCTGACCTTGCATTGCAGGCAGATTCTTTACAGCCAACCCACCAGGGAAGCCCCTTTTACATTCTACTGTGCATGAACTTCAGGACCTTAATGATCTGATTCTAACATGACTCTTCCTGTTCCCCCTCTGCCTCCACAATCCTGAGGCCTTTGCCTCTTTTTTCTTTCTCCATCCTTCCTACTTCAGGCTACCCTAGGATTCTTCCCACCCTGGAATACATACACATTTTTGCCAATGAAAGCAGCTCATATTTCTGAGTTTATAACCCACCTTCCACCTGCGTGCTTCATGATGTTTATCCAAAGGAAATGCAAACATCCTCTCCCTACTTCTAAAGAAACCCTACTCATTTTTCCAAGCTCAGCTAAAATATCACTTATTTTATGAAAACTACCTCACTTTCTCCAGACTGGAATAATTCTCACTCTTGACTACCCCTGCAAACCAGCCATTTACTGCACTCAGTTCTTATTAGAATTACTTATAAATGTGTGTCAGTGAAACAGTATTTTTTTTTTTCAGTCGACATATGCCTTTTGCACTCACTGGAGAGTGCCTTGAAGGCAAAAACCAACATTTCTCTCAAGTCCCTCTCCATATTGCCAGCACATAGGTACCCTTTCAACAATTTCAGAACACAACTGAGCTGAAGTGACTATGAAAGATCACAGAAATCATCAACATGGTTTTTCCTTTATTTTTGACTCCATGATCAAGCATAAAAATTATACACATACAAGAAGATAGCGAGATTAAACACCCTGATTTCCCACCACTTATTACAGGGAGATTTTTTTTCTCCACTTTTCTTTATGACAGGCATACAATCGTTAGAAGTTTCATCCTCAACTACAGGGGCTAAGTCATTAGACAAGATGCCTTCCCCTCTATTTTCCTCTTTGTCTCCTGCCCCTAATTTGAATATTTCTCTGTTCTCCCGTTTAAATTCTGTTGGCGAAACCTGCCATTAATCTGTTCTAATGTGAAAATCTTCCTTTTCATTGATGTGGCAGTTTGCAAAAACTGGCCGCAAATTCTTTCCACTCCTGTTGGCACACCACTTGCTGTCATGCAGAAGTGGGGTCTATTTCTTGACTCACTGAAGCCTGGCTAAGCCATGTGATATTCTTTGGTAATGAGATATTAGCAAAGGTGATGTAAACTGTTTTCTTTTTGGGGAGCTGCTATACCAATTTGCCTCAAACATGGTGACTTAAACCAACATATGACTTTGGAGTCAGACTGGAGACTGGGATTGAGGTATATACACTGTTGATACTATGTATAAAATAGACAACTGAAGGGAACACAGGTGCTCCGTGGTGTCCTAAATGGGCGGGAAGTCCAAAAGAAAAGGGATATATGAACATGGCCCCGGTGTTGCTGTTGTTTACTCGCTCAGTCATGTCTGACTCTGCAGCCCCATGGACTGCAGCATGACAGGCTTCCCTGTCCTCCACCATCTCCTGGAGTTTGCTCAAACTCATGTCCATTGAGGCGGTGACGCCATCCAACCATCTCGTCCTCTGTTGTCCCCTTCTCCTCCTGCCTTCAATCTTTCCCACCACCAGGGTATTTTCCAATCAGTCGGCTCTTCACATCAGATGGCCAAAGTATTGGAGCTTCAGCTTCAGTATCAGTCCTTCCAATGAACATTCAGGGGTCATTTCCTTTAGGATAGACTGGTTTGATCTCCTTGCTGTCCGAGGGACTCTCAAGAGTCTTCTACAACACCACAGTTCAAAAGCATCAGTTCTTTGGCACTCAGCCTTCTTTATGGTCCAACTCTCATATCCATACATGACCACTGGAGAAACCACAGCTTTGACTATATGGACCTCTGTTGGCAAAGTGATGTCTCTGCTTTGTAATACACTGTCTAGGTTTGTCATATCTTTCCTTCCCCAGGAGCAAGAGTCTTTTAATTTCATAGCTGCAGTGATTTTGGAGACCAGGAAAATGAAACCTGACACTGTTTCCATTGTTTTCCCATCTATTTGCCATGAAGTGAGGGAACCAGATGCCATGATCTTCGTTTTAAGCCATTTTTTTCACTTTCCTCTTTCACCTTCATCAAGAGGCTCTTTAATTTCTCTTTGTTTTCTGCCATTAGATTGGTATCATACACATACCTGAAGTTGTTGATATTTCTCCTAGCAATTTGTTTCTGCCATTAGATTGGTATCATATACATACCTGAAGTTGTCGATATTTCTCCTAGCAATCTTGATTCCAGCTTGTGATCCATCTATCTCAGCATTTCTCATGATGTACTCTGCATATAAGCTAAGCAAGCAGGGTGACGATATACAGCCTTGACGTACTCCTTTGCCAGTTTTGAACCAGTCTGTGATTGGCCCTGGTGATTCAGTGGCAAAAAATCTGCCTGCCAATGCAGGAGATGCGGGTTCAATCCCTAGGTTGGGAAGATCCCTTAGAGGAGGAAATGGCAACCTGCTCCAGTATTCTTGCCTTGGGAAATCCCATGGACAGAAGAGCCTGACTGGCTACTGTCCCTGTGGTTGCAAAAGAGCTGGACATAACTTAGTGACTAAACAGCAGACAGGTATATGCATGGCTGATTCATTTTGCTGTAGAGTAGAAGTAACATGATATTGTAAAGCAATAAAAATTAAGTAACAAACAAAACCCCACAAATAAGGGAGGGAGGCAACCTAAATATACTGTCTCAAGTTCTGGAGGCCAAAAGTCTAAGCTCAAGGCATCAGTCGGGCACATTCTCTCCTAATGCTCCAGGAGACAATCTACTCTTCATTTCTCCCAGCTTCCTGTGACTGTACGCATTCCTTGGTTGGTGGGGTATGTAACTAACCTCCACCTCCATCTTCACATAACCTTCTCCTCTGTGTGTCTTCTCTTCCTCTACCTGTATGTCACATCTCCCTTTGCCTTTCTGTTATTTATAAGGGCATGTGTCATTGGATTTAGGGCCCGCTTGGATACTCCAGGATGATCTCAATTTGAGACATTAACTGAATGAAATCTGCCAGGGTTCTTTTCCAAATAAGGTAACGTTCACAGGTTCTGGTTGTTAGGACATGGACATATCCTTTGCATATCACTGGAAAACACCCTGATGCTGGGAAAGATTGAAGGCAGAAGGAGAACAGGGCGACAGAGGATGAGATGGTCTGATGGCATCACTGATTCAGTGGACATGAACTCAAAGTCTGGGAGATGGTGAGGGACAAGCAGGCCTGAAGTGCCGCAGTCCATGGGGTCACAAAGAGTCAGGCACGGCTTGGCAACTGAACAGCAACAACAACATCCTTTGGGGGTCAACTGTTTAACCCACTGCACAAACACTTGAAAAGAATTGGCCTTTAGGCCTTGCTCATTTGCTATTCTTGGGCACCCAGACAATGCCACATTATAAAAGAACACAGAGTCCCTGCTGGATGATGAGAAACACGTGGCCAAGACATGGCCCCAGATGATACCCAGCCAACAGGCAAGCACGCGAGTGAGGCCAGGCCAGACCATTCGGCCCCACCAGCTGCCTGCAGAGATCAACAGAGCCTACCCAGCCAACCCACAGAGTCATGAGAAATAGTAACAATTAGTTGCACAAAGCCACTATGTTTAGGGGTGATTTGTTATGTCAAGAAGCAATTTGCTTTTTTCTGGGTTTAAATTGTCTTGTTTTCTTCTCCTTTTGATAAAAGAGAAGAAATTTCACTGCATTTCTTTCGTTCATCAACTCTCCATTTGAGGGAAAAGGTGATCTAAGAGCTTCACGCTTCTCAGTTTTTAGTGCCTAGAATGCTCAGTCGAATGCCTGCTGCTTCTGGTTTGACTTCATTTCAGACACGTCCAGCCTCACTCTGGCTTCCACCCCAGACCCTTTCTACATGCTCAGATTCCTAAGCATCCCCTCCTCACTCTCTTATCAAAATACAATGCACTTGATCTTCTGACTATCCTCCAAGGGAACCATGGGAATTGAGGTACCATCTTTTCAAAAATAATCTTTGAACCCACAGTGACTGAGAAGGCACGTCTGCCTGGGCTGTTTTACTAATATGGACCTGGACACCTGGGACCGGCCTCTTAACCCTGGGATGGGTGAGCAACTAGTTATTGAGATATTCATCACTTTTTATCTTAGAAGTGATGGGATACTTCTGTTGGAAATGGCAGGAGGGAGAGAGGGATGGGAGGAGAAAGGCAGGGAAGAAAGTGAGCAGGGCGGGGGGGAGGGGGGAAAGAAACACCAAATTCTAAGACAAGAATTTAGTCTGTGTGGCCCTCTCAGGCAGGTTAGGAGCAAAGGAGGCTCACCAACCAGACGATGGGGATGGGTGACCTGCCAGGAGAGAGGAGAGCAGGACCTCCTCTTCTGCCTCAGTTTCCCCACTTCCCATTTCTCTGTCCACTCCCTTCCGCACGCTCTGTCTCAGGAAAGAGCATCATTGTTCAGATGATGGTTCCTCTTTGAACCCTCTCTACCTAGCCTCTCCTTCTCATCGGTGACTCTTGTTTCGCCCTCCAAAAGGGGTCGTCAATTTGTCTCCTCCAGATCCTGGCTCACCAACACATCCAAGCCACCATCCTCTTCCCCCAGACACCTTGTCACTGATGGTTCTATCTCCACGGACAATCTTCTTCAGTCTGTTCTCCACACAGCAGCCGAGTGGGTATGAACAGGCAGACCACGTGATGACAGTGTGATGAGGACGGGACTCTTCTACCTCGGGGCATTGGAACGGGGCCTTCGCTGGGGATATCTGGCCACCAGCTCTTCTAAGGACACTCAGACCTCTCCATGAATTTCAGCTCAAATGTCACCTGGTCTGGGAGATCTTCCTACCTCTCCCGAAGTGGGCAATTCCATCACTTTCTACACATCATCCTTTGTCACTGCATTCTTAGCTACATTAAAAATCGGCATTATGCCAAGTGAAGTAAGTTAGACCGCAATACACGAGTAGGGGAGAGGGAGGTACAAAGTACTGGTATAAGACAGGCTCAGGGATGTCTGGTACGACACAGGGGATACAGCCAATGTTTTGTAATAACTAAATGCAAAGTGAGCATTATAAATTGTAAAAAGGTTATTATCTGGATTTCTTTGTATATATATAATTAGTTTTTATCTGTATTTCAACTACCACTCAACAGAAGAATAAACTCCAGGAAAGAAAGGCCTTCATCTTGTGTGTTACCTTATCAGTCGAACCTAACACAATGTCTACATATGAGAAGTGCCCAGTAAATATCTGCAGAAGGAATCAAAAGACTCATTTAACCCACAGGAAACTAGTCCTATTTTTCAGATAGAAAAAGTGGTTCAGAGAGATTCAAAGACTGGCCTGAGTTCAGAGTTGGTTCAAGGATCGTCTTACTGCACATCCATTCTTAGGCCTCTAGAGGTCATGCTTTGGGGTTTTTCGTTTTAGTTCTGTAGATCCAGCAGTATAGACCCAGTACTAAGGATTTATTTCTCTCTCCTTTAAAAATGCAACTGGATATATGCTTCTCATTCAGCCTGAAAGATGTCATCATTGTCCTATTCATATTTTAAAATCACATTTCTTTCTTAACAGTAACTCCCGGAAAGCATGAAAATATAACATATTTCCTCAGCATAACGTTTTTCTTCCGTGACTTCTGAGTTTAGCGTGATAATTTCACTCTCTGTTACTTGAGGACATATTCTTTGTGTAGATGATTTGGGTAATCAAGTATGTGGAAAAATCTGCCTGCCTTCCAAATACATCTGGAATCAAATTTCTGGTAGAAATCATTTTGAAACAGTAGTTTTTTTTAAAACAGGTAAAGGAGACTGATGGCTGGAACTACTGGATTCTGGAAGATATAGATACCAGGCATCAGGAAACTGGTTTGGGGGGGACACGACTACATATAGATATATAAGCTACAATTGGCCACCTGATGCAAAGAGTCAACTCACTGGAAAACACCTTGATGCTGGGAAATACTGGAGGCAAAAGGAGAAGAGGATTAGACGGTTAGATAGGCTCATGGACTCAATGGACATGAGTCTGAGCAAACTCCAGGAGACAGTGAAGGACAGGGAGCCTGGCATGCTACAGGGCATGGGGCTGCAAAGAGTTGGGCAGGACTTAACGACTGAAGAACTACAACAACAAATATGTAGGGATAGCTGGAATTCCTCTCTTGTTGACAGTCCCTTTCTCCAAACGGTGAAACTTGCTTCACAGAGGTTTTATTAACTACGTTTAAGTACAGAGGTGAGGGAGAGAGGACAAGCTGTTATGAGAGAGAGGATAGAGTGAGGGGTGTGGGGATGCCCCATGTCAGGAAATGAGGAAGTCAGAGAATGATTGCTTTACTGGAAGATGCTCCAAAGATAACTTAAAAAAGCAAACAAATAGTTTGTATATTATAGTACGTATAGAATATAGCATGGTGCATATGTGCAGAATCCTGAGAAAGAATCCATCTTCATCTGCCTCAGCAACATTCAGAGAAATGAAAGATAAACTTTCAGTTCTGCCTCACAATACTAGGTCATCTATATAATTCAAAGAAATTCAGGTTAAAAACCAATTTGAGGTTCAAGTTGAAATCAAATAGAGGTATACAAAAAGATACACGGATAAAAATAATGTGCTCTCAAATGCTCAGTTGAAAGTGCTAGTGATAATGTTACAGTAATTTTTCTAAAATTGTGTATTGCAAAATCTTCTTAAATGGAAAACAATCCCCTGTAACTTATAAATGTTGATATTCCAAATAATTGTGTGACCTAGGCAATTTAAATTGCACTGAAGATTTACCATTATTCAGAATCTCTACTTGGCAATATATCTTTACTACCGCAACCTGAATTATCAAATGATTTTTAAAGAATAAATATGTATAATCCAGTGAAAGAAAATGGTCAAAGATTTGCTACCCAAGTACAGTATTCTTGCTTTCTCTCTTTCCTTCACTGTTGGATAGTGCAGGAAATACCTACGAAGACCACTTGGGGGCAATACAGGATTTTTGTTTTGTCTCATCACATAGCCATGTAGGTTTCTGAGAAGACTGCGGTTTCTTTCAAATTTGAAGCCACATTTTAATATATGGAAGGGAAAAGGCTGTATTTCATCTTAAACTTACAATGCATAAATCACATAAGACAAATGCAAGTCAGATTTTCTCCTGAAGGGAGCAAAAGTCTGGCTTCCTTTAGCAGACAAATCAGTCTTACCTAGTTGGCACATCTGGGAATATTTTGTATCTAGAGTTTGTCACAGCCTTAGAGATACATCTCAACAAATAAAGGAAATTGTTAATAGAAATGTTTAAAATGACAAACATGCAATAATCTTCAGAACATATTGGTGAAAAGCTATTTTGTTTCTCTACCTAATGTGAAGATGTAAATATCACTTGTCTTCTCCACTAGGTATATGTTTTAGAATAAACTTAGGCATTAAAGTAATTAAATTTTAGTGATATTTACTGTCATTGTCTTCACTATTATTAGTTTGCATTCACATCACATTTTGTAAAGGGGTTATTACTGATTATTCTTTTCAGCAATTTGATGAGTGGAGTCTCTTCCAAGCCATTTCTCTCCCTTCTGCCTGCTGAGTATTAAGTATTATGTCAAGTATTGAAGGGTTTTTTTAAAATCAAAAATAAACAGAATCTCTTCTTTCAAGAATTTTACATGTATTTTGGCAATAAATTTTTCTGCTTAGTTTTTGTTCTCTTGATTCTTTCACTTTATCGGATTTTTTTTTTTTCCTCCCAATATATTTTCTTGCCCTCAGAAGATCCTGAACATTACCACAGGGATGCAAAACTCGGGTGAGCCTTGTTGTCCAAGTCCAGGAATCAGAGTTATGAAATTAAATTTAGCAACTCTCTTGGTGCCTTCTCAGAAATGGAAAAAATCAGGAAGATGGCGGAGTTTTGCCTTGATTTGTGGGTCCACTACCCAAAGATTCATCTTAACAAATCTTTATCATTTGGAGGTTAGTGAAGGAAGAGACTGGGCTTCCCAGGTGGCACTAGTGGTAAAGAACCTACTTTGCAGTGCAGGAGACATAAGAGACGCGAGTTCGATCCCTGGGTCGGGAAGATCCCCTGGCGGAGATTCCCATGACAACCCACTCCCGTATCCTTGCCTGAAGAATCTCACGACAGGAAGCCTGGAGGACTAGTCCATAGGGTCGCAAAGTCGGGCACGAATAGTGACTTAGCATGCACAGACGCACGAAGGAAGAGATTATGGTGCTTTTGAATATCTTCCCGGCTTAGCTAGCTCACCTATTGAAGAAATAACGAGAAACCGACAGATTAAAATGGTGTTCTCTGCGGATGCTTAAACTGCTTCAGAACTTTACTTACAAGAGACCTCATTTTTCAAGCTCATTTTTTATTCTAAACACTTGTTTTTTTATATAATCTTCTGATCAGCGAAGTGTAACAGAAATCAAGGCAATATACCTGACAATAACGACAGAAAGAGGACGAGCCTTCACAGACTAACTTACGAGAGCTCCTATGATGTCCATAGGCCATGGACTTAGACTGCTGCTGCTGCTGCTGCTAAGTCACTTCAGTCGTGTCCGACTCTGTGTGACCCCATAGACGGCAGCCCACAGACTGGTCTTTGCAAATCCTGGACGTCGTCTTCATTCCCACCCAGATGTCCACTAGATGGCGCCAGGGAGAAGTGCGTTTTGAATAAGACGGGCAAAGGGCTGGAAATTGGAAAGTGGAAGAGAGGTGAAGGGAAAGTCACGCAGTCGTGTCCAACTCTTTGCGACCCACGGCCTATACAGTCCATGGGATTCTCCAGGCTAGAACACTGGAGTGGATAGCCTTTCCCTTCTCCAGGGGATCTTCCCAACCCAGGGATCGAGCACAGGTCTCCCGCATTGCAGGCGGATTCTTCACCAGCTAAGCCACAAGGAGCAGGCAAAAGCCCTAAATCCCAAATACCACCGAGGTCCTCCATCTCTTAAGCTTCCTGAATGCATTCACTTACCTGATCTCACACCGAAGTCCCTGAATATCAGTTAACCTCCATTTTTCTGGATAGATAATTGACACGTCCTTTTTTTTTCTTTTGCATTGAAATAATAATTAGCAAAATATTCATTAAGATTAGGTTTCACCTTTATGTTGTCACTACAATGAATATATAATAATGTGCCCATATCAGATAATTATATCAGTTCACTACATTAGTTCAGAAGGGATAACAATTAACAGAGATGGTTTATATAAATTCATTGTATTTATTCTCTGTTGTAGAATCTACTCTTAAATATTTCTTCAAATTTCAGTTTTTAGCAAGTTACAATTAATAAGATACCTTTAGTTAAAATGGTAATGATAGACAATCATTCATTGACTGATATTTTTTGTGCACCTGACACTCTCCAGAGTTTGCTTACAGTTCTGAAAGCTTAGGGTCATATGTTTAAACGGTCATTTTGGATCAAGTAAATGTGACCATAATTAATGAATACTTTTCTTCCTATTTAGGCTAATAATCTAGATTCCATAAAAGAATAAATGAATGAATGTACAGAATTACTTGAAAGCTTTTATGGAACAAGGTGGAAATGAAAGAATGAATGAAAGAAACGAAATGAAAGTTTTCAGCACGAGATAAAGCTGCTTTCAACACACCAATGCCATTAACAGCATAACATTGTTTTGCATTTATGCACTTTAAAATCCTGTGCAAAATAATCATTCTTTTTCTAGAGCAAACAGATCTGAAATAGCATTTAACATCAGTGTGGGTTGATAAGTGTTAATTTTGCAATTATTATTTGGGTTTTATTGTAATTCAGCTCTAGTCACACGTTTTTTTAATGTTATGCTGGTTATCTATAATTCCTATTTATATAAAATCATATTTAAAAATGAACACCCTGATGCAATTTTAAAATTTAATCCAAGCAAGAGTAGACTAAGTCATACATGCACTGGTTTTACAAACTCCCAGAAGCAGAGTTTTATTCACATTCTCCCTACAGCTGACATAAATCTCCCGGGCCTACAGAAGAGCCAGACGCTCGGTGAAAAAGCCTTTTACAAGATCTGTTCCATAGTCTGCAGTCTTAGATGTAAAATGAAAATCAGGAGAAGAACACTTCCTCAAGTTGAAAAACTGTATTGTAACTTTATACCTGCTTCCAAAGATATTACTCATTTTTACCTTGGGAATATATGAGCTATCTCATCTGACATTATGAAAGGCACAACATAAATATCGACGACAAATGAGGCTAACTTCATCCCTGCAACTGTGTCGTTTCCAAAATTGAATAAGAGATATATGCATCCATGAAAAGGGGTCCTTGTAAATAACAACATGCCCCTCTTTGCCAAGGTTCACTCTCTCCTCTGTACACATCTGCTGATTCCATCGATATGAGAGGGAACCGGAAATGGAAGAATGGTCCCCCGAAGGCCAATGCAGTGAGGGTAGACAGCTGGTGATTTAGAGACTGGGCACGAGCTTGCTTTAACTTTGGTTTACACTGGAGATGATTCTGATAGATACTGACTTGAGCAAAGCCAGCAATGTCCTGTGTTTTCCCATTTTTATCAAAGTGGCCTTGCCTAGAAATTCAGATGATGACATCTGTCTATTACATTTACTGGAAGGCCACTAGAAGATGCTTGCAAAACACAGGGGCTGAATTTAAAAAGTTAGGGAGTAAATAGCCTTGGGCAATTTCTTCATGTGGTTAAACATTTTTAAATGATCACTGATGGAATTCATCCCAAGTATGTATCAAGAGCTGATTACATTCAAGGAATTATCCTCATGTAACTTTTGAATACCAAATATCAACAAAAGAACATCTTTGAATATGGAACTGCAGATCGAAAAAGGGATTTATTTAAATTATGTCTCAGCTAGACAAAATAAGGCTTCGGCTAAGTCTTCTTCCAGGAAGCATAAGTCACTCCAGCAATACATTTTCATCAAAGCAGTCAGCTATGATCACAGGTATAAAGAATCTCCAGACATCATAAAGAAGTTACAGATAAGAGTTTCCTCTCTGTTGGATAACTTTACAGTGGATGAAGGGATAATTGTGTCTTTTCACTCTAAAAACCAAATTTAAATTTCTTTCAGTTAATCTATATGACCTGTGTTTAAAGACAGCCATGGATGTATTTGACTGAAAGTTTTGGCTAGAATGACTGTGGAAGAGTTTGACTGGTCAATTCATAGGTATAACTGGAGTGTTTTATCATTGAATTGAGAGGTTTGTTTTCAGGGAAGAAATTTCTGAATAAAATATAGCTTGAAGTTGGATTTATTCACCAGGAAAATGACATTGCCTTAACAGCAGCAAAAATGGTTGTTTTAAAACTGGATCATAGGATATAGTAATCAAATCTTGCTTTTGCCATTAATTTTCTCACCCTTTTTCATCCTCCCCCTGGTACATTTGAACAGTCTTTGGAAATCTCAAACACTTATATTTTAAATTATTCTTTTGTACAGAAGAGAATTTTAGAAAAATTTAGTTTATAAAGCTTCTACTTCCATTATTTCTCAAATTTGCATTGATGATATTTTTCAACTCTCTCTAAAGCTTTACCACATAGAGTATCTCAGCAGCAGCCCTAATTGGAAATAAATGAGCTCACAGTTAAATCTGTTACTGCTTTCATACTCCTTTAGCTGCCAGAATGTTCTATAAACGGCCACTGATAACCAGTTTAGTGGGCTTGCTTCACTGCCCAGTGCATAAATCACTAATGATTCAGCCCTAGGATTCAGGACTCAGTACACAAACACACAAATTATGTCTTGTGGAATTTTCAGAATAGTATTTAATAAAACATGGGTATCACCTGGTTGGGCTTCCCTAGCAGCTCAATCGCTAAAGAATCTGCCTACAATGCAGGAGACCTGGGTTCAATCCCTGGGTCCAAAAGATCCCCTGGAGAAGGAAATAGCAACCTACTCCAGTATCCTTGCCTGGAGAACTCCATGGACAGAGGAGCTTGGAAGGCTACAGTCCACAAGGTAGCAAAAACTCAGACACGACTGAGCCAGTAACACTTACACATATCACATGGTTAGTCTTTAAAGTAGGTCTTGGTCCTATCTGTCACATTAGCATTGAGAACATTTCCATGTATTTTTTCACATCTAAAAATATCACACAGAAGCTATATTTTGGAGGATGGGTGAGTGATTTAACAGATAAGTATAATCTATGTGTTTTAATGGAAGCTATAAGTACTTCCATTGAAGGGTAAAAATATAGACCCTGGCTTTCTGAATCTATCTGCAGCATGAAGTATAACTCTGGCCTCCAGAAGGAAATCACTGCTCTCTGGCACATTAACCCAGGAAGCTGTACTACCTCCCCTTTGAGAGCAGATAATAGTATTGTCTAGAACAGTCAGGCAAGATTTTGAAAAGACAATTCTCAAGGACAGGATGAAAATGACAAGAGCTACGTGCTTTCCTGTGCTAAGACTGCAGCTCGCATCTGTCCTGCAGAGATGACAAAGATATGAATAAGAAGAAACACCGTAGTGAATAAAGCAGGAAGACCTAGAGAAAATCAAATCACAAAGAGCTTTCTTTTCATACACTTTTGCTCCAGGAAATACTTTCACCAAAAAAAAGTTATCATTTCTACCAGGATTGGGGGAATGTGGTGCTTAAATAAAGGAGAAAAAAAAAAACTTAAAAACAATTACCTGGAATATCTAGGAGCTTCAGTTTCCCAGCAAGATGGTGAACTATTATAGGTTAAGTGAGACTGAAGTATGAATTTAACTAAAGAACAAATCAAAACTTGTGTGACAGTGATTCTGAAAGATATTCTGAACCGGCTGGGACAGCGGTGGCTGTGGGCAGTGTTAGTTTCTCAGTCGTGTCCAACTCTTTGCGACCCCATGGACTGTAGCCCACAAGGCTCCTCTGTCCATGGAGTTCTCCAGGCAAGGACACTGGAGTAGGTTGCCATTCCCTCCTCGAGGGGATCTTCCCAACCCAGGGATTGCATTGCAGGCAGATTCTTTACCATCTGAGCTACTGTGGGCAGGGATGGCTGCAATTAGAGGAGAGTGTTGCCAGAGACTTCTTTGAGAGCACAGGTTGCAGTAAGCCGTTTTCGCGTCCCTCCGGCCTCTCCTGGGTGGTCCCTGAGAACAATCACTGACTGCTCCTTCTCTTTCAGGGATGTGAAGCCTACAGGATTCAGGTGGCTGAATGTCTCACTCAGGTGAGGAGCTGATGAGATGTGCGGGATTACGTCGCATCTGGCATTCATTCCTCCACCTCCTTCTCTCCCAAACCCTCAGGTTGATGAATTATAACGAAGGGAACTGTCTCCTCCCAAGACTGTTCTGCTTAAGGGATTAGGGAGTGAGATTCTGAACAGAGGTCACCTGATACCATGGTGGCAGAGAGAGACGATGAACAGTGCTTTGGCAATGCCTGGAACTCACCTTCAGCCCTCTTTGTCGCTGTTGTGGGTTTTTAAAGCACTTACTTATTTGGCTGCCATCAGTCTTAGCTGCAGCAGGTGAGACCTTTCATTGCAGTGCTGACTCTCTAGCTGCGATGGTCAGGCTCAGCAGCCGTAGCGTGCGGGCTTAGCTGTTCCACAGCACGCAAGATCTTAGTTCCTCAGCTGGGGTCGAACCCGCATCCACTGACTGGCAAGGCGGATTCTTAACCACTGGACCACTAGGGAAGTCTTCCATCCCTTCGGATTTACCTGGCCTTCCCCTGATATAACTACTAGAATAAATAGTATCTGAAGGATAACTTAAGCTCAAAGAACAAAAGAGGGCCCACGTGAAAAGTACAACCACCTCGAAAAGAAACTAATAAACTAAATGCCATATATCCTGCTTCTAAAACCATGCTTCTAAAGCCACAGGGGCTCTGTGCCAATGGATAGAACATTGCACTTCTAAAATTAATGAGCTAGGCATTTGCAGCAACATGGATGTTAGAGATTGTCATAATGAGTGAAGTAAGTCAGACAGAGAAAGAGAAATATGATATTGCTTATATAAAGAATCTAAAAAGAAATGATACAAATGAGCTTATTTACAAAACTCACAGCCTTAAAGAATGAATTTATGGTTACCAGTGGGGAAGAGTGGGTGGAAGGGAATATTTAGGGAGTTTGGGATTGGTATGTGCCCACTGCTTTATTTAAAATCAATAACCAACAAGGACCTACTGCATAGTTCAGGGAACTCTGACCAATATCATGTAGCAACCTAAATGTCAAAAGAATTTGAAAAAGAATCAGTTCAGTTCAGTTCAGTTCAGTATGTGTATATGTACCACAGCTTTCTTATCCATTCATCTGCTGTTGGACATCTAGGTTGTTTCCATGTCCTGGCTGTTATAAACAGTGCTGTGATGAACATTGGGGTGCATGTGTCTCTTTCTAACTGTTGCTTCCTAACCTGCATACAGGTTTCTCAAGAGGCAGATCAGTGGTCTGGTATGCCCATCTCTTTCAGAATTTTCCACAGTTTGTTGTGATCTACATAGTCAAAGTGTTTGTTAGTGGCCAGTTTAAAATAAATGCTATATCCTACACTATAACTCAGCAAGAGTCAGGGATCCTCACTCTGCCTTTGCTGTACATTACAGTAATTGTGAAAACTGACCAATCATGTGTCAAAGCTGAATTCTATCCTCCCCACTGAAGTTGTGAGTCTGATTCAATGTCAGTTCAGTTCAGTCGCTCAGTCGTGTCCGACTCTTTGCGACCCCATGAATCGCAGCACGCCAGGCCTCCCTGTTCATCACCATCTCTTGGAGTTCACGCAGACTCACGTCCATCGAGTCAGTGTTGCCATCCAGCCATCTCATCCTCGGTCGTCCCCTTCTCCTCCTGCCCCCAATCCCTCCCAGCATCAGAGTCTTCTCCAATGAGTCAACTCTTCGCATGAGGTGGCCAAAGTACTGGAGTTTCAGCTTTAGCATCATTCCTTCCAAAGAAATCCCAGGGTTGATCTCCTTCAGAATGGACCGGTTGGATCTCCTTGCAGTCCAAGGGACTCTCAAGAGTCTTCTCCAACACCACAGTTCAAAAGCATCGATTCTTCGGCACTCAGCCTTCTTCACAGTCCAACTCTCACATCCATACATGACCACAGGAAAAACCATAGCCTTGACTAGACGGACCTTAGTTTTCAAAGTAATGTCTCTGCTTTTGAATATACTATCTAGGTTGGTCATAATTTTTCTTCCAAGGNAAAGCATCAATTCTTCGGTGCTCAGCCTTCTTCACAGTCCAACTCTCACATCCATACATGACCACAGGTTCAGCTCATAGCAGGTCTCATCAAATCATAGCTTCCTAAGAACAAGGAGCCATCCTGGCTGTGTGGGCCGATGGTAGCTAGGGGTATGGGGGTCTTTGACCGATGAAGTGAGTTGGGACTCCAACATGGGAAGAATAGGATGAGTTTCCAGGGTCCAAACTTCAGAAAGCCTGGCCTCTGGGTACTCCCTTCACCTGACCTCTGCCCACCCTTCCAGGCTCACGACAGGCCAAGCCACCCTGTGTCTACCACCTCCTATAGCTTGGTTCATAGGTCACAGGGGCCCTGGGCTCATCTCCTGGCCCATCCCCGCCTTGACCATTCCAGAGTGGAAGAGCTAGTCCAGTTGACTCCCAGTCTGGAAACCACCCCCTACCCCCGAGGCAGGCAGAGGTGGCCGGTGAGGCCTGGCTTCATGTGGGTTCCAGCACAGCTGCCCCTGACTCGCCAGCCACGGCCACTTCCTCCCACCAGGCTGGGCCGGCAGTTGTGCTGCCTATAAATAGGAGAGTGAGATTCCTCGTGGCCCAGTGAATGGGCCGACATCCTGCCTCCGCCTGACTGAGCCCTGAGTCACAGGCCCCCACTGGAGGCCCGCCCGGGATGGCCCGGGCCCATCCCACTGCCTCAGCCTCAGAGGAAGCACTGGGCGGCAGAGAGTCCCTGGGGAGGCCGAGAGAGGCTTAGAGAAACGCGGCTGGCATTTCCTCCCTGTGAGGCCGGCACGCTGGCTGGCTCGGGGGGGTTAGTGTGCTGAGGGTGTGGGTGTGCACGACATGTGTGCCAGGGAGGGGTGCTGGGAGGCCTCCGTGTCCCCTTCCATGAGGGTCACGGGAAGGGTTTCCCAGAGAGCCTCATCTGTGCTCACAGCCCCCCTGTTCTGGCTTTGCTCATCTCAGAGCCAAAACCAAATCCACAGAGATAGACACCCACCCACACAAGCACCAGAAACCGCTGGGAAGGCTGGAGAACAGGCCTGGGCAGGGGTAAGAAACAAAACAGCCCCCAGAGGGCCAAGTGGCCAGACTGGGAGCAGGAATAAAGGGCAGGAGGCGGCAGGGGGCTCTGTGTCGCTCTGCCCAAGAGTCAGAAGGAGGTTCTGATCGGCTGCCCAGGTCCGTCCTGTGGCCAGGGCAGGAATGTGGTTCTGCTTTCTTGTCTATTTCTCTCTCCACCCCTAGAGGCACTCGATTGCACGCTCTGTGAGGACAAGGGCCAGGTCAGTGCTTGCTCACTGCTGTGTGCCCGCCGTATACTTGTTGGATGAGCACTGTTCACCTGCTCACATTCATCACACACTCCCCTGCAGACTTGCACACACATTCACACTCACCCGCACACTTTGACTCTTGCTCCCTGCTCAGGCCTCTTCGATGATTTGAGATGTGAGCAGCCCTTCCTCTACTGTCACCTCCAAATCTCTCTCCCACCAGGGTGCCATGGGGGTGAGAAATTCTGGGGAATTGTACCCTCTGCAGTTTTGACCCATGAGTTCTTCCTGGAAGAGTCACAATCTACTGATTCATACAAAGGCATCCAGTGATTTCGTCCAGAGGGATCAGGGTGGAAAAACCTGCTCCCGCCCCCATCTGAAAATCCTTGCTGGCTCCCTGTTGCCCCCAAGATGATGCCCCATCTCTACTGCATGGTTTTCCAGAAGTCACAGGGAACCCCTGTCCTCCAAACACTCCATGCTTGCATCCCTCTGTACTGTGCCTGGCCTGATCCTGTCACCCAGAATGTTCTCAGCTCCCCCCAATACCGTCTGCTGTCACTTGCCCAGTTTGTAAACTCCTAGTTGTATTTCAGGACCCACCCAAATATCATCTCTCTGTGAGACCACAAGCCACATTAACACTTTCTGCCCCTCCCTTCCTCAGTTTGTCCTGAATTCTCCAGAAACACAGAACTATGGGCTTGGTGATGTCTTAGAGACATATAGCAGTTTGCAACCCAGGAGTGGTTGGAAATGTGTGGGGTGTTTTCTGGTTGCCATGGTAACGGGGACTGCTGTGGGCATTTAATGGCCGGGGCCTGGGAATGCAAACTAGGGAGAACTGTCTATCCTGAAGGTCAATTGCAGCCCACCAAGAAATACAGAGCAGTCTCCTTTTTGATGGGGAACCCAAGGCCCAGGGAGGGAAAGTGTCTCATCAAAGTCATGCAGCAAATTAGGCAGTAAGGTGATCGGTACCAACTTCCTGGGGGGAGCATTCCTGGGCAGTGGGCCTGAGGCTGGGCCTCTGGCCCTCCAGGTCCTCAGGTCCTGGCCTGGCCACACTACCATCACCAGGGATGTTGTAGGAAGTACGTGTGGGAATAACCCCCAGCTCCCACCAGCTGCTGGCTTCCCAGGTGGCTCAGTGGTGAAGAATCCACTTGCCAAAGCAGGAGACGAAAGAGAGGTGATTGGATCCCTGGGCTGGGAAGGTCCCCTGGAGCAGGAAATGGCAACCCACTCCAGTATTCTTGCCTGGTAAATCCCTCGGACGGAGGAGCCTGGCGGGTTGCAGAGAGTCAGACACTGAGCGACTGGGCGTGCACACATGCCTTCTCCTGCCTGTGCTCGCGGCCAGATGGCCTGACGTGGCCCAGGATGTGCCTGGAATATGAAACTGGTGTCCCCTGGGGAGGACAGAGGTGGGTTGTGGGCAGGGACCAGGGTTCTACAATTATAGTGTCCCGACTCCATGAGCTCATTGAAACACCAGGAAAGCCACCCTTTAAGTCTGAACCTGGGCACGAGTGATTGCAACATTCCAGGGCCCAGCCTGGCCATGGGAGGTGGGCAGGGAGAGGTGGGACCTGGTGTCCCCTTAGTCAGCCCCCAGCCCTGCTCTGAGAAGCCATGGCCATCTTTCCCCTGGCCTCCCACCCTCAGCCCTGGCCACCACTGGCCTCTCGCATAGGTGAGAGGAACTTTTTAAAAACTGAAAACTATACACAAAACCGGAGACAAAAAAATATAGCCACCCCCCATGTCTCTCTCACTCAGCTGTGACAGTCGCCATCCAGTGGCTCATCTTGCCTCATCCAGACCCACCTCCCCATCCCCAGCTCTCCTGTATGACTTTGAAGCAGATCCCAGGCAGGACATCCATTCATCCATAAATATGTCAGTGTGCATCTCTGAAAGGGCCCTTCCTTACAAATAAACCATAATCGTAGCACCAGGATTACGCCCCCCAAATTAGCAATTCCTGATATTGTTAGGGGCTCCCTGGTGGCTCAGATGATAAAGAATCTGCCTGCAGCGCGGGAGCACCAGGTTCAGTCTCCGTGTCAGGAAGATCCCCTGGAGAAGGGAAGGGCAACCCACTCCCGTATTCTTGCCTGGAGAATTCCATGGACGGAATTTCCATGGCAGGCTACAGTCCATGGGGTCACAAATAGTTGAACAGGACTGAACGACTAGCACTTCCTAATATTGTCAAAGAGCCAATATTCACATTTCCAGTTGTGACATAATTATATTTTTACAGTTTATATACATTTCAATCCAAATAAGGTATAATTAGCGCGTCGTTTGAGTTGCTTCGGGCCTAGTGTTTTGTTTCATTCGTTGGAAGGAACTAGTTGTTTATCATGTTGCATTTCACTCCATCTGGACTTTGCCGATTGCTGCCCTGTGGTGTAGTTGGACGTGTTCTTCTATCCTTTGTCCTACTGGTTACTAGAAGCAGATCTGATTCGTTTGTTTTGTTTTTTTGGCAAAACTGTGTTGAAATTGGCAAGGTGGTGTTGAGATCTTTTATCAGGAGGTCCATGGTATCTGATTTTCTTTTAAAATGCTAGCTGCCATTCAGACAGTTTGTTAGGGGCTGCCAAATGGTATCGTATTTCATTCCTTCTGCTTTCATTAGCTGAAATCTGTCTATAGAAGAAATTCTTTTCTCAGTTACATAGCGATTGCTTGAAAGGGACCTTTCAAGTTTATCCACTCCCTCAGACTCTGGGCTAAGTGCTCAGAGAGGGTAAGTCCCTGCTGAAAGGACACACAGCAACCTGGGAGCAGGTCTAGAACTCATACCCAGGTCTGCTGCATCACATGCGGCACTGGTCTGGAGGCAGGGTGGTAGAGCAGAGAGAGTTTGGGTCTGAGAATTGGTGCCCTGGTCTTGAACCTAGGACCTGCCGTTTATAAGCTGTGGGACCTTGGGCAGACCATTCCACCCTGATGCCCTCATGAAGACAGTCCTACCTCCTTCATGCAGCCCACGGTTCACCAACCTTTCAGCCACTGTTTAAGAGGGAACTTGAAACAGGGCAGCCGGACATCGCCACGCGGAGCACACTCACAAGCCACCACTCAAGTCCACAGCGTATCACTTTAATTTTTCCTGGCTACTTCAGGGCCTGCCTAAGGTCCCTGCTTTCCTCCCAAGGGAAAGTGCTCAACAAGGGAGTTGCTCAGACCTCTTGGGCCTCTAGCACCAAGGTTGTGAGCTTAGGACTGGCCACATAACTGTGGGACCTTGTGTTCAAAAGTATCTAGAATTTCAAGATAGCAACAGCAAAGCATCAAACCAAGCATAGGGGGACCCTTCTGAACACAGGCCCTGGGTCATGGGCCCACGAAACGGGCCCAGGGGAAGCTCTGTCCCGGAGGCCTGGGGATACGTCTCATCCAGTTCAACAAAGCGTGCCCAAAGACAAGCCTCAGTCCAACTAGCTTCAGTTAAAAGGAGGTGTTTACAGTAAATGATATTTAACCATTGTAGTCACACAAATGCTATTTCAAGGCTTCTAATCTTTTGAGTCGACCTGTGGAGAAAGCAGTTAAGACTTGATTGTGGAGCAGAAGAGGATGCGAATGTCAGTAACAAGAACGATGTGAAAAGCTTCACCAAGGTGGGGTGGGAACCGGCAGAGATGGTGGGGTGGTGCTGCCCAAGGTCCCACTGCTTATGAACGGCAGCGCCTAGATTCCAGTCCAGATCACCAGTTCTCAGACCCAAACCCTCTCTGCTCCACCACCCTGCCTCCAGACCAGCACCACACGTGACGCAACAGACCTGGGTATGAGTTTTAGACCTGCTCCCAGTTTGCTGTGTGTCCTTTCAGTAAAGACTCGGGCCCTCTTTCCACCTTCTTTGAAGATAGCTGAACAGGTTAGTCCCCATTTAGCTTAAAACCAAAATACACTCTTTAATTTCATTATCTGGCCTGTAGAAGAATACCAGAAAATTATCCAAATGGCTAAAATAACCTAATTGTACCAAAATTGTCGACACACATCCCCATTAGAATAGAAGCTCCCTATTCTATTAGAATAGAAGGCAAGCAAAGCGTGTTTACTTTGCATCTCTCCCTGGGTCCCGTGACACGCGAGACCCCAACCAGGGATCAAACCCATGCCCGCTGCAGTGGAATCGTGGAGTCCTAACCACCGGATCACCAGGGAATTCCCTCTGTCATTTTATATAGGTAAAATAAAAAGATGAAGCTTTTCTTCCTTGTGACTCTTATGATCTACTTTTTAAAATAAACCGAAGTACAGTTGATTTACAATATTGTGTTAAGGATCTCCTCTCGTGCGCTCAGTCATGTCCAGCTCTTTGCAACCACGTGGACTGTAGCCCACCAGGCTCCTCTGTCCATGGGATTTCCTAGGCAAAAATAGTGGAGTGGTGCCCTCTGTGATGGCCCACACTCCGTGCGTGCAGTGTGTTCCTCTCTGAATAGATCCACTTCTTACCTATCAGAACAAACAAAAATGCTGGAGTGGACAGCTATTTCCTACTCCACGGGGCTTTTCTGACCCAGGGATTGAATCCAAGTCTCTTGCGTCTCCTGCACTGACAGGTGGATTCTTTACCACTGTGCCACCTGGGAAGCCCATAACAACTTTCAAATATACCACACAGTGGTTTAGCTATAGCCATCATGTTCTATAGTACATCCTTGGATATCTGTCTTATAACTGAGTTTGTACTTTTAACTGACTGCCTCGTTTCCCCCTCCCCACAGCACCCAACCCTTAAACAGATGACAGATCTTTTTCTCTATGCATTCGGCCTTGTTTGTTGTTTTAGGCCGCGCACACACACATATGTGACGTCATATAGTGTGTGACCGATTTTACCCGGCACATTGCCCTCAAAGTCTGCTCACGTCACAAATGGCAGTACTTCCTCTTTCTGACTGATAGACATTCCGTTGCATGCATATATATGATTGCGTGGGGGCATACCAGTCTTCATCCATTCATCTGTCAATGAACTTAGTTGGTTGGCATGTCTTGGCTGTTGTAAATGCTGCTGCTATGAACATGGGGGTAGATATCTCTTCAACACAGTGTTTTTATTTGCTTTAGATATATTTCCAGAAGTGGAATTGCTGGGTCATATGGAAGTTCTACATATGGTAGATCTATCTTTTAATTTTTCGAGGAATCTCCATGCTGTTTTCCATAGTGGTTACACCAATTTACATTCCCACAAGTGCACAAGGGTTCCCCCTTCTCCACTTGTCCGTCTTTTGAGGATTGTCATGGTAACAGGTGTGAGGTGATATCTCACTGTGGTTTTGATTTTCATTCCCCTCATGATTAGTAATGTTGAGCATCTGTTGGCCACTTCTTTTAAAAGTGTTTATTAAGGTCCTGTTAATTAAAGCATCATCATCATTACTACTTTGCTGTGGACTTGTAGTTCTTGATATATTTTGAATATTAGCCCCTTTCAGTATATGGTTTGCAAATACGTCTTCCCATTTCATAGGTTGTCTTTTCATTTTATTATTTATTTTGTTGTGTGGAAGCATTTTAGTGTGATATAGTCCCACTTGGTTTTATTCTGATGCTTGTATTTCAGGTGTCATATCTAAAAAAAATCACTGCCAAGACCCATGTCAAGGAGCTTTTTCCCTATGTTTTCTTCTAAGAGTTTTATGGTTTCCAGTTTGGCATTTAAATGTTTGATTCACTTTGAGTTAATTTTTGTGAAAGCTGTGATCCATAATGGACATTTCTAATATAGAAAGATTTTGGAAACTGAGTGTATGAGCAGATGAAGGGATGAGTAGTGAGGCCCTAGGAAGGACACTGTGAAAACAGATCAGTTTCCCAAGACAGACTCCTGCCGAACACCCCAGTGGGTTCAGATGTCAGCCAAGGACAGAGGGCAAAATGTGAAGCCAGGCCTGGGGGCCGGGGGCAGTGGGCCAACTCCATTTGTTCACTCAGTGGGTGTCTGTTAATCACCTACCTTGTGCAGACATGTGCAGACACCAGGCACCTGGGATATATCAGCAGCAAACATGAATCCCCCGCCCTTGGGGAGCACATATCCAGGGGTTAGTATAACGTGTGGAGAGCAGCAGTGCCCCTGGGGCAGCCTGGCCTGTGTCCCCAAGGCTGCATCTTCCTAGGAACGTGTTTATAATAATAGTGTTAATTGCAGTAATGGCAGTGATCATTTATAAAGAACCTATAGTGTTAGTCAAGAGCATTTCAGTTTTTTAAGAAATTATTTTTGGCTGCGCTGGCTCTCTAATCCTCGAGGTGCAGGAGCTCTTTGTTGCTTGGGCTCAGGCTTTTTCTAGTCGCAGGCTTTCACTGTTGCTGCAAACAAGCTTCTTGTTACAGTGGGTTCTTCTGTTGAGAAGCATGGGCTCTAGAGGGTGGGCTTAGTTACCCCGTGGCATGTGGGATCTTTCCGGACCAGGGATCGAACCCACGTCCCCTAAGATGGCAGCTGGATTCTTCACCACTGGCCCACAAGGTAAGACCCAAGACCATTTCACAGTTTTAAGTAACAGAAATGCAACTTTAACTGGCTTAGGCAACTGAAATGGAAAAAGTTTAACTTCTAAAAATACCAGGGGTTCCCTAGTACAGGCCAGGCTGCTGGCATGGTAGATCTGGGAGCGCCAAGGCCATCACCAGAGTCTGCGTCCTGCTCCATCTCTTGGCTTTGCTATCTTCTGACGTCACTGCACTGACGTTCATTCGCACATGTCCAAATAGTAAAAAATGGCCTCAGGTAGCTCCAGGCTAAAAGCAAAGAGCAAGCACCTCTTTCCTTGTTCCAGAAACTTCAGGGAACTATGGCAGGGACTGGTCTAACTTGGGTCTCATGCCCAAGCCTGATCTCATCTTGTGGTCAATAGATGTGTGGATTGGCCTGGATCTGGCAGTAGGGGTGGGACAGCCCTATTTACCCAGTAGGGACAGAAGGGAGGAGGGGTGCTTCTCAAAAGCAAGCAGGAGTGCTGTTGGACAGGTAGCCTCCACGATGCCCTCCCCCTACTCTGCTTTAGGCACAAACCTACTGTCCATTAGGCAATCTCCACAGTTCCAGGTGGTGAGCCCATTCTTATCCCCACTGTACAGATGGGGAAGGCAGCTCAGAGAGGCTGAATGCTTTGCCAGCATCACATACCCAGCAAGTGATGGATAAGGAGCGTGGGGCTGTTTCGTACTGGACAGAGGTTAGTGGGGGACGCCACAGTCTGACCTACAGCATGGAGTCAGGATTTGACTGATTAGACCCAGTGAATGGAAGGGGACAGATGACGGGGACACCTTTATCGCTGGTATCTCTGATGGTGAATTTGGCACCATCCGTATTCCCTCTTCAGTCCCCAACCCCATAGCCGTGATCCATTGTGTATCTGTCTTCTTGGTCAGCATTCACTGGAGTCAGACTGCCCAGTTCCCTAGAGAGTGGGCCCTCTGGCAAGGGCTGATACATCAACTTGGAAGTGGAATTCCAGGGCAGCTAGAGGGAGGGAAAAGAGAAAGGAGGTCGGGAAGAACAGGAAGCAAAGCAAGGTGATGTGTAACCACTGTACAACAAACCCCATCTGGAAAATGTGCCTCAAGTGGTCCAAGTGATGGAGGATGAAGGAATTTATCCTCCTGTCTCATCTGCTGTTTCCAAACTCAGTCCGGCTGCTTGGAAATCAACACCCGAGAAGCAGTTGTTGACAGAAAGTTCCTTTTAATCAGAATGCCGGCAATCTGGGGAGCTGGTGCACTCAAGTGTTCTGCCAAAACCACCTCTGAAGAGTCTGCATGGCCGTGGACGTTTCTAAGGGGGAAAAGGGAAGTCAGCGCAGTTCATCGCGGATGGAGGGGGTCAGAGCTGTCATGATCCCCAGCTGTGTGCAGGCTTGTCGACTTCTTGTGATCTTTCTTGTTAGATGCTATCTTGTTCCCACCATTTGTTTGTGAGATTACTGAAGGGGAAGCTGGGGAAGAGATCTGGTCACCTGGTAATTACTTATTCTTCATTTCTACTTTGACCTGTGGGAAGAACCAGCAGGTTAGGCAAGGTATTGTGTGACCACAAGATCTGAAAGGTGTGCTGCGTTACTGACGACAGGGCCTCCTGAGCTCTCTCCTGCCGAAGGTGCTTAAGCTACGGCTCAGAGTTCGTCCTGAAAACTAACTCCCTCCGCGTGTGTGGCTTGAGTTCTTCAGCCTCTTTGGCCATTCGGGATCCAGCCCCCTTACCCTGGCGTGTGGTCTGGGAGCGGTCAGCTTCAGCTTCAGCTATGGGACTATAAGCCAGGAACCTGGTGGACAGAGGTGCTGCAGAGGTGCCCAGGTGTGCAACACACCCACATCCCAGTAAAGTGGGGCTAACAGCACCTCTCGAGGGCTGCTGGGAAGACTTGGGATGACGCGTGTAAAGCACTTGCTAGTACTGACCATTAGTTGGTTTTGCCTCGAGGTTCTTGGGCAGAGCTTTACTGAAGGGTGCGGTGGTTGAGCTGTATCAGCCAGGACTCTCTTCTGTAGTGAGCTGGCTCAAACGAAGGGAGGGCTGCACCACAAAACTGCAGGGCCCAGAGGTGCCTCTGGCTTCAGCACAGCTGGACCAGGGGTGACTCCAAGTTCCAGGAGAAATGACCCAGGTTGATCCATAATCTGAGCATCGAGGAAATGCTCTCCTCAACCTCCAGGGACCTGAACCAAGAGAAGACTGAATAAATCTCTAGGACAGAGGCAGGTCAGTGGTGGTTTGGGGTCAGAAGAACTCACCATAAAGGGGAATGAGGAACTTGAAATGTTCTACAACTCGATTGCAGTAGTAGTTACAAGGGTGTACACATTTGAAAAAATATATGAATTGGACATTTTAAATGGTTGCATGTAAAGTATACCTTAAAGTTGATTTTTTTAAATGAGACCAAAGAAAAATATAGTTTTCTTAGGACCCTTTCTATGACAGAAACACAACCCAGGATAGTTTTAGAAAAAATGAGACGCATTCATTGGCTCATATAATCAGATTAGTCCAGGGATGTTGTCAGTTTCAGGCATGGCTGGGTCCAGGGGCTTAGTGATATCTGGACAGCGTACTTTCTCCACGTCTTGGCTCTTTCCTTTTTGTTGGCTTCGTCCTCAAGTGGAGAACAAGAGTGGTCACCGGAAGTTCCATCCACCCGGCAACTCCCATGAAAAGTGAATGCCTCTTTCCCCATGGCTGCTGCAGAAATCCTAAGGGGGCATCTCAGTGTCCAGCTGGGACACATGCCAGCCTCTAAAGCCAGGGGATGGGGCTGGCCCCATGCAAACCTCAGGGGTGGGGAGGAGTAACCCCCAGAGGAAAACATGAAAGGCTAGAGGACCTTGGGTCAGGAAAACTGACAGATGGCCCTCACCTCTCTCCATGTACCCAGAAGGCAGGGTTATCACCCATTCCGACTTCCAGACACCTCCACTCAACAGGCGCCAGGCCATCAGGGACGGGCCCCAGACTCACTCAAGACCCAAGGCTGCTTTTCTGCGATCTCACAGGCTCTGTATGTTAGCTAAATATAAGAGTCAAAACAGAAAGTGAGCAGTAATCTCTTCCCCACCAGCCAAGGCAAACAGAGGGCTATTCCTGACTGTGCTGACCCCAAGGAGGTTGGTGGGGAGGATGGAGCTCTGGCCCAGAGGGAGGCCCTGGAGCTGATGGCATCTGGACTTGTAGGATGAACCCCAGTGAGGGGGAGGATGCCTCCCTGGGCCTCGAGCGCCAGACGAGAGAGGCGCAAAGGGGCCAGCTTCTCGGTCCAGACCACCATCCTGACAGGGTCTGGCCAGGGCAGGAGGGCCAGCGAGGAGACTACAGGAAAGGTCACCTTTGTAGAGACCACAGACAGAAGACACTGTGCAGTGCCTGAAGACCTGCACTAGCTTCCCGAGCAGCACAGCACAGCTGGCGTGAAATGAACACTCTCTCCACGCAGACACCTCCCCAGGCTCCCCAGTGAAGTATCTGGGGAAGGGAGGAGGAACCACAACTTGCGTGTTCAGAATATGCCTAGGGAGTAGCCCTCCAGTGCTCTAGTATGGCTATTAAATGAATGCGGCGGGACTGCCCTGGTAGTCAAGTGGCTGTGACTCTGCGTTCCCAACGTAGGGAGCCCAGGTTTGATCCCTTGTCAGGGGTAGAATGCAGCCAAAAAAATAAGCATTAAAAAACAAACACAGCAACAGGCTCAGAGGGGAGGCAGCTTTACCCAAGTGAGTCACTCAGTCATGTCTGACTCTTTGCAACCCCCATGACTATACAGTCCATGGAATTCTCCAGGCCAGAACCCTGGAGTGGGTAGCTGTTCCCTTTTCCAGGGGATCTTCCCAACCCAGGGATAGCACCCAGGTCTCCTGCAATGCAAGTGGATTCTTTACCAACGGAAGGGAAGCCCAAGAAGACTGGAGTGGGTAGCCTATCCCTTCTCCAGGGGATCTTCCTGACTCAAGAATCGAACCAGGGTCTCCTGCACTGCAGGCAGCGTCTTTACCAACTGAGCTACTAGGGAAGCTAGCTTCACCCTCAGCCTCAGGCTAATGATTGCCCCTAACACAAACACCCACCAACTCCAGGATCTCCAAGTTCTGTCTTGAGTGTGGCTGCTCGAGGCTTCCAGTTGAGCTGAGGTTACTTCTGATCCAAGCAAGTAAGGTTTCTTAGGGCCACCCCCCCGCACACCCAAATCCCTAAGAAATGTGGGCAAGAGAGGACCAAGCGGAGGGGCCCCTCCTCATCTCCCACCATGGTGCTGGCTGAGCTGGCCCGCGTAACCATGCTATCTTCTGGGAAACAGGTTAAATGGATGTCGTTTTGGCAGCACAGAGCTGGTGGGGAGCAGGGCAGGAGCGGAGGAGAGAGCCCAGGCCCAGCAAGGGAAGGCGTGGCCCCAGCCCGGAGCAGCTGGGCCTGGGGGGGTGGTGGGGAGCATGCTTAGCCCCCAGCTCCCATCTCCGCTGTTATGTCCAGGCCCTCCGGTCCTGCAGACCAGCCCAGGAACAGAGACACTTCCTGGAGCCAACACTGCGCCTACCCGCTACTTCCCTGCACTGGCAGCTTGCCCAGGCGGCTCTCAGGCCAGGCTCCGGGAGTCCAGCTCTGCAGGAACAAGGGAGGGGCAGGGAGGCGCCCCCAGCAGGCGTCCTGACCCCGAGAGCCGCCAGCTCAGAGCAGGGCCCCGATGAGCAAACCCCACACAGGCTCTGTGTCAGCCTGCCAGCAAGAAGCAGGGACCAGTGGGCCTCCACCACCCCCCAGCTGTGAGACCTGGGCCATGCCTTTTCCGAGGTTTGCAAACAGGGTTAAACTTGCCCTGCTCAGAACTGGGATCCTCGGCAGCACGCAGGCTGATGGGGGCAGACTGTGGATCTAAGCTGGCCACGTACACACTCGGCATTTGGGGCCGACTATCCAGCCTCCCCGGGGGGCAGACACCTTCTCCATGAGACAGTGGCATTTACCTACCCACCTCAGGAGGCTGTGATGACCACATCTGGTTCTAAGGACATATGCTTACTATAAATAGCAATTCTAGGAAGAGCACTGGCCTTGGAGTCAGAAACTGCATGTCTGTACCCCAGCTTGGCGCATCCTGGCTGTGTGTCCTCCCGGGAGTCTCCTGAGCCTAGGTCCTCCATCTGTAAAGTGAGGATCAAGAGTGACAGTGAGCAGCACAGAACATCCCGGAAGTGCAAGGCTGTCAGCGGCAAACGGCTGTCTCCTCCGTCAGGCCCTGAGGGGAGGACTGGAGGGAATCGCTGACTTGTGAGTGTGGAGCTGGCTAGTAGCTCTCCGGCCACTTAACAGAATCACCTGAGGAACAGACGGAAAACAAAGATACCAGGGCCTGGGTCCCGCCCAACACCCAGCAATTCAGGTCCAGCTGGGCTTGGCGTGGGAGGCGGTGCTGGCATTTTCTAAACGTTACGTGATTCTTCTGTGTGACCGGAGTCGGCGAGAGGTGCAGCAGCTTTGCTCAGAACTCGCCTGGGACACAGCCCACATTTTGGTTTGTTGTTGTTACGTTTGCAGGGTCTTAATTCCCTAACCAGGGATCAAACCTGTGCCCCCTCAGAGGAAGCACAGAGTCCTAACCACTGGACAGGCCAGGAAAAGTCCCAGAGCCTAAATTTCCAGCACCCTCCCCAGTCTGTTTAGAGAGGGCAACGCAGTGCTGCCCCAGTACCCTCCAATAGACTTCCTAGCTGGAGGCGAACTTCAGTCCCAGGCCCACTTGGCAGAAAGAAAATCAGAGACTTTCTGCCTCCTGGTGGGCCCAAGGCCGGGCGCAGATGAGTTACGAGCCCGCCCCCTTTCGGAAGCCCCACCCCTGCTAACTGGGTGAAGGGTGTACAGGTGGCGCTAGTGGTAAAGAACCCACCTGCCAACGCAGGAAACCCAAGAGATGTGAGTTCAGTGCCCGGGTCAGCCCCTGGAGGAAGGCAGGGCAACCCGCTCCAGTATTCTTGCCTGGAGAATCCCACAGAGGAGCTTGGTGGGCTACAGTCCATAAGGTCACAAAGAGCTGGAGTCGCTACTGAAGCAACTTTGCATGCACGCACGTACATGCAAAGAGAAAAAAACCCTGGAAGAATCTATCTCTAGGTATGGGCATCCATAAGCCTCTTTCATCCTTCTGCATTTTTAAAATGCTCTGCACTTGGAAAGCAGTTCTTATATGATTGAGGGAAAACCAGTAATGTTTTATTTCTTATGTAGTCTTCTTTAAAAGTGGACTTTTTTTTTTTTTCCAGATGTTTTGGGGTAAAGAATGAAGAAAACACTCTGGAACAGGAGGTTTGTGGGGACAGAAGGGAGGGACAGCTGAGTGGACGTTAGCAAATGCTTAGCTATGAGGAGGATGGGATGTGTTCTGTGGCCCTGTGTCCACCTACGATGAGAGAATCCCATTTCACAAGAGCCCCGCCCACCTCTCCCCAAGAAGTAATAAACATCACCCCCCACCCCGTGCCACCCCCCACGTTAACCTTTACCTTGGAGCCGTCCCTTCCCCTGGACAGAAGAATGTTGAAGCTCCTTAAAAACTGTCTCCGGGGCTGGGATGGAGACACAGCTGGGATCACAGGAGCCCGAGGAGCAGTGGGCGGCTGGGGCTGGCCAGGAGGAAGGAGGATCCTGGCGGCCAGAGTCCCACACACGGCCATCTTCTCAGGTGACAGGAACATGCGGCGGCACCTGGGGAGGGAGCCTGGGCAATGCCTTAAGGATGCACTTCCTAGGCTGACCTGGGAGGCCAGCGAGACCCCGGCGGGGGACGCCCGGGAGCCGGCTCAGCCCTGCTTACCGCCCGGCCACCTCCCTGGCCACCTACCCAGCCTCAGCCAGAGCGGATGACTGTGTGGCTGTGGCGTTTAGTGACATCTTTGTTGAATGGTGTTCTTGTGTTCAGGAAGACATGTCACCAACTTGTGTTTCTGCTTGACCATCCCCCAGGAACCCTAGTTCTACCCAAAACATCCAAAATAACTGGTTGAGGCACCTGCTGGGCACGGTGGAGACCACCTGCCCAAGAGAAAGCAGGCTCTGGGGCAACAGCCGCGGGAAGACCTCGGTCCACTGCAGCAGGTTTGCAAAACGGCCAGCTCAGCGGCCTCAGGCTGCACACTGAGGCTCCTCCCGGTTTAAAACACAGTGCCCCTAAATGGGACTTCCCAGGTGGCTCCGTGGTAAAGAATCTGCCTGCCAGTGTGGGAGACCAGGTTCAATCCCTGGGTCGGGAAGATCCCCTGGGGAAGGAAATGGCAACCCACTGCAGTATTCCTGCCTGAAAAACATCATGGACAGAGGAACCGGGCAGGCTACAGTCTGTGCGGTCATCAAGACTGGGACATGGCCTAGCCCTGGGTACACCTGCCCTGAAGCCCCCCTTCCTCAGGCTGTAACGTGCAGCTGGGTTCTAGGGACCCCTCGCTGTGCACAAACCAGGGAGACCTTGCATTCTCCTGGGCTCCGATCTGTGCGCGAGTGTCTCGATGCCCAGCCTGCCCCATCCTCCACCAACAAAGAAATTATAAAAGTACATGCCAATCAGTGCACCAACCAACAAAACATTAACTCATCAGCAAATCCCCCTACAGTCTCATTTCAGGACGACGTGGGAGGACACGCCAGCTGAAACCCAGGTACTTCTCCCCATCCTAGAGGGGCCAGGTGGGCAAGGGCTGGGGCCGCCGCCTGATGCACACTGCAAGAACAATAAGGATTTTTAGGGGCATTATGACTGAGTCAGAAAACACAGCTGCCCCTGAAAGTCCCTCATTTTTCTTGCTGTCCTCGAGCACTCTCCAGGTGAGGAAGGAGTCAGCCAGCTGACCCAGGTGAACCAAGGTAGAAACAGTGACCCCTCCCCGACACTGGCCCGCCCCTCCCAGCCCACAGGAAGTTCTGTGGCAGGTGGGGTGGCTGCAGGGTCTCCACGGTGGCACAGTTCTTCAGCCTGGACAGTGGCTGGCTTCATTGCCCCACGCCCCAGGCGCTCCCAGGAGAGACCAGCCCTTGGTCCACCCAGAGCCAACTTGGAACCCAATGCCTTCTGTCCACAGGGAGCTGTAGCCTAGAGTCCTGGCAGAATCCCGAGTGGACGAGGAGGTCCCAAGACCTAGGCGAAGCCAGAAGACCCGAGGGAAGGGTCACCTCACCTCTGTCAGAACAGCAGAGGCTCAGCTCCCAGCATTAGGGCCCTAGACTAGAAGACCCCAGCTGACCACTCCCATAGACCCCAGACCTTTGGCATCCTCAGAATGCCACTGGTCAGCCGGTAACCCATCCCCTGAAGCTAGGCCATCCCACCCAGGGCTGGGCTCAGCTGGCCGCTGGGAGCCTGCCCTACCCAGCCGGGCACTGCACCCACTCCTCAGGGGCCCCCGGTCACCAGCCCCACTGTGGGTGCAGCAGGACATGAGGCCTCTCAGAATAAGACGGACCCTGCTGTAAAGTACATCCCACAGGAAACAGAGCAGGCTCCACTACCCGCTTACTTGCTATGTGATGGCGTCTCAGTTGCTTAGATTCTGTGTGCCTTGTCTTACACATGGGTAAACAGGACGAATGGCCTCCTTTGCAGGGTGATGTGAAGACTGAAGGAAGGAGAACATACAAAGGTTTGGGTTGCTCCCAGTATAATGTCTTCCCCTGTCCAAGCAGCTTGCCCCTTGCCTTCAGGCCCCAGGAGCTAGGCCAGGCTCCCTGGGAGTCTCTGAGGACTTGGGCGGTAGAGAACGCCTCCCTCTCGGAGGGGCAGGTGGAGACGGGGTGCTGGGGCACAGGCCTCGCTGCTCGTGAGCTCTTAAAGCTGCCCCATCTTCCCACACGCCAGGGTCCTGCCTCATTCAAAGGGAGAACACCTGTGCCAAATCCCAGCTGCCTAGCAAAGCTACATTATAGCAGCTGTTACCTCGCCCTAACCAAGATCATCCTGCATGTACTCCCCCAGCAAAAGCCAAACTGTCGGGCTTCCCTGGTGGCTCAGTGAAAAAGAATCCGCCCGCCGATGCAGAGGATACAGGTTCAATCCCTGATCCAGGAAGATCCCACATGCTGCAAAGCAACTAAGCCCATGTGCCACAACCATCGCGCCTGTGCTCGAAAGCCCAGGAACCGCTACTGCCGAAGCCTGTGCGTGCGCCCTAGAGCCCAAGCTCCGTGTCAAGAGAAGCCGCCGCGTGAGAAACCCGAGCACCACCGCTGGAGAGGAGCCCCCGCCTGCCGCGACTGGAGAACAGCGCGTGCGGCAAGAGAGACCCAGCACCAGCACTGGAGAGGAGCCCCCGCCTGCTGCAATGGGAGAAAAGCGCANGGAGACACAGCTGGGATCACAGGAGCCCGAGGAGCAGTGGGCGGCTGGGGCTGGCCAGGAGGAAGGAGGATCCTGGCGGCCAGAGTCCCACACACGGCCATCTTCTCAGGTGACAGGAACATGCGGCGGCACCTGGGGAGGGAGCCTGGGCAATGCCTTAAGGATGCACTTCCTAGGCTGACCTGGGAGGCCAGCGAGACCCCGGCGGGGGACGCCCGGGAGCCGGCTCAGCCCTGCTTACCGCCCGGCCACCTCCCTGGCCACCTACCCAGCCTCAGCCAGAGCGGATGACTGTGTGGCTGTGGCGTTTAGTGACATCTTTGTTGAATGGTGTTCTTGTGTTCAGGAAGACATGTCACCAACTTGTGTTTCTGCTTGACCATCCCCCAGGAACCCTAGTTCTACCCAAAACATCCAAAATAACTGGTTGAGGCACCTGCTGGGCACGGTGGAGACCACCTGCCCAAGAGAAAGCAGGCTCTGGGGCAACAGCCGCGGGAAGACCTCGGTCCACTGCAGCAGGTTTGCAAAACGGCCAGCTCAGCGGCCTCAGGCTGCACACTGAGGCTCCTCCCGGTTTAAAACACAGTGCCCCTAAATGGGACTTCCCAGGTGGCTCCGTGGTAAAGAATCTGCCTGCCAGTGTGGGAGACCAGGTTCAATCCCTGGGTCGGGAAGATCCCCTGGGGAAGGAAATGGCAACCCACTGCAGTATTCCTGCCTGAAAAACATCATGGACAGAGGAACCGGGCAGGCTACAGTCTGTGCGGTCATCAAGACTGGGACATGGCCTAGCCCTGGGTACACCTGCCCTGAAGCCCCCCTTCCTCAGGCTGTAACGTGCAGCTGGGTTCTAGGGACCCCTCGCTGTGCACAAACCAGGGAGACCTTGCATTCTCCTGGGCTCCGATCTGTGCGCGAGTGTCTCGATGCCCAGCCTGCCCCATCCTCCACCAACAAAGAAATTATAAAAGTACATGCCAATCAGTGCACCAACCAACAAAACATTAACTCATCAGCAAATCCCCCTACAGTCTCATTTCAGGACGACGTGGGAGGACACGCCAGCTGAAACCCAGGTACTTCTCCCCATCCCAGAGGGGCCAGGTGGGCAAGGGCTGGGGCCGCCGCCTGATGCACACTGCAAGAACAATAAGGATTTTTAGGGGCATTATGACTGAGTCAGAAAACACAGCTGCCCCTGAAAGTCCCTCATTTTTCTTGCTGTCCTCGAGCACTCTCCAGGTGAGGAAGGAGTCAGCCAGCTGACCCAGGTGAACCAAGGTAGAAACAGTGACCCCTCCCCGACACTGGCCCGCCCCTCCCAGCCCACAGGAAGTTCTGTGGCAGGTGGGGTGGCTGCAGGGTCTCCACGGTGGCACAGTTCTTCAGCCTGGACAGTGGCTGGCTTCATTGCCCCACGCCCCAGGCGCTCCCAGGAGAGACCAGCCCTTGGTCCACCCAGAGCCAACTTGGAACCCAATGCCTTCTGTCCACAGGGAGCTGTAGCCTAGAGTCCTGGCAGAATCCCGAGTGGACGAGGAGGTCCCAAGACCTAGGCGAAGCCAGAAGACCCGAGGGAAGGGTCACCTCACCTCTGTCAGAACAGCAGAGGCTCAGCTCCCAGCATTAGGGCCCTAGACTAGAAGACCCCAGCTGACCACTCCCATAGACCCCAGACCTTTGGCATCCTCAGAATGCCACTGGTCAGCCGGTAACCCATCCCCTGAAGCTAGGCCATCCCACCCAGGGCTGGGCTCAGCTGGCCGCTGGGAGCCTGCCCTACCCAGCCGGGCACTGCACCCACTCCTCAGGGGCCCCCGGTCACCAGCCCCACTGTGGGTGCAGCAGGACATGAGGCCTCTCAGAATAAGACGGACCCTGCTGTAAAGTACATCCCACAGGAAACAGAGCAGGCTCCACTACCCGCTTACTTGCTATGTGATGGCGTCTCAGTTGCTTAGATTCTGTGTGCCTTGTCTTACACATGGGTAAACAGGACGAATGGCCTCCTTTGCAGGGTGATGTGAAGACTGAAGGAAGGAGAACATACAAAGGTTTGGGTTGCTCCCAGTATAATGTCTTCCCCTGTCCAAGCAGCTTGCCCCTTGCCTTCAGGCCCCAGGAGCTGGGCCAGGCTCCCTGGGAGTCTCTGAGGACTTGGGCGGTAGAGAACGCCTCCCTCTCGGAGGGGCAGGTGGAGACGGGGTGCTGGGGCACAGGCCTCGCTGCTCGTGAGCTCTTAAAGCTGCCCCATCTTCCCACACGCCAGGGTCCTGCCTCATTCAAAGGGAGAACACCTGTGCCAAATCCCAGCTGCCTAGCAAAGCTACATTATAGCAGCTGTTACCTCGCCCTAACCAAGATCATCCTGCATGTACTCCCCCAGCAAAAGCCAAACTGTCGGGCTTCCCTGGTGGCTCAGTGAAAAAGAATCCGCCCGCCGATGCAGAGGATACAGGTTCAATCCCTGATCCAGGAAGATCCCACATGCTGCAGAGCAACTAAGCCCATGTGCCACAACCATCGCGCCTGTGCTCGAAAGCCCAGGAACCGCTACTGCCGAAGCCTGTGCGCCCTAGAGCCCAAGCTCCGTGTCAAGAGAAGCCACCGCGTGAGAAACCCGAGCACCACCGCTGGAGAGGAGCCCCCGCCTGCCGCGACTGGAGAACAGCGCATGCGGCAAGAGAGACCCAGCACCAGCACTGGAGAGGAGCCCCCGCCTGCTGCAATGGGAGAAAAGCGCGCGCGGCAATAGAGACCCAGCACTACCAAAAACAGATTTTAAACGAAAAAAAAAAAAAGCCACACCGTCTCTACACACTAGGATCCAAACCTTCTGAATCCCTCAGCGACAAGACCACATCCAAAGAAGCCCTAGCCTTTGGTCTGCACAGCCTTGGTGTGAGGGGGACCCACGGTCTGTATGCTACGGCCCCAGTGCAGAAGAACAGACGAGGAGGACAAAGAGGGTCCTCCACTTAGCAACCAAGAACCTCAGGCATGCTTTAAACCCTTCTGTGCTCCAAGATCAGGGTAATCAGAGACCGCCCTGGTGGTCTGGTGGCTAAGACTCTGTGCTCCTAATGCAGGGGGCCTGGGTTCCATCCCTGGTCAGGCAACTAGATTCTGCGCACCGCAACAAAAGATCCCACGTGCTGCACCTAAGACTTGGTGCAGCCAAATAAATATTAAAAAAAAAAAAAAAATCAGTGCAACTACTTATTTCATGGGGTTGCTGGAAGGATTAAATGAGTCAGTGCCTATAAAGGCTTCGAGCTGTGCCCAGCATCCAGATTTCCAGAGTCAGCAATCACTATCATGCCTGCTTTGTGCTTCGAGGCTTAGCTCACCTTTCCTAACCCCAGCCCTGCCCCCTCCCAGTTAGAGCCGCCTCTTCCTTCTCCGTGCTCCCCGACTCCACACTCATCACAAGGTTTTGCCTATTCCCCCACCCCCGCCCCGCTCAGCACCAGCCTGGAACCACCCACATCACAATCCCTTGCGCTTATTAACAATGCTGACTCTGGGGCCCCGGAGCTCAACCAAAGGGCCCCGGAGTCTGCATTGCTAAGTCTCCTGGTGTGGTTCACAGGGTCATCCAAGTTTGAGAAGCACGGCTCTGGGCCGTCTTAGCACCACGGTACAGGCAGTGCCTGGCCCAGGTGCTCAATGACAAGGTGACGTTGGGGGATGGGGTGCCCTGGACAGTGGCCAGAGGACCCCCCACACCATTCTAGTTCGTGACGAGGACCTCCCTGGGCTTGGCTCTGACATCACCAAACACACCAGCCCCCAGTCTGGTTCCCTTCAGCCCTCTGAGTTGAACTCACGCTGCTGACTGGGGTCGGGGGCGCTGCACCCTTCTGCTGGGGGCTGAAAAGTCATCAAGGCTTCTGAGGGAGCTGCTGAGCACAGGCGCTCCACCTGAAAATTGCCAGCAAATCACAAAACCATGATGGAAGGAAAAGAAAAGGCCAACCAGAGGTACCAGCCCTTGTTTGCAGTTTGCTTGAGAAAGTCCCACCCGGACTAAGGAAGGAGGTGGTCGAGCAGAGGTGGCAGAATGTCCTGGAAGGAGCTGCTGGGCACAGCCCGGGCTAGCAGCAGGGGTGGCTGAGCGGGGTGGGCCTGGAGAAGCTGGGCACAGGGGCCTCAGCTTAGGGGTGTGGGCTCTGTAAGGTGCTGCCCTCCTTCCAGCCACCCACCCCCCTGCCCCCAGGTCAGCCTGCCATGGGGGTGAGAGTCAGCGGTCTTGGCTGGATTTGGGCCTCCACTGTAATGGAAAGCCTTCTTGGAGCCGCTGGCCCATCCACCCTTCCTGGCCACTCAGGGCGGGGATGAACACAGCCAGGAGACCTGAGCTCCTGGGTTTACGGTCACTCATCTCTCTGCCAGAAATTCTCTGGCTGAGAACACCTCCTAAACACTCTCATCCCCTCAGCTCCCCGCCACGCCCCACGAATGCCAGCCCTGCTTGGCCTGATGATGATGGCCCCTGTACCCTGAGGTTAGCTCAGACCCCGAAACACTCATCGGCGGGTAGAGGTGCAAGTGCCCCTTGGCAAGGCTGGACCGGAGCCCAAATGCATTCATCCACATGAACGCCCACTCCCGTGAACCAGGCCGGTCCAGGCAGCGCGGTGCCTCCCTTTCAGCCATGTTTCCAGAACAAGGGAGAATCAGACACCAGGGGGTGGGCATTGCCTGTATCTCTCTATCGGAGGTGGCACTGGGGCAGGGAAACAAACTGACCAGGCCTGTAGACGGTAGGGCTAAGAGATGGGGAAACGTCTAGGCTTAGGGTGTGTTTATCCTCCTCATAGGAATCAGCCAACTGTGGACCCCCAGGCCAGACCCACAACCACAGTCACCATTTTATCAGAACACAGGTACTCGTTCATTTACATGCTGATGGCTCAAGTGGTCAAGAATCCACCTGCAATGCAGCAGACACAGGAGATGTGGGTTCGATCCCTGGGCTGGGAAGATCCCTTGGAGGAGGAAATGGCAACCCATTCTAGTACTCTGACCTACAAAATCCTGGGGACAGGGGGGCCTGGCGGGCTACGGTCCGTGGAGCCGCAAAGAGTGAGACACGACTGAGCATACACACAGATATCCCATGGGGAGGATTCACCAAGATGCATCTTACTGTTTGCTCTATGTTGCTTCTATACGGCCACTGTTATACATAATAAGCATAGCGAATATCTTTTTCTTGTATAAAGCATCTTCAGCACTTTGTATCATTGATTCTAGGACATGAAAGAGAAGAGAGTTGCAACAGAGGCCCCATGGCCCCCAGAGCCTAAAATATTTACTATTTGGCTTTCCCAAACAAAGCTGGCCAACACTTACTGCTGGCCAGCAGTCACTCCGCACCTAGGAGGCTCCAGGCGCCCAGCTGGGTAGCGAGGATGTAACAGTGAGCAAAACCTGGTGAGCCTTTGTGGAGTTCAAGGTCTGGGGGGAGAGGCTCTGCAGGCCTCGGGTCCAGCCGCCTTTGTCAGGCGCATGCTCCTGCTCCAGGACTGCATCTTCTTACCCCAAACCTTCTGGCCCGATGTGCTGCGGAAGTTTTCAGGTCTTAGATAACACAGTGCACAGGCCACATGCTGCACAACACACTGGCGGAGCAGCACCCCCCACCCCCCTGAAATCACACGAAGGAACGTCTCTATAGGGAAGGCCATGAAGATTCATGCTCCCTGGGAGAAATCTAGACTCAAGTCAGTTTGAGTCAAGAATTCCCATGAAATTCGTTATAAAAACAACTGTTGGTTTTCGGAGTTTAGCATTTCGGATAAAGGATTTGGGGCTTGCACCTGGCACTGTTACCAAATGTGAACTGACTCCATTCCTTGGTCTTGGTTGGAGGTCCCCACCCCGGCAGGCTGCCCCCTCTCCTTGCCAAGCCTCCTGGCACAGGAAGCACACACAAGGCACAAAGAAGACGCAAAATGAATGAATGCAGATAATCACAATTTTTTTTTTTTTTTTGTCCAAAGGACAGCTACCAATGTTACTGCTGAAAAACGTACAAAAGTAGTATCTAAACCCCAACTTCATCTGCCTGCTTCACTGTCAGGAGCAGAGAGAAGCCATCATAAACGAGAAATGTCTCCAGCTCTACTCGGGACAAGGAAAATAAAACTTTCCTGCTCACTGCTGCTGCCTAACCGGGGAAGGCAATGGCACCCCACCCCAGTACTCTTGCCTGGAAAATCCAACGGACGGAGTAGCCTGGTGGGCTGCAGTCCATGGGGTCGCTAACAGTCGGACAGACTGAGCGACTTCACTTTCACTTTTCTCTTTCATGCATTGGAGAAGGAAATGGCAACCCACTCCAGTATTCTTGCCTGGAGAATCCCAGGGATGGGGGAGCCTGGTGGGCTGCCGTCTGTGGGGTCACACAGAGTCGGACACGACTGAAGTGACTTAGCAGCAGCAGCAGCTGCTGCCTAACAGCAGGCAAATTAGGTATTCTGTGGGGAGCAGGTGAGTAGGTGGTAGCCAAAACTGAAAACCCACGATCTTTCCCCTCATGTACCCTCCTTGTGGCCAAAGTTTCATTGGAAATCTAAAATAATTTATCTCATCACAAATTCCTAACAGTTAATTAGAAAAAATGTACTAATTGGATACAGATGAGACTGCTGGCTAGCATCACCAATTTATTCGACATGAATTTGAGCAAACTCCGGGAGATAGTGGAGGACGGAGGAGCCTGGCCTGCTGTAGTCCACAGGGTCACAAAGAGTCAGACATGACTTAGCGGCTAAATAACAACTACTAATTGGATAAGCTGGTTTCAGACGTTCTAATTATACTGTGTGGGGGGTGTGGAATCAAAAAACAACTTTATATATATATACAAAATAATAGCATTTCCCCCCCACAATAAAGTTTAAGACTGAATAAAAAAAAAATCGCACACACCTCAAATCCTGACAATGAAAGAATATTTTAGTATGCATTTTAGTATCTATAAATAGATAATGCAGTTCTGCATTAAAGGGTACTATCTGAAAAGATTTCAGTGACATTCCCATCAGATGTCCTGGAATTAAATGGATAGCCCCCTTTTTAAGGCAACACGGTTTTAATGAAAGGTCCTACCCTATTTCTTAATAAGAGCACGCCCACGAATGACTCCCATAAATTTCCTCATCGCCTGAGATTTCTAAACCAACGGCAAATTAGGAAAGAGGTGCTGGACACCGCTGGTGATCTGTACCAACACCCCGGCACTGGGCAGGTTTCTAGGAGGGGGGTTTTACTCCAGGAGTGATGAACAGATGTTCTTAGCCTGCCTGACACAAGGCCTGGGGGAAGGTCAGAGGGGATGGTTGCAGGGGGAAGGGACCAGCAGGTGAGAGACCCGGTAAGCAAGTATCTGGAAGGTGGCGGTGATCAGGGGGCGGGGCAAGCAAACCCTTCCAACCAACCGAGAGCCGCCTCGCCCTCCAGGACTATATTTAGTCAGGGCTGGCTACCCCAACAGGGCGGGGCCTGGGGGAGGCCCAGGCCGGCCACCTGCACAAACCCCAGTGCCTGCCGCCCTGCCGGCGTCTCAGTGGGGACGTGCTGGGGCACCACGACTGCTGGGGCCGAGCCACCGGCACCGCTGACATTTCCTCCAGCCCTCTGCCGGGCACGTGCCATCCATCTGACTGACAGATCTGGTCAACGACAAGGGAGGGGCCGCGCAGGGCCGCGGCCTGCAGGGACACTGGCCAGAAGAGTTAGTTTCACTTTCTAGTTTTCTTTCCCGGGTTGCCTCTCACCCAGAAGGCAGAAAACGTCCTTGAAATGCCAAGAGAGAGAAATCTTCAAAAATGTTCCCTGTCCTTGTCTTTTTTTTTTTTCTCCCAAGGTCACTGTTTGCCTCTGAAGACCGGGTTAACAGCCTTTGGTGAAAACCCCAACTGCGGAACTTCGGTCCCCGGGGCTGCTGAGCCCTAATACGATTACACATCTGAATGCAATAAACGGGGCAAAGTGGTATTATTTTTCTGGGAAAAACCAACATCATAAAAGGGTCTTTATTGAATCAAGGGCCGGTGAACTGTTCTCTTGCCTAATTATGGCTCCCCAGTGAATGGGGCTGGGTTTCCAGGCAGGACGCCTTACAGCTCTCCGGCCCAAAGGGCGACGGGATATTTGTCAGGACTTGTCTCATTACAACAAAATCCACCGAGAGGACGAGGGAAGGGAGGATGCCAAGGCAGGCTGACCGCAGCCCCCTCCCCCACCGGCTCTGGAAACAAGGGGAGCTGGTTCTTGGGGCCCTACTTCTGTTTGAAGATGTCCTCCTTGCTCCATCCTCACCTCTCCTGTTCAAAGTCAGGTTCCTAGACCCTGCTCCTTCCACTGTCAAAGCTTAAGTAATTTCCCAGCATCCCAACACTGCCCACTTTATCCCCAGCTCTATAGAAAAGGCCCATTGTGGAAATGTGATATTTTGCCAGATGTTTTAACATTCAGCGATTTGGCCAAGGTTCGCATGCACCCAGACCTGGGCGACAAAGCGACCGCCTGCTATCCCCAGACACGGAAGGAGAGGCAGGGCTGGGGGCTAGAGAGGCTCAGCCCAGGGCGGGAGGAAGCCTCTGCACTGGCCAGCTGGGAGTAAGTGAGCTGGTTGACTTTTCCCAGATACACAGGGGTCTGGCCAGGCAAGTTGGAGACCAACATTTTGCTTATACGCAAGTCTTGGTTCCAAGTATCTGTTGAATCGCCCTCTTGGTTCCAAGAGCAAAGACACGTTTGTTTGTTTTTTTTTCCCCCATGTTCTTAAGCTCACAACAGCAAGCTCCCTAGGAAAGGATTCTTGAGAACAGTATCCTGACGCTCTCACTTCAGTTCAGTTGCTCAGTCCTGTCCGACTCTTTGCGACCCCATGGACTGCAGCACACCAGGCCTCCCTGTCCATCACCAGCTCCCGGAGTTTACTCAAACACTCTCACTTACAAGTGATCAAATGAACTCACAAGGGGAAGAATCTGTGACTTTGCGCCCCACCCTCCCTTCTTAGGGTATAACAGGCCTATCTCTGCGACGAAACCGGAACCCCCACCCCACCCCCACATGGCTTTTCTTGCAGTGTTTTCTCCCCAGACAGCAAAGCTGCAAGGAGGCTTGCCAGGCTCAGGGTGTACTTCCCTGAGGAAGATCCTGGGGTGAGCTATAGAGTCACTTAAGAACAACCACTGGGACTCCCCTCGCCCACCCACCGGTCCCCCACCACGAGCCTGGCAGCATTTCACCCAGGCCTCCTTATGTGACCCCTGTATTGGACTACAGAGCAGACATGTATCATCACTGATGGGGAAACAGTCCCAGCAAGGCAAGTCACAGGTCCAAGGTCACCCAGCTAGTCCAGGGGAGAGAACCTGCAAAGCTATCGCCCTTTCCCCAACGCCTGCCTTCAGCCTCCTGCAAAACCAGGTACCATCAGCATGTAGGCAGCGCTGCAACTGACTTGCTTTCAGAAGGGTTCGGGGAGGAAGTCTGCCTCATGGTGGACGTGGAGACAGCACTGAAAGACCCAAACTTAAGCCTCCGTCACCGAGGAGGAGAAGCCAGCGTTTCTCCTTGAGCCCCACACACCCCAGGGCAGAAATCCAGTGAGAGGAAGCTCGTTTCATGAGAATGAACCACAAAATCCTCAAAGACTGATCCAAATTTCCCAGCTGCACATCTCAGTTTTGCTCCCAGCCCTCCCAAGGTCCCAGCCCCATGCCCTCCTCTGCACCTCCAGGCAGGATGCCTCTGGGCTCCAGACCTTAGGATGTTTAGGCTACAAGGGGTATGCGCTGTATTTGGTGCAGACCCCACTTGACAGAGAAAGGGGGATCTCAGGCCCAGAGTGGCAGAGCTGAGATTAAAATCAGGCAGTGGTTCTTTCCACATAGCACCTCCTTCCCCAGTCCTCCTGGGCAGCCCACACAAGGGGTCTGGCTCCAGGGCAATTTCAAAATTCCCCAGAGCCTGCCAGAGGGGAGGAGGGAGGGGGTAGGGAGTGCTCAGTGGGTGAGAAGTCACCTGTCTGGTGTCCCCACAAACCCTGCCCACTGCCCTGGGCTGGAGGGATCAGGGTCTACCTCAACCTCCAGTTTGAAATGCAGAATAAAAACACCACTAAGCCATAAAAAGGGCTTTTCCTGGTGGCTCAGTAAAGAATCTGCCTGCCAATGCAAGAGAGGGTGGGTTTGATCCCTGGGTAGGGAAGATCCCCTGGAGAAGGAAATGGCAACCACTCCAGTACTCTTGTCTGGGAAGTCCCATGGGCAGAGGAGCCTGGCGGGCTACAGTCCATGGGGTCACAAAGCGACTAAAACAACAACAAGGCCATAAAAAAGCATAAGGAAGTCCAAGGAAATCCTGATGTTTTAACTTCCCATGCTGATTACAGCACTTTTTGGAATATCAAAGTATTTTCTTCCCTCCCCCAGCTCCTTGATTCTGCACCCCATTTGACTGGTCCTGTTAGAGTGCATCAGGCTGGCCAAGTTGGTCAAGATGGCCAAGACGGTCAGTGAGTGAGCAGGCCAAGAGCAGTGTGGCAATTCGCCTTTCCTGGGGGCCCTTCTTGGGACCTTTCAGACTGGACGTACGGCAGTGTAGATGTGCGAGATGGCCACTTCTGCACACCCAGGGTTCCTTTAAGGAAGCAGACCCACTCGTCTCCCTGTTCACAGCTCACTGGGGGCTGGCTCCAACCCAGGAGGCTCTATTGCACATAGAAGGCTGGGCTTCCTGCTCCCTCAGCACCAAAGGCAGTTGTGAGGTCCTGGGGGAGTCTTGCCCCTCAGAGTTGCAGCCTCAGCTATAATAAGAGGACACACCATATCCCTCATCTGCTCTCAGAGCTGGGGTACAGACGGGAGTGGGCAGGCGGGGCCATGACTGTCTTACCCACGGTTGTCTCCCCAGCCTGGCCCAGGCCCTGGCATGTGGTGAACAATAGGCTCCAACAGGGGAAGGGAGTCCCAGACATCGCCCCGCTTGAGGATTACAAAGCTGCTGTTCCCAGTGGGTTAAGTGACTTGCCCAAAGCCACGGGCTTATTCTAAATAAGAGGGACTCTCAAAGGTCTCCTGGTATGTGCCAGGCACTCTGCCTGCGCTTTTCATGTAAGCCTCTCCACAGTGTTACAAGGAAGGTCTCAGAACCCTCGTGTACAACAGAAGAAATGGACACAGAGAAGTTACTTGTCAAAGGCTACCCAGCTGGCAAGCGGCAGTTAGGAGGACTCCACTCTACCCCGCCAGGCTCCTCTGTCCATGAGGATTCTCCAGGCAAGAATACTGGAGGGAGTTGCCATGCCCTCCTCCAGGGGATCTTTCCACCCCAAGGATTGAACCCAGGTCTCCGGCATTGCGGGCAGATCCTTTACCGTCTGAGCCACCAGGGAAGCCCAACTCTAGCATATCTGGACCCCAAATCTGCCTTTGTGGCCCTCACACTGGGCTGCTTCAAGAAAAGCTTTCATGGACCCCCAGTGGATCCCTGCTTCTGACAGCTGGGACATCCATGCACAGTCCCGGATCGGGAGCGCTGTCCTTCTGTGTGAAAGAACAGAGACAGGCCAAATATTTACCAGCCCATGAAGAGCCACAAACCGGCCTGACAGCAGAATCAACTCCGTGCAGGAATGAAGGCCAAGCTGTCGCTACAGAAAGTTGCGGGGGTGGGGGTGGGGGGCCAGGATCCTGACCGTTGCTGTCTGACAGCTTGGCTTTGGTCAAAGGAACTGAAGGAGACCTGGGGAGACACCTCAGAGGCTGTCTCTACAACTGCCACAGGAGAAACCCTAGAGGGATTTTCAACTATCAGAATTTCAACCATCAGAGTTGCTCGCTAGCCTTTTGAGAAGGTGGCGAGAGGGGCAGCCTCTCCCAGCGCTCCTTTGTCCATTTAGTCGGGCTGGACAAAAATTGATCTCTCATCTTTTCACAGGCTTGGATATTATTTTTCTTAAAAAAAAAAAAAAGCTAAATGGTTGAGGTTAATTATTCACCAAGTTGCAATTTACTTAAGAATCAAGGGAATGCACGTTTCCTTCCAGTAGGCAGGGGGATTTCACAGAATATTCCCTGGGTCTCCCTGGGGGTCTGGCTAAAATCCTCCCCTCCCACCAGCTTCCCATCTTGCTTCCTGAAGGCAGCTCCAGGGCAAACAAGCTCCCAGTTTAAGCCACTTCCCCCACCAAGTTTCTAGCTATCCAGCTTAGAGGGATGGATTGGGGTGGGGGTGGGGTGGAAGGAGGCATCTGCATCAGGAAACTTTGAGAATTCAAAAGGGGCGGGAAATCAGAAAGTTCTCAATTCCTAAATACAACAGCCTAAATCGCAGCATAGTTCGGCTGCTGGAGGCCAGGCCAGTCCAGCCCAAGGCTGGACTGATTCAATCACATCTTGCAAAGGAAAAAAAAAAACAAAAACCCAAGGAAAAACCAACTCACTCACTCCCCCGCCCCCCAAGAAATGAAGCCCGAGGTGATTCCTAAAAATCCCTGTAACTGAGCAGCCCACAAGAAGTGGGCACAGACTTAAAGAAAAAATTGCTGGCCACCTGGGCAATCCCTTATTCCCAGGGATTTATGCCCCTCGTCCTCCGCGCCTGTCACCTCCAGGGTGGATGCAAAGCTTTTCCGCATCTCATTGCTCCAGACCAGTCCTGCGGGTGTTTTACGATCATGCAATATTCTAGAGATTTCCACTTCATTTAAGATACTGATCCCCAGGGCTGGGAGAAGCAGGAGTTCAAAGGGAGATAACTCTGTTTTCCCAGCCTGACTCAGTACTCCGAACAGACCCTTTTCTTTAATTAGGGAAAACCCTCCAGCTGAGAGCTTCCCAGGAGGCTCAGTGGTAAAGAATCCGCCTGCAATGCAGGAGACCTGGGTTCGATCCCTGGTTGGGAAGATCCCCAGAGAAGGAATTGGCAACCCGCTCCAGCATTTTTGCCTGGAGAATTCCGTGGAGAGAGGAGCCTGGCGCGCTACATACAGTCCGTGGGGTCCCAAAAAGTCGAACACAACTTAGCGGCTAAACAACAGCAAACAACTCCAGTCCCCTCCCAGACAGTTTTCCTCAAAACTGAGTACGTCTGTACGTTTAGATGCATGGCCCCAAGGAAACTCTTTTCTCCCACAATTCTGGCGTTTGCACACTCCACGGGTAACAGTTGGCAGGACAAAGCTCACGGAAAAAATGCTGATCAACAGCAGTCCCGGGCTCTGCCCACTCCCAGGCTTTGCCCACTCCTGGGCTCACGAACGGGCCCAACCCTACCTGGGTGACCCCACAGCCCAAAGTGTCCCCTCCATTCAGGCCCCCACACGGCCACTGGAACAGGGACACAGGTGTGACAGGATTCCTGTGAGGTCTCCTCCACATGGGCCCACAGAAGTCAGAGAAGATTCTAGAAGAACTTTCCACATCCTTGAGAGAGGTGGGCCAACCTGGCAGGGCGGGTTTCTCCCTCCTCCCTGCTTCCAGAAACCTATCCTGTTTTCCAAAGCTGGGAAGAAAGGGGCCCAAAGAGCCCTATTTTGTCAACTGGCCCTTCGCACAGTTCAGGTCACCTCCCGGCATGTTCCCAAATGTTTTCCCAAGGTCCCCACTGCCAAGACGGCCCAAACACAATACAAACAAACAAAAATAAACAGAAAGTTCCAACACCAAGCAGACGCAGAGGTTTCAGGGGTTACTGGGGTTTTTCTTTTGCAGGAGGAGGTAGAAACAAAGTTATTGGATAAACAGTTTAAGAAGGGAATTTCAGCAGAAAACTCTAAGAGGACTGGGGCGGGGGGTGCAGCACAATGTTGCCTAGGTCAGGGAACAAAAGGCTGGCCATTAACACACCCACAAAAATGTATCTTTAAAGAAATGATAGTGCAGCTCAGAGAGAGGGGCTAAACATCCACATCCCGGCCCGTATTCCCGGGGCAACTCTAGTCCTCGCGCGGTCCTCACCACCCTCAAGCTCAAGGTGGAGGCTCCGGAAAGCCCAGCAGGGCAGGGCTCTGTAGGCGAATCGGCTCGGCCGGGGAAAAAGCGGGGCGCCGTCTCTCCCTTCCCTCCAGGTCGGCCGCGGCCAGGATCCGGCTCCACCCGGAGGACACCAACCGCCCGCAGGGACCAACTCGAACCTCCGAGTGCGTTCCCACCGCTCCTGCCAAGCGCAGGAATCCCTCGAACCTTCCACACACAGCCCGCGGCGAGCGCGCCCGCCACCCCGTCTCCGGTGTGGACCCGCGAGGTGCGGCCCGGCCCGGGTCCCCGCCCCGCCTTGGGAGCCGAGCTCGCGTCCGCCCGGGAGAAAACGGCGAGGGGCGAGGAGGAGCCGTCGGTCCTGGGGGCCGAGAACTGGGACTTTGTAGGCCAGTTGAACCGACACCTTCATCTCGCCCGCAAAGACCCAGCTCTCAGCTCCCGCGCGTCTCGGATTCCGGCTGCGCCCCCGACGGGCTTCTGGGGCTGGATCCGGCCGCCCACTTTCCACGCGCTCCAGAGAGAGAGAGCTGAGGCTCTGGGTTTTCCCCAAGCGGCATCCCTCAAAGGCGGCATCCCCCAAAGGCAGCATCCTGCTCGCCTGACGTCCACCAGCCGGCTCCGAGACCAGCCCTCGAAGGGTTACACGACGCCCAGCGCGCGGCGGCGTCCGGGCCGCCGGGGCGCAGGCCGAAGGACAGGGCTGGGGCGGGGGAGGCGCGGGGACCTAGCCTTTCCCCATCCTCCACCGCCAGCTGAGCGCAAGAGTTCCATGCAGAGAAACTTCGCCAAGATCCCACGCCGCGCCCGCGAGGCCCAGCGCCGCGCCGCCTGGGTTACCTGCGCTCAGATCCGCCGGGCGCAAGGCCGGCCGGGCCGCTCGCACCGCAGGCCATACCCCGCGCTGCATCTAGGGGTCCGGGGGCACATCCGCCAGCCGGGCCCGGCACCCCGACGTTCCGGGGCCCCGCGCAAGCCAGGCCGGGGGCCGGGGCCTCGCTCGACCCGCCTGGGACCTGGGGGCGGCCGCCGCCGCCTCCCCAAGGAGCGCGAGCCGGGCGCCGCAGGGAGAGGAGCGGGGCGGCGAGACCCCTCGAAAGTTGGGGGAGTTCCTCCCGCTGGCGGCGCGGCCCGAGCTGGCTCCACGTGCTGGTGACACATCAGGAAGGCTGCGCGCCCCACGGCTCCAGGCGGGCGGACGCGGCCAGCGCCCGCCCGCACCGCCTCCCGGAGCCCGGAGGACGCGCCCCGCCCCGGCCCGCCCTCCGCCCGCCCCTCGGCGCCGCCGCCCCCGCCCCGGGCCGCCGAGTCCGCTCCAGCCGGCGGCACCGGCGGCACCCGCGGGAGGACACCCGGGCGGGGTCGGGGCAGCGCTGGCGCCCCTTGCCCTGGCCGTCCGCGCAGCCCCGGGGATCGAGTCCGGCCGCGGGCTGCCAGACTCGACNAAAAAAAAAAACAAAAACCCAAGGAAAAACCAACTCACTCACTCCCCCGCCCCCCAAGAAATGAAGCCCGAGGTGATTCCTAAAAATCCCTGTAACTGAGCAGCCCACAAGAAGTGGGCACAGACTTAAAGAAAAAATTGCTGGCCACCTGGGCAATCCCTTATTCCCAGGGATTTATGCCCCTCGTCCTCCGCGCCTGTCACCTCCAGGGTGGATGCAAAGCTTTTCCGCATCTCATTGCTCCAGACCAGTCCTGCGGGTGTTTTACGATCATGCAATATTCTAGAGATTTCCACTTCATTTAAGATACTGATCCCCAGGGCTGGGAGAAGCAGGAGTTCAAAGGGAGATAACTCTGTTTTCCCAGCCTGACTCAGTACTCCGAACAGACCCTTTTCTTTAATTAGGGAAAACCCTCCAGCTGAGAGCTTCCCAGGAGGCTCAGTGGTAAAGAATCCGCCTGCAATGCAGGAGACCTGGGTTCGATCCCTGGTTGGGAAGATCCCCAGAGAAGGAATTGGCAACCCGCTCCAGCATTTTTGCCTGGAGAATTCCGTGGAGAGAGGAGCCTGGCGCGCTACATACAGTCCGTGGGGTCCCAAAAAGTCGAACACAACTTAGCGGCTAAACAACAGCAAACAACTCCAGTCCCCTCCCAGACAGTTTTCCTCAAAACTGAGTACGTCTGTACGTTTAGATGCATGGCCCCAAGGAAACTCTTTTCTCCCACAATTCTGGCGTTTGCACACTCCACGGGTAACAGTTGGCAGGACAAAGCTCACGGAAAAAATGCTGATCAACAGCAGCCCCGGGCTCTGCCCACTCCCAGGCTTTGCCCACTCCTGGGCTCACGAACGGGCCCAACCCTACCTGGGTGACCCCACAGCCCAAAGTGTCCCCTCCATTCAGGCCCCCACACGGCCACTGGAACAGGGACACAGGTGTGACAGGATTCCTGTGAGGTCTCCTCCACATGGGCCCACAGAAGTCAGAGAAGATTCTAGAAGAACTTTCCACATCCTTGAGAGAGGTGGGCCAACCTGGCAGGGCGGGTTTCTCCCTCCTCCCTGCTTCCAGAAACCTATCCTGTTTTCCAAAGCTGGGAAGAAAGGGGCCCAAAGAGCCCTATTTTGTCAACTGGCCCTTCGCACAGTTCAGGTCACCTCCCGGCATGTTCCCAAATGTTTTCCCAAGGTCCCCACTGCCAAGACGGCCCAAACACAATACAAACAAACAAAAATAAACAGAAAGTTCCAACACCAAGCAGACGCAGAGGTTTCAGGGGTTACTGGGGTTTTTCTTTTGCAGGAGGAGGTAGAAACAAAGTTATTGGATAAACAGTTTAAGAAGGGAATTTCAGCAGAAAACTCTAAGAGGACTGGGGCGGGGGGTGCAGCACAATGTTGCCTAGGTCAGGGAACAAAAGGCTGGCCATTAACACACCCACAAAAATGTATCTTTAAAGAAATGATAGTGCAGCTCAGAGAGAGGGGCTAAACATCCACATCCCGGCCCGTATTCCCGGGGCAACTCTAGTCCTCGCGCGGTCCTCACCACCCTCAAGCTCAAGGTGGAGGCTCCGGAAAGCCCAGCAGGGCAGGGCTCTGTAGGCGAATCGGCTCGGCCGGGGAAAAAGCGGGGCGCCGTCTCTCCGTTCCCTCCAGGTCGGCCGCGGCCAGGATCCGGCTCCACCCGGAGGACACCAACCGCCCGCAGGGACCAACTCGAACCTCCGAGTGCGTTCCCACCGCTCCTGCCAAGCGCAGGAATCCCTCGAACCTTCCACACACAGCCCGCGGCGAGCGCGCCCGCCACCCCGTCTCCGGTGTGGACCCGCGAGGTGCGGCCCGGCCCGGGTCCCCGCCCCGCCTTGGGAGCCGAGCTCGCGTCCGCCCGGGAGAAAACGGCGAGGGGCGAGGAGGAGCCGTCGGTCCTGGGGGCCGAGAACTGGGACTTTGTAGGCCAGTTGAACCGACACCTTCATCTCGCCCGCAAAGACCCAGCTCTCAGCTCCCGCGCGTCTCGGATTCCGGCTGCGCCCCCGACGGGCTTCTGGGGCTGGATCCGGCCGCCCACTTTCCACGCGCTCCAGAGAGAGAGAGCTGAGGCTCTGGGTTTTCCCCAAGCGGCATCCCTCAAAGGCGGCATCCCCCAAAGGCAGCATCCTGCTCGCCTGACGTCCACCAGCCGGCTCCGAGACCAGCCCTCGAAGGGTTACACGACGCCCAGCGCGCGGCGGCGTCCGGGCCGCCGGGGCGCAGGCCGAAGGACAGGGCTGGGGCGGGGGAGGCGCGGGGACCTAGCCTTTCCCCATCCTCCACCGCCAGCTGAGCGCAAGAGTTCCATGCAGAGAAACTTCGCCAAGATCCCACGCCGCGCCCGCGAGGCCCAGCGCCGCGCCGCCTGGGTTACCTGCGCTCAGATCCGCCGGGCGCAAGGCCGGCCGGGCCGCTCGCACCGCAGGCCATACCCCGCGCTGCATCTAGGGGTCCGGGGGCACATCCGCCAGCCGGGCCCGGCACCCCGACGTTCCGGGGCCCCTCGCAAGCCAGGCCGGGGGCCGGGGCCTCGCTCGACCCGCCTGGGACCTGGGGGCGGCCGCCGCCGCCTCCCCAAGGAGCGCGAGCCGGGCGCCGCAGGGAGAGGAGCGGGGCGGCGAGACCCCTCGAAAGTTGGGGGAGTTCCTCCCGCTGGCGGCGCGGCCCGAGCTGGCTCCACGTGCTGGTGACACATCAGGAAGGCTGCGCGCCCCACGGCTCCAGGCGGGCGGACGCGGCCAGCGCCCGCCCGCACCGCCTCCCGGAGCCCGGAGGACGCGCCCCGCCCCGGCCCGCCCTCCGCCCGCCCCTCGGCGCCGCCGCCCCCGCCCCGGGCCGCCGAGTCCGCTCCAGCCGGCGGCACCGGCGGCACCCGCGGGAGGACACCCGGGCGGGGTCGGGGCAGCGCTGGCGCCCCTTGCCCTGGCCGTCCGCGCAGCCCCGGGGATCGAGTCCGGCCGCGGGCTGCCAGACTCGACAGTCTCCAGTGCCTTCCTCCCAGGCACGCAGTGCTTCCCGCCCCCGAGCTCCAGTAATTTTCCCTTTTCCTCCTCTGACCGGTCGGAGGCCGCTGCCAGCGCTTCCTCCCTCGAAGGCCGGCGCCGAGAGCCCCCTGCCGGCCGCTCCGCTCCCGGGCCGCATCCCCCGCCCGCCTTAACCTCCCCACCGGGAGCCTGCGGGGCGGGCCAGGCCCTTCTCCTGGGTAAATCAAAGCGAAAGTGAAGTCACTCAGTCGTGTCCGACTCTTTGCGACCCCATGGACTGCAGCCTACCAGGCTCCGTCCATGGGATTGTCCAGGCAAGAGTGCTGGAGTGGATTGCCATTTCCTTCTCCAGGGGATCTCTTCCCGACTCAGGGACCAAACCCTGGTCTCCCTCATTACCGTCTGAGCCACCGGGGAAGCCTGGGCAAATCAAGGAGATACCCTGCAGCACTATTTTTGAAATGTTAATTTTCCACGCCCCCTTCCAGTGACCTGACCACCAACCGCCTTTCTTCCTTGCGGGAATACCGAAAAGCCTCGAGGCCGAGGGAGAACTTTCCCAAGGCTGGAGAGGGGTTGGAGTTCAGTGGAATCCCCACTGGGGAGAACCTGCTACCTCACTCTCATCTCTGGGGGCCCCAGGACGTGGGGGGAGCAACCGCCTGCCTCATCTGAGACTAGTCTGAAGCATCCCTAGGCCTTCACCAAGATCCCCAGCTGAGACTCCAGGGACCACGGCAGAGGATGAGAAAGCTCAGTCACTCAGTCCTGTTCGACTCTTTGCCACCCCATGGACTGTGTAGCCTGCCAGGTTCCTCTGTCCGTGGGACTTCCCCAGGCAAGAACACTGGGGTGGGCTGTCATTTCCTCCTCCAGAGGATCAAACTCGAGTCTCCTGCATTGGCAAGCAGAATCTTCCCACTGAGCCAGCTGGGAAGCCCACGGCAGAGNACCCCATGGACTGTGTAGCCTGCCAGGTTCCTCTGTCCGTGGGACTTCCCCAGGCAAGAACACTGGGGTGGGCTGTCATTTCCTCCTCCAGAGGATCAAACTCGAGTCTCCTGCATTGGCAAGCAGAATCTTCCCACTGAGTCAGCTGGGAAGCCCACGGCAGAGGGGGTGATGGGTAAACCTAAGTAATGACTGAGGTTGAATTTCCCCGCCTCTCTTCAGAGAGAGCCTTGGAGTCAGGTTAATTTAAATAATGAGACATACCTGCTTGTGGCCCGGCATAGATACTGGCTAATGGTCCTGTCTTCTCTTTCCTGGCCTCACCAATCCAAATCATGCCTTAAAACTTCACTGTGGTGGGGGCTGAGTGGTTTATCTGCTCAATTAGCCAACTTGTCCCCAACCTGACATGGAGATCCCAGCACAGTACAGACAGATGTGTAGAAGCAGGTGCATCCAGGAAAGCAGATCTGAGAGGATGGAGGGCAGATGGCGGTCAGGCCCGGCAGAGGTGCCCAGTGCTGGGGCAGAGCCAGCCACTGGCCCCAAGCCTCTGTAATCCCCATTTTGTGAGAGCCCAGGATTAGAAGGGAAGAAAGAGGAAGATGCCCTGACATTGCTGGTGATGCTGCGGGTGCTGGCGGGGGTCTGAGGTCCGTGCTCTGCTTTCTCTTCCTCTTTTATTGCTCTCTCTAAATCTGACAAACCCGTTGGATCTCTGAGACTCGAGGAGTCTGGAGGAGCCGGTGTCCTGGGGGGATGAAAGGGCAGGGATGTAATGGGTTTACCCCAGCACTGATCCCAGAGAAACCCACAGAAGATTAAGATTTGCTCTCAGAGCTTGAAATCTCCCTGCTACCCCCTGACCACATCAAAGGACATGGCTGTGGGGGGCGCCTAATCCCATCAATGGAATCAAAGCTGGACAAGAAAGGAAATTCTGCAAACTTGTGCAGCGTCAGGACACGGCTCACAAGAGAAAAGATAAGATACAGCAGGGCCCTGGCGTCCTCCACTAAGGGGTTACGTCCCAGGAAAGGTCCTGAATCAGTCCACAAGCAGACAGGGCCTGCTTTTTGCTTCCTTAGGTGCCCACTGTGGGAAGATCGACCACAAGAATTCAGAAACTGGGCAGTAGGGCCGGGCCTGCCTCCAAGGACAGAACGGGACCCTGAGAGCACTGGACTCATCTGTGTCTCACAGTTTCAGTGGCTCCCAGCTTTCAGAAAGATGCTCCTTTTACCACTGTGTCCCCAAAGGCTGGTGTACATATGTGAGATGGTTTTAGGTTAAAAAAACAATGTAATAGGTATTAAAAAATTTTTTCATGAATATTGTTATCATGATGAGGTTCAAATAAGCTAACTCAAAGACCAGTATTTAGCAAATAAGACTGAGTGAGCACGCACAAGTGGTATTCTGCTCCAGCAAAAGTGATGACAGTGTTTTAGTGGCTCCATCGGCCCCAGCTGTTTTTGATCCCATGACTGTAGCCCACCAGGCTCCTCTGTCCATGGACTTCTCCAGGCAAAAATACTGGAGTGGGTTGCCATTTCCTTCTCCAGGGGATCTTCCTGACCCAAGGATCGAACCTGGGTCTCCTGCATTGCAAATTACTAATTAGAAAAAAACGCTCCTTCCAACCATCTTTAGAGAAGCATTGCCTTGGAAGCGTGGCTTTCAAACATTCAGCCATGCCTCATGGGAGGAAAGATATATACGTTTATAAAATGTTTTATAAAACCATTCTTATGCACTCAAATTACTTGATGTTAATCCATTCTGTTCCATGTTAAAAAAAACAAAACAAAACCCAGCTGCTTGCAAGCTATTCAGTTTACTTCATGATCCACTCATGGGTTACCTCCCACAGTTTGAAAAAGCCTGCCTTAGAGAACAGGCCATGATGATAATGATTGCAGCTCTCAGTTGATAAGAAGATTTTCAGTGCCAAGACCCCGTGCTAAGAGCTTCTCCGTACACTCTCACAATGACTCTAGGTCAGAGGTATTATTATTGCCCACATTTTACAGGTGAAATTACTTGCCAGGGTCAGTCGGCCAGTAAGTGCAGACCGAGAGCAGCCCGCCTCCACCCCGGTCTACCGCACTCCCCACCAGCATCTTCCAGGAAAGTATCTCAGAAGCGCCCGTCTCTGGTTGTTCACACACCTCTGCTCTGACCCTCGGCTCCTCCCATTTCCCCCACCATCCACACACTTAGGGGAGTCTGGCTCCTAAGTAAGCTAACCTCAGAGCCCCCGAGATGAGGGTGGGAGTGCGGGTGTGACACAGAGGGTCGTCTCTGCCACCTTGCCCTACACACCCATCCCCGTGGCTGGGAGGGATCAACCTGCCTAGGGGTAAAAATCCCATAGATCGGGAGCCACTGACCTTATTCTCGGGCTTCCCTCCCTCTAGATTCTTCCCTAGGCCTCTCCCTGCTGCTCTGTTTGAAACCGCAGCCCCATTTCCATCACTTCTTATCCCCAACTCGGTCTTTCTCTCCTTCCATACCTCTCCTCCCCTCGAACTTGCCGTCTTGTTCCTCATTTGCATACGTTCCGCCCCCTTGCTGATTTTGCCTCCGACTCCCAGGATGCCAGCTCCGCAGGGGTAGGACGATTCCCCTCTTTCATGTACCACCACTGTACCCCTGTCCACATAATCCACTCTCAGCAAAGACGTGCTGAGCGCCTTTCAGTCCTGCACATACTGCCCTGAGAACTGTTTTGCCACTGCTGGATGGGTTTGGCTGCCCCAAACCCTCCCCCCATCCAAGGCCCGCTCTGGAGACACACACAGGCACAACCACACTCTAACACCTTTTGATTTCACCCATTTCCTCTCGGAGGGTGACTGCATTCCTCCCAGGGCGGGAGGGCCACATTCTCTGTGGCCTCCAAGGCCCAAACCAAGCAAGGTATTTAATATTAACCCCGTGTCCCAGTCCTGATTCTCTGCTAATAATGAATATGTGCCATCTCTCTAGGAGGGCATAAGGCCCTGTGACGTGCCAGGGCAGGAATAAGAACTCTGATTTATGGATACAGAAACTGGGCTTGGGAGATGAAATGATTTACCCGAGGTCACTGTGTACGGAGTTCTTTTCCCTCAAACTTCCTTCTCTGGACCATCCAGCCTATCCAATGTCACCGTTGTGAATAGGCACGGTTGTGCTGGGTTCTTTTCAATTTCCCGCCACCAGTCAGACAGAGCTTGGACTGCCCTGGTGATCGAGTGGCTGAGAATCCACCTGCCAGTGCAGAGGATACGAGCTCTGTCCCTGCTCTGGGAAGATTCCACGTGCCATGGGGCAACTAAGCCCGTGCACCACAACCCCTGAGCCTGCATTTCAGAGCCCGCCCGTCGCAACAACTGAGCGCACGCCTAGAACCTGTGCTCTGCAACAAGAGAAGCCACCGAAATGAGCAGCCCACTCTCTGCAACTAGAGTAGCTCCTGCTTTCTGCAGCTAGACAGCCTGCACACAGCAATGAAGTTCCAGTGCAGCCAAAAATAAACACATAAATAATATTTATAAAACAACACACAAAAAAAAGATCTAGGAACTTGTCTTCTGGGAAATCCAGCTGTTGACAGGGAATTTCTGTGTCCCTTCCCTGCCTCTGCAGCCTGATATTGGGGTCAAGCCTAATGATTTTGCTCACTATGTGCTTTTTCCGCTGATCAAGGGTGAATGTTACACAAGAGAAAAGGACCGGCTTGGCCCACAGGCTGGCAAAGAGATGGGCCATCTCCTGGGTACATGTCAGGTTATCATCAAAGATGAATTTTCCCAGCAGATTTGGGCCCATCCTGCAGAAAAGCTTAACCTATGTGATGAAGGTAGTGCTTTCTGGACGACCCTGAACAAATCATTTCCCTTCTCTTTGCCTGTCTCTATGGCTATCTGAGAGGTTTGGGAGATTGCTTTCATTCCTATCAGTCCGTGATTCCAAGATGGCAACTTCTGTCCCAAAGGATGGGATTGTACCTTTAGTATGTGCTTATAAAATTATCAACAGGTATATTTGCTTCTTAATTTGAAATTCCATTTTATGTGCAAAGTCAGTGGTGGGATGGGGGCTAAGGGGGGAGAAAAGCACCTCTCCCTGTTTAGATGCAACCTAGATTATGATATTTGAGTGTCAGTGATGATTGCTGATGCTGAAGCTGAAACTCCAGTACTTTGGCCACGTCATGTGAAGAGTTGACTTATTGGAAAAGACTCTGATGCTGGGAGGGATTGGGGGCAGGAGGAGAAGAGGATGACAGAGGATGAGATGGCTGGATGGCATCACTGACTTGATGGATGCGAGTCTGAGTGAACTCCGGGAGTTGGTGATGGACAGGGAGGCCTGGCGTGCTGCAATTCATGGGGTTGCAGAGTCAGACGCGACTGAACTGAACTGAACTGATGAATGAGGGTAGAAGTAGCTAGGATTGTTTGTGGTGCTCTGACAAATTCCTGTTCAACCTCCAAAGCCCAGCCACATCGTCACTTCCTACACAGGAAGACCTCCCCAACCCTTCAAGCAGGGTCCTCTCTTGGAAGGCTCTCTTCTCTATCCCAGGTGCTGGAAACACAGACACCAGTGAGACACAGTCCCAGTCCTGAGGGGCCTCCTGGCTATGGTGTGAAACACACAGAGATCTCCCATACAATAAGCTGTGAGTCATTCTCTGGGGGAATCAGAGATTTCTCAGAGGCGGTGATACCTGAGTCTTGCCAGAGGAATGGAATCTGACTCTGAACCAGTGACTAGATCTAGCCACTAATTTGCAGGCAATACCAAGGACAGAAGAACTGGAACTGCACTAACAGTCTGCAGTCAGCGAAGTCTAGACGATGGGAAACTCCAGGTCAAACGGGTCAGATTCCTCAAACAGACACACTGCAAGGAAATCAAAGGGAAGGAAGCGAATTCTAGTGATTGGAGGAGGGAAAAAAAGCTTAAAAGCTTAAAAAAATGTTTTTTAATGCGCAAAGTTCAGCTCCAGGTTGTAAGGATATAAAGATGCACAATGAAGTGATAAGTTAAAAGGCAAGAAAGTGATTACTATAAAAGTAGGGAGTATGGTTGCTTCTGGCCGTCGCGGGGGTTGTGACTGCGGGGAGGGAACACGAAGGAGTTTTCTGAGTGTCTGATAAAGTTCTCTGACCTGGGTGGTGTTCTTCTTATAACTCATTAAGGCATTCACTTGATTTGTGTGGTTTCTAAAACTGTGTTTTATTGTACAATAAAGATTTAAAAACAGATATCTCCAGGCTGGAATATTGACTAAAACTGACAGCAGGAGGCAAAATGTATCTCCTTGCCAAATTCTGCTTTTAAGTTAAATAATATTCGCTCGCAGGAAAGAATCGGCCTGACCTAAAGTAGCTGATATTTAAAAAAATATCTTGGAGGTTTCAGCCACCCATAAAGGGCTGTGCCTGCCTACGTGGCTCTTCAAGTGCAGTCTCAGAGGCCCTGTGTTTGTCCTAGATCTTGGGGGGGAGCCACTGTGGGGAGGTCTGAGCAAGGGGAAACTAATGGGGGAGGGGTTGGGGGGAGATTTGCAGCTCTGGTCCTGCCCATCAGGGAGGACTGGCTGTTACTCTGGATGGAGAACCCAGGGCTGTATAGTCGCATCACGAGGGCATCATGTCTAAGCCCTGCTGTGACATTCACTACTTTGGCAGCCATGAGAGAGAGAGGGTGGGGTGGGGCCCCTGAAGGCCTCTCCCTGTCCTCCCCCTCCCCCTACCTTGCTTCTCCAAGGGCCAGGCTCTGAAGTAGAAACTTAGAATTTCAAGCCACTTAGGAAACATCTCTTTCAACTCTCGAATTTTGCAACCAAGAAAGTTGAAGTCCAGGGTATATAAGTGATTTAACAGGGGTCAAGCAATAGACACCAGGCTTCCCTGGTGGCTCAGATGGTAAAGAATCTGCCTCCAACATTTGATCCCTGGGTCAGGAAGATCACCTGTAGAAGGGCATGGCAACCCACTCCACTATTCTTGTCTGGAGAATCCCATGGACAGAGGAGCTTGGTGGGCTACAGTCCATGGGGTTCCCAAAGAGTCGGATAGGACTAAGCGAGTAACACTTTCACACATGGCAATAAACTCAATACAAGTGTCCCATTCTGCTTCTGCCCTTCCTTCAAGCATGGAGGTGAGTGTAGGGACCTGTGGGCCTACAAGGTAACTGCCAGGCCTCTTGGCTCACCCTGGTGCTTGTATTGGACCTGCCTCTCCTCCTCCACCTCCTCTCACCAACATTGACTTGGGATACGTATTTGACCCCTGCCTCTGGCTTGTTACCTCTGGGTTCCCCCATGTTTCCCCCAACATCTGTATGCTGACCTCGTCTGTACCTTGACCCTCTTTTATTGACTTTGGCTTGACTCATCCACCCCTCCACCCCGCTCTGTTGGGGTGGAATTCTCTGTTCCAGCAACAGCAGGAAACCCAGTGTCCAGCCTCCAAGTTCCTTCTCTTCAGGAATCCAAGCTGAGGGACAGCATTCAAGGCCGCAACCAGGAATCCAGGACCTTTCCCCTTTGTGTCTCATAATGACTGGAGTCTGAATGTCTGGAAAACCGATTTGCACTTAGTCACAATTCCATGATGACATTCAGCATTCCATTCAAAAACCAACCACAGGGGCTTCCCTGTGGTCCCCTGGTTAAGAATCTGCCTTGCAGTGCGGGAGACATCCCTGTTCTGGGAAGATCCCACCTGCTGCGGGGCAACTAGGCCTGTGAGCCACAACTCCTGA